>JAVSCE010020796.1:0-42939 GCA_032199065.1 Smutsia gigantea | reverse complement strand
ATTGTCTTTCCTCAGTTCCCTCACTTCCTCCCTCAGCTCTTGCACATTTCTCTGTAGGTCCATCAGCATGGTTATGACTTTTATTCTGAATTCTTTTTCAGGAAGACTGTGCATTTCCAGCCCTTCAGACTCCCTCTCTGGGGTTGTCTGGTTGATTTTGGTCTGAACCATATTCCTCTGTCTTTTCATGGCTGTATAATTTGGTCACTGACAGTTGCCACGTATGTCAGCTGGGCTCTTTAAGACTTTAAAAAGAGAAGAAAAAAAAGAGAAAAAAAAGAGAAAAAAAGAAAAAAAGAAAGAAAGAAAAAAAAAGGAAAAAAAGAAGGAAAAGAAAAAACAAAAACAAAAAACAAAACAAAACAAAAAACAACAATAACAAAAAAATGCCCACCGGACGTAGATTCTGTGGGAATGCTCTAGGTGGCGCTATTGCCCTACTATTCCACAGCTGTGACTGTGCCGCTCCGCAGGGCCCTTTATCGCTATGGCAGGGGTGGGAACGAGTAGGAGGCTGTTGATCTCAGTGAGAAGTGTTATGTATGGCTACACTTCGTCAGTCGCCAGCTAAGGCGTCTGAAACTCCCCAGGACTCCCCGCCTGCTGGGCTGAGTGTGCTGGGGCGATCCGGCTCCTCCGCTGGGCTCCTGTCTCTTTAAGACCGCTGAAGAAAGCGCGCCCTTTTTTGTTTTTCCTTCCCGGCAGCCAGCTGCAAGCACCCTGGCACGTTCCCCGCTCAGATCCTGCCCCTCTGTCTCTCCAATCTCCGCTGCACTGCGCAATGTGGGTCAGCGCTCCCCGCGCAGATCACCGGGGCTGGCTACTTCGCGGGGTGTGCTTCCACTCCCTCCCGGCTCTGAATCCTCTCCTCCCGCCGGTGCGCTGGGGTGGGGTAGGGCTCGGGTCCCGCCGGGTCGCGGCTCCGGATCTTACCCGCCTCTTGGGGTGCCGAGTCCTCTCGGGTGTAGCTGCATGCTGTGCACTTTCCTGTGTATTCTCGTCTCTCTTTTAGGAATAGATGTATTTTCTGTGTTTTCGTAGATAAATATAGTGTTGGGAGGAGATTTCTGCCGCCCTGCTCACACCGCCATCTTCCCGGAAGTCTGTCTGCCAAAGCATTTTGAATTTTAAACTAAAATCACCCTTCTTGTCTAAATAAATAATATAAAATAAAGAAAGCAATGTGGCAGAGATTGGCTAGATGTTCATCAAACCCACCTCCTCTTCTCCCTGGGTATATATCAAGACTGCCTCTCCCAGAATCCCTTGCAACCAGGTGAAGTCACGTAACTGAGTCTAGACCAGCTATATGTGTATAAATGTTATATATCCACTTCTAGGCAGACACCAAAAGACTCCTTTGAAATTTCTCGTGCATGGTTTCTTTATCTCCCTGCTGTGTGATGAGGATCTTCTGGAAGGCTTTGAGATCCTAAAAGATTACAGAGCCACATGAAGGAAGAAACCTACATCCCTAAATGAACTGTGTGGAGCAGAACAGGGGAGAGCAGGAATGATGATAGTAGGCAGAGAAAAGAGGTTTATTTTTTAACCCAACAAAATGTTAGTCTCTGCTGACTCACAAGTTGTATAAGCAAAAGATGCAGAGAGAAGCATTATAATAATAAGAAAAAGCAGAAGCAACTTATATGGTCAACTATGAAAGAGAGTTGAAGTTTAAAGTACAAGCCTATTCATAATGAAATCCATCCATGCAAACTAATGGTTGTGAGTGCACGTTGCAATTTTTACTATAAAAATCAGACCTCACTATATAATATCTTATATAATTATTTCTTACACATAAGTTTAAATGCTTATAAAATACAGAAAGTTACTATATCATAATATCAAATACAGTTGTATTAGATACACACAATTTGATTTATCCTATAGAGTTGGATTTATGATTTATTTTTCTGTTCTTAAATCTTTCATTTCTGGCATTGTAGTCACTTTGCCTTATAATTTAAAAATAGAATTCAAAAAAGTTATTTTAAAAAGGGAAGTTAATTCTCAATTGGTAACTATACAGATCGTAAGTGCTTTTCTTGGTCTGAAATAGATAATCTTTAACCAGAGGGTCAGAGAAAGCTTCCCGGGAAGAATGCAACTAGCATGGGACCTAGATGGATAAGGGAACTGATAGCAGAAGAAGCAAAGGTTGTTCCAATCAAATATAGGACTGTGATAAGGTGGGAATTAAGGATTTGGGCTTACGAAGAGGTCCTGAGACTGCCTAACATCTCAAGATATTGGACAGGGTACTTGTTCATTCTCAAAGTACTCTTTCCAAATCTCCATGTTCCAGGGTTCTATCCTTTCTGCTATTCTTTCCACCAGTAAGTCAGGTGCTTGGGTCTGCTCTCCTGGGAGTGGAGACAAACTTGCATAGGTTCTATTCATCTGTTTTAATTGAGTTTCCCTGATAGGGTCTGGGCGAAGTCAGAAGCCCAGCAAGAGTGCTATTACCTGGCAGACCAGGGACATTGGCCTCAGACCACACATCCTGGTTGAACAGAATCTTTGGACCCAGGCTTAGTCATCTGGTTCATTTTCCTTACACAATGGCTGTCTGGACTTTGAATTGGAAGCAAACACGTGTCAGACTCAGAGTCTTCAAAATGCTCAAAACTTTTTTGGGGATTGGATGAAGATGAAAGTTAAACAAGATACCATTTACTTGAGTATTCATTTTGTGACATGGATGAGTCTAGAGACTTTGGAAAACTCAAAAACAGCTTTTTACAATAGGCATTATCTCTGTCTTATACATCAGATAACCAAGGCTCAGAGAGGCTAAGTGAGTTTTCTAAGGTCACATAGCAAGAAGCAAGCAGCAGAGGTTGAATTAAAATCTAAGTCAGTCTAATTTCATTATCTAGGAAGTTCTGACAGGAGCCAAATATGGTTTATGATATTAAAGAAAGGGGTAGAGATGGATTATTATAGAAGTTCAAAAGAGACTCCAAAGGTGGAACTGGTAGAAGGATATGAAGCAAAAGGCCAGCATTTTTTTGTTGCAGTTTTAAATAGTTGGATATTTGGGGCAGAGCCTTAGTTTCAAAGCAAAGCCCTTGTTTTGTGGGTTACTCAGGGAAGGCTTAGGGGCAGCTGCCTGGCATTAGTTGGAAATATGCAAGCCAGGCTTGAGTGATCCTCAAGACTCCTTTCTCCATTTGTAAAGGCTGGGTATGCCTTTGAAACTCAGACTTCTAAAACCCTGTCTCTGCACCCTTGGAAATAGGCTTGTCAGAGGCAAGCAGTCAAGACATGTTTAGCTACCTCTTTACAAGCAAGCATTTTAAAAGGTGCTTCTAATCCATTTGGGCCCCTCATAAATGACAGGAGCCTGCACATTACCATTGTTACCAAATCAGCAATCAGAGTCTCCATCCATTTCCTCTTCTGTTACAGAACATTGAATGAGGGGATGCAGCCCAGGAGGTGAGCTGAAAGCCCTTCCCTGCTCCACTCTCAACCCTGCCCCCAGCTCTCCGTTCTCTTCGGAACTGAAAGCCACCTATTTACAGAGACAAAAATAAATCCATGGATTAGCTCAAACAATAGGACTGGTATCTCAAAACCTAGGTTGCAGCCTCATCAATTAAGCAGTAGAAGGGTCAGGAGAGCGGAGGACCAGCAAATGTACAGCCAGTCATTTACATGCTCTTTCAGAAATCCGGGCCTCATGGTGCCCCCCTCCACTCATTGCACCCAGAGAGGCACTGATGTCAATATTCACTACCAGATCAAAGTCCAGACTCTCAAGTCTGACCTAAAGCACCCAGGAGTTGGTCCATGGCCCACCCTTCTAACCTCATCACTCCTTCATAAGACTTATCTTGAGTGCCTCCTTCTCTGGGAAGTCTTCCTGGCTCCATCAGACCATTCCTGTGCTTTCTCATACACATTTGCTATAATTATCTCTTTGCTTGCATATCTCCTCCATATATAAGCAGCTAAAGGACAAGAAGGTGTATATGATTAGCACACTACCTGGTACATGTAGGCATGTAGAAAGTTGGAGTGACGTATGACTGCATCTCTCACCACTACCAATCCCAGCATTTCTAGCCCCTCTGGACCATACCTAGCAGGTGCTCTACATGCTAAAACCTCTTTGCTTTTCTGGATTTTCTCCACTTTGCCTGAAATACCTTCAAAACTCCACTCTCCACACTATGACTATGATTCGTCCAAAGAAATTGCAGCTATCCTGAATTTCAACTGAAGTGCTGCCCTATATCTGAAGCCTTCTCTATGAGTCTCCAAGGCAGATCTGATTGTCCTGATCTCAGATTCTAAATTTTTGGGGGGGACTCTAGTGATCCAATGTGTCTGTCTCACCCATAGATTGCAAGTTCCTCCGGGGCAGGAACCAAGCCTTGCCCATCTTTGTGTTCTGCATCTGCTATCCAGCTGATACTCAGGGGGGAGTTAAAAAGAAAAATGACCAGTGGTCACTCAAAAGAATCTGCTGATCATCTGCCTCTGGCTCCCCAAAGAAATACTGCTTGAGTCCTCCCCGCCTCCTCACTGAGCAACGCAGCTGTGTGCACAGCTCACTTCACTTCTCACACCTGAGCCGTGAACTGCCAGCAGCCGCTTGAGAAGGATGGGGCGTGGTGAGTGATGCTCTGCTGCACCCAGGACAGAGGCAGGACTGGTTTTCAAGTGGCTGCTGTTTGGAGCAGCGACCTGAGATCCCTCAATGCCCGTGTCCTTACTAAGCTGGGAGATTTTGTTTCCCATCTGCCTGTCAGAAGAACACACACTCTCCTTAGACCTGCCTTTGGGCTAACATGATTGAAAGGGGAATGAGGAGAAAGGAAAAAGGAAAGATAAGGAAATCAACAGAAGGGGACAGGGAAAAAATTCATTCTCTCAAATCTTCATTTTGATGGAGTAAACTAAAGCAGGAGTTTTAGGTTTGAACAGGCCTGTTCTTCAATTACTACTTAGCTACTGTGTGACCTATTGAAAATTAATCTCCCTAAACCTCTGCTTCTTTATTTACAAAGGGTTGGACTGGCGATTGAATGAGATGACGCATGTTTCAAATAAAAAGCACTGAAGAATGTCTAAGAAGATGTTCAGTAAGCATACAGTTTTTTAATCATCGAATGATCAGGAGGAATTACAGCATTGTATCATGTATTTAACTGAGGTTCTCTGGAAGCAGACTGAGACAAAATTCGTGTTTAAGTAAGTGAAAAAGGAAGTGCTCCCAGGAGGAACCAGGAAGGGACTGGGGAGGCAGGACAGGGAAGGGGAAAAGGCCAAGCCAGCATGGGAATGTAGGCAAAGCCTCAGCCTCAGACTTCAAGGGGATCCTAGAGCGTAAATTATAGCTGCAAGGATGTCCCAACTCTGGGACGAGGGCGCTGAGGTTTACACTTTCTCATCTGCAGTCACAGACAGAGGCTGCCCCAGGGGGACACACAATTCCAGGCGCTCAGGTTCTTGAAGCCCGAGCAAAGCAGCTCCTAGAGCCATCTTCCAAAGAGAGTAAGAGGTACAGAAGCAAAGCACACAAGAAGCAGCAGAGGCATGTCCCCAACTGATGCCCTCGGCAGCTCAAAAGTCTGTTTCGACCTATTTCTGTTTCAACACCCTAAGGTTCCCCAAGCACCTGATGTCTTTCAAAGTTGCTTTTCAGTTAAGTTCCAGGAAGAGAGGCGATAGTTAACTGTTCTAAACCAGTCTGGTCTGCACCACAGGAGCCATGCCTGCGCAAATGAACCAAGAGGTATCTGAAAGTTACCTGTGCCTCACAGGATAATACATGTACAGGAAAGGGGGCTGCACCAAACCCAGCACAACGATGTACGTAGGAACACGTTCCCAAACTGTGCCTGTAAGAACTGACACCCCTCTACATGTGATTACAAGACCTTCCCTTCCAGTATTCATCCCCTTTCCCCAGTGAAAGTGCTTTCCATTGCTGGTGGAGCCATGCCTGTGGAAGTGATTTCCAGTGGCCTCCGTATGTGCTGCAAATAAAGTTTACTTTGTGTGACTACTTCTGGTGAAGTTTTTTTATTTCAACTCACCCAGAAGTGAACTGATATTGAGACAGTAACGGGCACCTGGAAACACCTCAGAGGGATCTGAGGACAGGCCTGAGCCACTGTCTGTGTCCAGATGGATGGGCCACCGTCTGGGTGACCACACTTTGAAAGAGGCACTTCTTAGCACTTTCCCTTTTGTTTTTCAGTGGATCCCTATGTACCCTGGGAAGAGCCTTCCAGGGCCCCAACCTGAGATGGAGCAACTCTGGGATGGGCCAATGGGCCTGGGAGGGCTCTGCTGTCTGTCCCTGCTCTTGCTTTTGGACCTGCTCAAGCTGCTTCTGCCACAGTGGTGATGGGAGGACCCTGCCCTTTGCAGGTTCCAAGGCAGTCAGTGGAGAAAGGCAAGCACAGAGCCCTGGATGAATGTTTTCCCACCGTTCTTTTCTCACACCCTCCTTCCCACCCACAGCCTCCCACTAGGATGGCTACTCGAAAAGGGAACCAAGGCCCATCACTCCCTCGAAACCTCAAGGCTTTACCAGTGTTCTCTATTTGCTGATCTCAATTAGGGCTTGGAAAACCAAATCCAATTCAGATGTTCCAATGTCAACCTGATAGACCCAACACACTTCTGACTTCCTCAAAGGGCTTCCCTATCTATTATTTTATATCATTTGTAGACAGTGGAAGACTGGCCTTGTGGAAAGGCAGAACCAGAAACAGCAGCAGCAGTGAGAGCCTGAGGGGGAAAAGGAGCCCAGGCGAGCCAGGCGCTGGACTCTGGAGCAGGGCCCCTCCACTCAGGCTGCACATAGTGCCCGCTGAGGCAGCTACAAAGTCCCCATGCCGAGCCTGCAGCCAGGCCCATTAAGTGAGGACCTCTGGGCTGAAGCCTGGGTGTCAGTGATTGTTAAAGCTCCCAGGGACTCTATGTGTCAACAAGTTTGAAAATCTCTGAGCTTAAGGGAACTAATCAGTCAAAGCGCCTGTAGCTACTGGGTAAGGATGAGGCAATTATATTTGCAATGGAAGAGAGATCTTGAATAGTCACTTGCCAAACATTTAGTGAGCACCTTCCAAGAAGAAGGCACCACATTAAGTGCTCAGGGAACATGAAAATGAAACTCATCAGCTCTCCACCCTTTTTGCCCTGCCCCGGCCCAGTCTCCTGGGGTGGGGAATGGTATGTAACAAATGACTGCAGCGCCTCTGTTATTATGAGTTGCAGGAGCAACTGGGCCCACTTATGGAGGGAGTGAGCTCCACGGTCAGAATTTGGGAAGGGAAGAAAAGTGCTTAGGAAAGCTTCACAATAGAAGAGATACTAGAGCCAGGCTTAAAGGATGAGTAGGGATTTGAAAAGCGAATGGTACGGAAATAGCATGTGTATGGCATGGGGGAAGAACAAAAGACATATGTCTCAGGAAACGTAGATGACTTGGAATGGGGATTCCAATATGTGGGAGCAAATTGGGAAATGAGTTTAGAAGACAGGAGGGTGTGGCACAGTCTACGCATTTAGAGGCTTCAGCCAAGTGGAGGACACGTTCTGAGAGCACCGAGAGCCTCAGAAACATCAGCCTTGCAGGTTGCATTCTATTTCCATCTGGAAAGGCAGGCAAGAAGTGAAAGGGGTTGTTCATCAGTGACAGTGTATCTTTGCTTCCTAAACACACACACACTAAACACACACACACACATACAATACACACACGTCCCACTTATTAATATACTAAAATCAGTCCAAATGCTATGCCTAGCCCCAGCTTTCTGAAAATCCCTGGGGATATGTATATTCAGTGGTTATTTCTAGGTCCAAATTCTTCTTTCTGCTGAAGCCAAAGTCTCATTTCATGCCACCCCCCCCCTTAGTTGTTCTCTTTCTTTGGATTGGTACCAATGCAGATGATGATTTTTATTTCCACCAGAATATTTCATGCCAGACATTTGTGTGTTTAGCAGACTTCTTGAAAACTGAGATGATGAAGGAAAGAAAATACATTAAAATGAGAGTTTAGACATACTTGCTTTAAAAGTTCTTGGGCCATGTCTCCACAGATAATTTCTTGCTGGTCACATTTTTCTAAAGCTTGCAGTCCCTTGCTTTGTAGCTCAGTCTCCCCCAGCACACACACACACTTTTATGCTCCTCTCATCTTAATTCCCTAACTTAATTATGCAGAACAGTTCAGCTGTTTGGAACTCTCCACCCTCTATTGGATTCCAGGCTTATTTTTAAAAATACCATCTCATTAATGTGTCTGCTAAAACAAAGGTTCATCCACCTCAGACTCATCCTTTATCAACCCCAAAGAAATGGAAGAAGCTTTGAAATTTCCATCTTTTCTCTGTCCCTCTCCCACTGGTCTCTGTAACTGGAAGGAAAGAGAGTATAGAGACTTATTTCCCACTGATAAAAGTTATACTATCCTACTTATTAGAAAACAGTTATAGTTACAGTTTTTGTTTTAAACCAACTTCTCTTTTAATTCCATTCAATAACAAATACCTTATTGTCCACAGAGAGGTTCAGTAAGTTGTCCATAAGTCTAATGTGACAAAGGGAAGGGAAAATGCATTGAACACCTACTCAGTACTAGGATTCAGTACCTACTAAGTGTTAGGCGTTTTGTATAGGTTAATTGAATTCATTCTATCTCATAGGTTATGCACTTTTAAAAAGTATTAAATAGATAAAGAGGTAAAGAGGTTCAAATGACTTGCTCTGGGTTATCCAATTCCCATATCATAGTCAGATATTTTAAACTGTTCAATTTTCTTCTAATTCTTTGTATGGCATTTGAATATAAATACTCTTATTCACTCACTGGCATTCAAAAAGGTGCCAAGATGGCATAAAGAGTTCCTATATATCTCACATTCAGTTTTCCCTAGGGTAATATCTTACATCAGTACCATATTTGTCACAACTAATGAACCAGTACTGATATGTCATCAATAATAAAATGCACACCTTGCTCAGTTTTCTTTAGTTTGACCTGACATCCTTTATTTCTGTCCCAAGAGCCCATCCAGGATACATTACATTTGGATGTTGTAAGTCCTTAGGCTCATCTGGACTGCAATAGGTTTTCAAGCTTTTATTATTTTTTTGTGATCTTGAGAGTTTTGAGGAGTAATGATCAGGCATTTTGTAGAAGGGCCTTTGGCTTGTTTTTGTCAGATGTTTTTCTTTTGGTTACACAGGGTTCATGGGTTTTTGGGAGGAAGATCATAGAAGTAAAGCTCCATTCTTAGTATATCATACCAAGGGCACACAACTTAGCAACACAACTTAACCTGGTTGAGGTAGTGTTTGTCAGATTTCTTGACAGCAAAGTTATTCCCTCCTCTTTTCGTATTGTACTCTTTGGAAGTCCAAAGTAGTGCACTGAGTTGGGAACTGTAGGAAATATAAATAAATAACACATGGACCTTCAAGTTATTTCATGCCAAGATGGAGATAAATCCCACACACACACCACAATCTGCTTGTATTTTAAGAATGATCATCAAATGGATAAGTGGTATGATACACTCAGTCTTGAAATCTCATCTCATCGTCACACCCAATGTCTGTCCTGGGTAGACATGAACTTGTTCTAGCTGTAGAGAAAATGAAATTTATTCCAGCATTCCTTTTGTGGGAACAGGGCAGAGGTAGGATAAAAAGGTTACACCTTGGGCAACAGAGATTCCTTTAAGAAATGAACCCCTTGATGTCCTTGAAGTTTGGTCCAACAAGATTTTTTTGAGTGTTTCCCCTGTACAAGATACTACTGTAGGTGCTGGGGAAGGGTTGGCAGAAGGGGTCAGAAAGATCCTAATTCCTGTTTGGACCTCTTCATTTTGTAAAGGAGTAGACGTGTACCCAAATTGCTCTAATTGCAGGGACAGAAAGCCTAGAGATCCTAAGACAAAGTCAACAACTGCTTCTGGGGACCCAAGGAATATGGGATACAGTTCCAACTAAGAGAGGAAACATTAAGAAGGAATCACTAGAGGAAGATGGCATTAGACTTGACTTGAAAACTGGAGATGATTTTTCCAGGATCGGCTTAAGCTGAGGGAACAGCAGGAACAAAGACCTAAAGACATGAAAATCATAGAGATGTTTCAGAAATAGAAAATAACCTGGCAAGGGTGTGGATTCACCAGAACTCAGGTGTGTACAGGGATGCAGGCACTGGCAAGCATTAAGGGTGGAGCATCCATGGAGGTCCATGGAGGCCTTGAGCACTTGAGTAAGTCTAGTCTATTCTGTAGGTCACAGAAGCACTTCTAAGGGTGGGAGTGGCTTGACAAGCTTTGTGCTTACGATGAGTAGTTTGGAGTATGTTTTAATGACAATTATTGTGGTCGGGTAGGAGAGATTAGCAGCAACAATGTTTAGGAGACCATCCATTAGTATGCATAAGTGCATTGGAAGAAACTAGAGGCAACACAAAAATTAAATCAACAGTAAGTCATTCACTTAAGGGAGTTCTTCCTTAAATCAGTACCTGGTGCAATGAATTTGGGGTCATTGCAACCTTTCTGTAATAAGAGTCAACATTCATCTCTTATCTCATGTTTTATCCATCATAACATTCTCTTGAGATAGATCTTACCCATCTGTGCTTACCAGATTGAAAAAAAAACAAAAAGAGGGTCAGAAAACCTGAATAGCTCATGCAAGGCCACACGGTGAGCAAGTAATGGAGCTGGGTTTGAACTGTCATCCAGCGTGACTCTACAGTCTGACCTCTCAGGACATTCTGCGTCAGAACTATGTTTATAGACTGGTCTCATGTCCATGTGTGAACCATCTATTTATGGATCACCCAGAGAAAATGTGTAGTATCAGGCTGACTTCACGCTGCCACCCAGCACGTTCCTGGAGTACCTCCCAGCTGGTGTCTACTCAGGGAACAAAAGTTCACTTCAGTATTAGCCCAAGTCAAACCTAATTAGAAAGGCAAATCCACTCCCAGCCTTCCCAATCCCAAATCGGTGGTACATGCCAAGCAGTAACTTTCCTGTGTTTTCTGCTACTTTGGTTTCTCAGTTCCACTTATGAGCACCCTGGGTGATGCTCTATCCAAAGAAGGACCCATTTTCCCATTCTGTTTCAAAGTGAAAATCCTCCATGGATTATCAAATGGTAATTATATCTCTAACCTTGCACTGGAGCTACTGCATCAGGTAACTTGGTGCACAGTCAGCACATAAACACACTCAGTGAGTGTCTAGCTTGTGCCAAGCAACAGGGGATAAAGGTGACAAAGGCAAGGTTCTTACACTCAAGCAAATACAACCCTGAAGGTGATACATGCTTCAAATAACTGGAAAACTTGGTTATCTCTGACTAATTCATGCAGGCCCTCGGATGTCCACTTTTTGTTCAAGTCTTGCCAAAGTGCTTAGTGCAGACTAGTATTTCACAACTTTGGCACTACGGACATTTTGGGCTGGGCAATTCTTTGTTGTAAGGGAGCACACACACATGCCCGTGCGTGCACATGCGCTCACACACACACACACATACACACAGAGTTGTAATGACCAAAAATGTCCAGGATCTACATCCAGGCTGAGATGTTCTAAAACCATTATACGAGGCTTATATTCCTTATATACCCCAGTCATCTAACATTTGGAAAGACAGCCCTTATTTACTGCAAACTGATGAGGGCCAGCCACACTGAGGCCATCTTTTCATATGCAACACCAAAGTTAATCCTCATTACAAACCACAATTTATTCCCATTTTATTGGTTAGGAAACTGAGGTTCAGACAAATTAAGTGACTTTTTCCCAAGGATCTAGTGCCCATAAGTGGTGGCTCTAGATTCAAAGCTGTCTGTCTGGCTGCAGAGAAAAGATGTATCCCTACTTCTCAGAAGCCTCTCTGCCCACCACCCACACAAGGAACAGCCTACAGTCTAATCCCAAGTAAACCTGCAGAATGGGCTCCTTGGGCCAAGTATCCACAGCTCTGCCTTGGGCATCCCCTGTTTCACTCCCCATTCCAGCCCCTGCCCAGCCTTTCCATAGCCCTCCAGCCTATTGAAGGGGGTCAGTTCTCTGTTTCAACAGCCTCCTGGGTACTGCATATCCTATTCCAACCCAAATAAGTATGTGGGTGTTTGGTGAGTGTTTTTTCTCACTGGGAGGCCCCGCACATCAGAGTGTGCATTTTGGTTTCAAGTCTTTCCTACCTTTTGGCCAACTCTTCTCTCACCTACTGCACTGAGCAGTCCCACCTCCCTACAGCTCTTGCTCTTTGCCAAACCCTAACTCTGGCTGGGAAACAGAAGGCTGCATGCTGCCCTCCTTGGATGTCGCCCTCTTTGGGTTCCATGAATAAGCCAACAGGAATGCTTCAAGAAAGTAAAGCCATCATTTTTCCACCAAAGAGGAAAAAAATACACAACACTTTCATGGTGGTGCCCGAGTGAAAACACCCCAGGCCTCCTGCGTGGTTGGTCCCTGGGCTCAAAATGGGCACCAAATAGGACTTCAGAGGTGAAATCATCCTGTCTTTCAATCCCTCTGTGTTTAGCACTGGGACACTGGGGGAGAATGACGGGCTCAGATACAGGAGTGGTATCTGACCAACAGTCAGCACCTACATCAGTGGGAATTCAACTCACAAAAGATGAATGAAAAGGCTAGCAAGGGGCCCTAAGAAGGAAGAGACAGCTCTTCCCACCACAATATCCTTGTCATTCAATTACAAATGAGAGTCTATTAGGAGCTATGTTTCCTTTCTGAGCCTGAGGGCTAAGAGGTCCAGGAAATCAGTTTGCGTGGCTGTCAGCACCTCTCCTAACCCTTTCAGTGATTCTATAAGCACAGAAACTCACAAGGACAGTGTAGGGATTCTCTGAGCAGCCGAAGTGAAGAGAGAGGAGAAGGTGTAAGGACACTGGCCCCCATGTAGGAACTTACAGATTTGCAGACACCCCATGCCACCATCAAAATGGAAGATGGGAAATGACCAGACTGAGGAAAATTTGATTATTTAAAATCACTGTAGCATGTGTGAAATACATATTATCCTAAACTCTAAAAAAAAAATGAGTTAAAAACAATTGAGTAGCAGAGGAGTATAATAGAATTGAGTATAAAAGGAGTATGAATAGTACATGCAGAGGCTCTGGTCAACTGTAAGCAAGTCAGCAAACCTGTCTGAGTTTTCTCCTCAAGAGCAAGAATAGTTTTTCCACTTTTTGTGCATTCAAGGAGATGATTGTCTACTTTCTAGCATAGAGTTGTCTGTCTACACAGTACCTGACACAGCACCTGGACAACTGCTGCTTTATGAATACAAGTTGATTTGAATCAAGTTGAAGCAACCCACTGTCATTATTTAATAATAAACAATAAATTAGTGCAGTATATAATTTCTCACTCGTAGACTCCTGAAATGCTAAGATGAATAATGGGGAAGAATTGCATGGGGTGCTGCAGTGGACAGCTTTGGAAGCCAAAGCACAGAGTGAGAGCTCAGTCCTCTTGGACAGAAAGTAAAGGTGTGGCTGGTGGTGAAGGTGGTGGGAAGTATGGAAGAGGTGGTCAGGAAAGGGCCGGGAGACAAAGTTTGAATTTTCTGAAAACCTTCTCTAGAGCTTGAGAGAGAAGGAGTTTTAGGGAACTTCTCGCTGGTCTTTTCATGAAGGTGAGGCCTTAACCCAAGCGGCTCTCAAAGCTGGGATGGGTGTCCTCTTTAACATACTGTTTAAAAAAAAAAACAACTTCAACTGAATGAATCCAAAGGTCTAACTGGCTTTATTCAATGATTCAACAATCAGGCAGCATCCCACCTACCAAACTGAAAGGAGCTCCACTGAGCTGTAGGAAAGGAAAGGTTTTTGAAGGTGGAAAAGGGGCAGAAACAGGAAACAATCAGCAAAGAACACATTGTTTTAGGCAAGGTCGCCCTCCTGAGGGAAATAGAAGGAACCCGAGCATATGGATTACCTCACTAATGCTGACCAGGTAATGCCAGGTTGACTGGTTAAAGGTTACCTTCCTGGCAGAGGCTGAGGCTGCCATTAGGTTAGCTTTGAGTCTTGGTTTGCTCACATGAGGCTCAGTACAAGTGGCTCCATTTTGGGCCTGTTGTCTCTTTTTAAACAATATTCACATTCCTGGGGACCGTGCTTGACCTTACCTCGTGCACAAACTGGTTTGCTCCTTATGAAGCTATGAGGCCACTTCCGAAAGGTGAGAGGGAGTGTCTGTGATTAAGATAGATCTTTACAAAGGCAATGACTCTCATCTAGGGCTGGTAATTCGGGAGATGGCCCTTGGGGTGGACAATCTTGTTATAATCCAATTAGGCTGCCAGCAAATGCTAAAGAGGAATAAAAGCAGGCAAGATGTCTTTTGTGTCACAGGAGCAAGACAAGTGGGTTCTACCCTGAGTCTTAATCAAAGACTTCCATTAACTAGCCCATTAACCCGTGAAGCCCCAGGGCCCAGCTGCAGTAATAGACATCCTTGAAGAAGCCTCACTGACACACAGTCCAGCCTGCTGTGTCTCAAAGCATCTCCCCATCTTTTACCAAGGCACCTAAAATGAGTCATATCACTTAACTTGGCTACTACCCCTGTTATAGCATTCTCTTTTCTTGGAACACAGCTTAGAAGCCTGCAAGGAGTTTTCACATGCTGCCTGAAGAAAGGCTAGAAGGAAAGCAGCTAGCACTTGCTGCATTACTGCCATGTGCCAGGGACTATACTCGTGGATTCAGAGATGTCTCATTTGACCTACATGATTCTCAGTGGAGCGATCAGTATAACTCCCATTTTAAAGCTGCAGAAACTAAGGAACAGAGTCAGGTAAATTGCCCTGAGTCACATGTTTTTTTAGAGATAAATTCTTTATTTGAATGCCATCAGGTGTAATATCATTAAGTCCTTCAGCAGCCCCTACAAAGTAGGGTATCAGTCTCCATTTGGGAAAACTAAGGCTCAGAAAGGTAAGACCCAGGTCACATGGGAGGTAAAAAGCTTGGGACTTGAATCCAGGTTTTCTGACTCCAAGTACTAGGCTTGTTTCATTACACCATAGCTAGTTTGACCATCACAAGACACCTTGGTGTATATAGAGCACAGAGTTCACCAATATTGCCTCCACAAATGTATTTGTGTGGGAACACACACACATGTGCATGTGTACACACACGCACACACATAAAGGAACATGCCACCTCAAGATACACGGAAAAAAAAACTATCAGTAGAAATGGTAGCTAGACTCCAAAATTCTTTGGAATGCTTTGAAATCCTAGGTTAGTAGGGCTATTCCTGAAAATGAAGTGGAGCTGGTGGCAGGAAACATGAAGCTCTTGTCCAGTGTACTTATTTCATTCTCATGAAATGCAGTGCTTCCTGTTTAGGTCAGCAGCTTGCACAACGAGCTACAGGCAGAAGAAGAGAGGCGTGGACCAGCTGCTCTAAGAATGCCAGGATCCCAGCGATAAGCTCAGCACACAAGGACCCCCTGACTGTGCTCTGGGCAAGAAAGCCAGGCACAGGAGAGGTGGTCAGTGGCCACAGAACCCCTAGATGTCCCTCCCCGCTTCTTTACTCTCCAGATCAGAGAGGAAGGACAGTCCTATGCTGAAGTCTCCTTCTTTGCGAAGCTCCTGTCCCACATTCTGCAAGTCCACATACAGGGCTTTTTAAAATTATAGTAGTTTACAGCCTATTGAATAATCTGTATTTGAGGAAGAAGTGGAAGAAAACCTTTGTTATTAAAGAGTCCTGATTTTGTTGTCAGAGACCTAAGTTCAAGTCCCATTTCTTTCACCTCCTAATATTGTGTGGACATATAACATTGGACAAATTGACCTCTCCTAGCCACAGACATTTATATTTAAAATTGGGATATGATTTCAGAACCTATAGGGTATTATGAAACATTTTAAAAATAATATTTAAGGAACCAGGTAAAAAGTGATATGGGGCTTAATACATTCTTATTTGTTACTAGTTTATGACAACTCTGTCAAGTAGATATTTCTATGCTTATTTTACAGATGAAGAAATTGAGGCCCAGAAGTTAAGTAACCAAAAAAGCAACTAACCAAAAGCAGCATACCTGGTTAGTTCTGGAGCCAGGATTCAAATTAGTTCAATACCAAGATGTTTCCACTTGGACCTTCCAGAAGTATCAGCTAAAGGTCCATATGTGTATATGTTGATGGAAGGCCACTGGTAACAAAAGAAAGAAGTCAGAGAAAGCCAGATGCAGGGCTTAAAAAGGAGAGTTGCTATTTTATTTATCAAAATGAGAAATAGTACCAAATCTCAGTGTGAAAGAGACACAGGCCCGGTGCTCAAGGATGGAGAGGAAGGAGAGAAAGGACAAATATTCACTGAGCATTTACTACGCAAGGCACTATGCTAGGAACTTTAGGTACATTATCATATTTAATTCTGCAATTATTCTACAGGGGTACTGAGACCACTAATTGTCCCCCTCATTATTCATATCCCCTAATACTTTTAAAAATAGAACCTTCTTGATTTTTAGTATGACACCAAACTTCTCAGCCTCCCTCTGCAGCTTACTGTTGCCACAGGACCAAGTTCTGTCTCAAGAAATATGAACATAACTGATAGATGCAAATTCTGCATCATGCTCTTAAAAGGAAATTTCTTGCCTTCCACTTTTTCTCCTTCTTCCATCTCATGAACTGGAATGTGGAATGGTGTTGGCACACCAGCTTTGATTATGTGAACAAAGACCACACCCTCAGGCAAAGGGTCTCAACCAGGGGTGATATTGTCCCCCCATGAGACACCGGTAGTATCTAGAGACATTTTGGTTGTCACAATGTGGGACGGGATGCCCCTGTTTCTAGTAAGTAGAGACCAAGGATGCCCCTGAACACCCTCCAGTGCACGAGAACATCTCCTTGCCCCCACCCTGCCTCCTCTGCCACTGTGTACCTACTCTGTGGGCAAATAGCATCTTCCCATTCAGAGGTGCTCCCTGCAGCCAGCTGTCTGACTTCCTGGATCACCTTTTCCTCATATTCACGAGCTTTTAATGTGCAGAATTAATATGCAATTTCCAGCCACAGTGACGTGTATCACTATCTCTAGGGAGAGAGAAGCAGCCCATGACTTCCATTTCACCTCCTATAACCTATCTGTGACCATAGGAACTGGGATTAACACTGACCAGGGTAGGGTCCTCCCACTCAGTGGCTGGGACCCCTGGAGTCCCAGGATAACATAAAACACATAAAACCTGAAGAACCACAGACCTCTTCACTGGCTTCATGATGCCAACCTGCATCACACAGCACAGTGTGGGGACTGCAACTGACTCTACCTGAGTCAGTGTGCGCAGACTTATGCAGGTTCCGACCCATACAAAGCCACATCTTTAATAATCCTTTTCCTACACAGGCCTATTCCCATCTTTGACAACCCATCTCCCAAAATAGGCAATGAGATATTATCCACAGCACAGAAAGGTGCCAGCCTATAAATTTATCTCTTTCTAATCAGGGGTTTCATCCAGTGATATGATCTTCATTGGGGCTCTTAGTAACTTGTGATACGCACACCTTCTGTTAAAGGTGGAAAAGTCCCTCACCCACCATCTCAGCTCCAAAATATCTCTTAGATCTGCATGGGCCCTCCGAAGCCTCAAATACTAACATCATATACATCCTAGGAATCCATATCAGTATTTAACTCAACGGCAATAGGAACCAGCTAACAGCACTAAAGTAGCCCACCATAGGGTGGCAGGTCAAGCAAGCCAAAGCCATATTCTAAGGGAACCAAAGAAGGAATGGATGCAAGAGAGGTGTAGAAAAACGCTTATAGCATGTGTTGGGGGCTCCACAGAGGTGAGCATGGGGAAGAGCAGAAGGAGCAAAGGAAGAGAGAAGACCATCTGCAATTTGGGGGAACCTACAACACAACAGAGTAAAAATACAGCCATAAAAATGCTAAGACTACTAACATTTTATAATTTTATGGCTTATAAAAGTCCTCCTCATTCTATATGTCAATTCATCTTCAGAACGATCCCCATTTTAACGGTGTAAGTAAGAAGATGAATTTTATCTGAGGGGAGTACCACTGGCATAACCCAGTTTCAGCCACCGGTGCTGCCAAGGCCCACTTGGAGAAGGACGGTGCCCTGTGCTCAGCAGTGCATCTGCTTCCCTGTGCTACCCTCAGTGTGGGCCTCAGCTGCCCTCCTCTCAGGTCCCCACCAGGAACTCCAGGAACTGCTCTCTCCTTATGCGATGTGTCCCATGGTTTTCCAATTCTCTTTCTCCTTGAACTCTGTTGCCTGGGACCTCTCACCTGCTCTGCATCTCTGTAGTGCTCAAGAGAACTCTCTGGTATGGTGACATGCCAGTGGGTAGTTTTGCAGGTATCCATGTGTGTTGTGCCATTGTTAATGATGAAATGTGAATATTATGATGTTTTTTTTCCTGAAAGTCGCTATGAATTCCTCACTAGTTACCTTTCTTCACTGGTTCAATACTCCTAATGTATTGTCTGGCTTCTTTCTAAAGCTCTTGTCTCTCTATCACACTGAGGAAAACCCAAAACTTGAAAACTTCCCAAGAGAAATTAGCAAATCCAGATGTTACACAGGTTGGCCTCTTGTTTTCCCACCTCAGTAAAAGTATTAAAGTGACAGAGTCACTGAGAAATGGGAGAATTTCTTGGGGAGAGAGGACTCCCTGAAGGAGAGATACTGCCAGAACCCATGTGGAATGAAGCCAGCCTGCTGCCTCTCCCTTTCAGGATGTATCTTCTTCCCTGGGCATTGTTTGCACTGCTTTCGCTAGATCTCCCAACACCCTTGGTAAATAAACTGTTGGGTCTTATCTCTCAGATATCATTTTGGATACTGAAAAAAATTCAAAATTAAACTTTCTATTCTAGCACTAAAGATGTGTGTGTGTGTGTGTGTGTGCGCACATGCACGCCCATTAAAGAACATCTCAGGCACCAAAATATTATTATCTGTTAGATACAGATAACTGGAAGCACATAGAATCTTTATTTCTCTAAGCAGTTGCAGAAAACAGAATTAGAACTCAAGCATCCCAAAGAGCAGCTCTGCCTCCAGCCTTCTAGTTTTCTGAAAAGCTTCTTTGCTGAGTGCTTACAAATCATTAATATACAAACTTATGAAGATTTCACATGAACAACATTGAGGTTACAACAGTCACTCATATTATCAATTACTCCAACCCCATTGCAGTCACTGTCCATCAGCGTAGTAAGATGGTATAAAGTCACTACTTGTCTTCTCCGTGCTATACTGCCTTCCTCGTGGCCTACCTATATTATTTGTGATAATTATAATGCCCCTTAATCCCCTTCTCCTTCCCTCCCCATCCACCCTCCAGAGCCCCTTCCCTTTGGTAGCCCCTAGTCCCTTCTTGGAGTCTGTGAATCTGCTTCTGTTTTGTTCCTTCAGTTTTGCTTTGTTATACTCCACAAATGATTGAAATCATTGGGTACTTGTCCTTCTCCTGGCTTATTTCACTGCTCCATCCATGTTGTTGCAAATGGTAGGATTTGTTTTCTTTTTATGGCTGAATAATATTCCATTGTGTTTACGTACACATCTTCTTTATCCATTCATCTACTGGTGGACACAGGTTGCTTCCATATCTTGGCTATTGTAAATAGTGCTGCAATAAACATAGGGGTGCATATGTCTTTTTGAATCTGTGATCTTGTTTTCTTCAGGTAAATTCCTAGGAGTGGAATTCCTGGGTCAAATGGTATTTCTATTTTTAGTTTTTTGAGGAACCTCCGTATTGCTTTCCACAATGGGTGAACTAATTTATATTCCCACCATCAGTGTAGGAGGGTTCCCCTTTCTCTGCATCCTCGCCAGCATTTGTTGTTCCTTGTCTTTTGGATGTTGGCCATCCTAACTGGTGTGAGGTGTTATCTCATTGTGGTTTTAATTCACATTTCCCTGATAATTAGTGATGTGGAGCATCTTTTCATGTCCCTGTTGGCCATCTGAATTTCTTCTTTGGAGAAGTGTCTGTTGAGATCCTCCACCCATTTTTTAATCAGGTAACTTGCTTTTTGGGTGTTGAGGTGTGTGATCTCCTTACATATTTTGGATGTTAACCTCTTATTGGATGTGGCATTTACGAAAGCCTTTTTGTTCGGCTGATGGTATCCTTGGCTGTACAGAAGCTTTTTAGTTTGATGTAGTCCCATTTGTTCATTTTTGCTTTTATTTCCCTTGCCCGAGGAGACATGTTCAGGAAGAAGTTGCTCATGTTTATATTCAAGAAAGTTTTGTCTAGGTTTTCTTCTAAGACTTTTATGGTTTCATGACTTACATTGAGGTCTTTGATCTATTTTGAGTTTACTTTTGTGTATGGAGTTAAGACAATAATCCAGTTTCATTATCTTACATACAGCTGTCCAGTTTTGCCAACAACAGTTGTTGAAGAGGCTGTCATTTCTCCATTGTATATCCATGGCTATTTAATCATATATTAATTGGCCATATATATGTGGATTTATATCTGGGGTGTCTATTCTGTTCCATTGATCTATGTGTCTGTTCTTGTGCCAGTATCAAATTGTTTTGATTAATGTGGTTTTGTAGTGGCGTTAAAGTTGGGGAGCGTAATCCTCCCAGCTTTATTCTTCCTTTTCTCAGGATTGTTTTGGCTATTTGGGGTCTTTTGTGTTTCCATATGAATTTTAGAACTATTTGCTCTAGTTCGTTAAAGAATGCTGTTGGTATTTTGATAGCGATTGCACTGAATCTGTAGATTGCTCTAGGGAGGATTGCCATTTTGACAATATTAATTCTTCCTATCCATGAGCATGGGATGTATTTACATTTATTGGCATCTTCTTTAGTTTCTCTCATGAGTGTCTTGTAGTTTTCAGAGTATAGGTCCTTCACCTCCTTGGTCAGGTTTACTCCTAGGTATTTTATTCTTTTTGATGCAATTGTAAATGGAGTTGTTTTCCTGATTTCTCTTTCTGCTAGTTCATGGTTAGTATATAGGAATGTAACAGATTTCTGTGTATTAATTTTGTACCCTGCAACTTTACCAAATTCAGTTATTAGTTCTAGTAGTTTTTTGGTGGATACATTAGGGTTTTTTATATACAATATCACTTACAAATCATTTTTAAATGTTGAATCATTAAGATAAGTTTTCAAGTATTTGTTGATAGACCCATGGTGAGTAATTAATAAATTGTGTTGGTGGCTTTTTGATTCAATTTCATCCACATTATCAAGTGTTACCACCACATTTGACAAGGCTGACAAAACATTAAATTGTTCCTTTCCAAGGCTGATTGCTTATTTTAAACAAGTCCTTGAAAATAATGATTAACATTTAAGGAGCATGTATTATATGCCAGGTACTGTGTTAGCACTCTATATAAATTACCCTATCCCCAAAACAACTTCATGAGTTGTCCCATTTTAATAATGAGACGACAGAAGCATAGGTATTACACCTATTAGGTGGTAAAGCTGAAAGACCTCTTGCTGAACCATTATCTTGATGAGTTCAGAACTTTCAGGGGGCTATTGTATTTCAGGTAATTTAGGTTAACAGAGAATCAATACAAATCTAAAAGGTACATGCTCATGATTATCTGAGTGGCAGAAGAAGTAGGTTTCTTACGGACTTCAACAATTGCATACTCCCTTCCTTACAGTCTTCATTTCAAATGACTGAATTGATGTTCATGGACATTGTGCTTTTCTTGCTGTATTAATGAATGTTTTGATTTAGTGGAAATGTTTTAGAAGATTATCCGTAGGGATTACCCAAATTAATTCCTGGTGAGAATTGTAAATATCATGCATCTACTGAGGAACACTCCAATTTTTTCTCAACCCCAGATCCCTTCTCTGAGTTCCAAACATATGCATCTAACGTTCTACTTAACATCTTCACTTGGATGCCTATTTAGCACATTAACCTCTATTTGTCCAACATGAAACTTCTATTTCCCTCCAAAACCAATCCTCTCCCTTTATTTCTTAAACATTAAATGCTATCACTTATTTTTCAAACCAGAAACTACAAGTTACCCTTAATTCCTCTCTCTTCCGCATGTTCCCACATCCAATCAGCATGTCATATAGGTCCTAAGCTTAGAATTATTCCAAAGTGTCCATTTTTCTCCATCTCCTTCTACAACAGTGTCATCCTTCTCATGAACTATATACACTAGCTGCCCACCTGGTCTCCCTGCATCCTCTCTGACCCTCATCTAGTCCATTTACCTCAAAACATCCCATGAATCTTCTAAAAATACAAATCATTAAATGAGGTAAACAAAATAGAAAACCCAATATGATAATTGCCCACGTATGGTACTTAATGAATGTTCCTAATAATTTCTTCTCCCCCGTTTGATAAAAAACTTCTGTTATTATTAAACACTAAATTAGTGAAAATGTGTCCTGCAAACCACGTAGACCCGAAGTATGAATCAAGGTGAGCACAAAGACCTATACCCAAGTAATGCCAAGCAGTTTAGGGGAGGGGATTATAAATCAGTTCAGGGTGGTCTGAAGTCTAAAGAGGGAGTTTAAAACCAGATAGAGATCAGAGATCAAGGCCTATAGGGGTAGGAAACTGCTGGAAAGAAGCAATCATATCCTGAGGCCCCACACCTGGGACCAATACCAGGAGCACTGCATTTTAGGAGGAAACTGGCACTCCTTCCAAGCCACATAGTTAACCCAAATCTACCTTAGATAGGTCTGGTACACAACATGGAAATGATTGAGAAGGGGAGGAGATTATGAGATCTTAAAAATATAAGAGCTTCACATGAATAGACATCTGGATGAAGGACTTGGCAGAGAATCAGGGGAATTTGCAATGACAGCAAGAGCCAAGGACATTGGGTCAACAAGGATGTGCCACTAGGCCAAAAATAAATGGACAGCAGGGTCATCAGCGGAGGATGCTCACAGAATGTAGAGTGGTGGGTCTAGGCCAGTGCACTCCCAAGGAGCAGCCAGTGGGTGTGTACTCACATGAAAATGATTAAACAGATCATAGGGAGAAAAGGAGCTACATATATTCACAACCAGCTATACTGTGAGAAAATCTGTCACCTTGCTCCATTGTCATTATTGTCATCACCATCCCAGAAGAACTACACAGGGAAATTGTGTCCTCAAAAGAGACTCAGTCTTCTATTAAAGGCAACAGCCACTGATGATACTGAGGTCATAGGACCAATTTCAACCAAGGAATGAAGATGACAAAGAGCACCCTGGGGAAGTTCAGACTTAAATCTCAATCAAACAACAGGAAAAAGGAAGGTTTTGCTTAGTTTTTGAACACGTCCTAGAAAACGGCAGGAGAATAGGATTCAAGAGAGATGGAAGGAAGAGACAGGCCTTAAAACAGGTTGCTGGCACCCTGGGTGAACTCTGTTTCTGAGGGTAGGAGTCGAATTCTGATCTCACTGGAAAGAGTCAGGTGTGGTCTGGGCTAATTGGTGATATGGGTCCCAGCCAGGCTGTCGTGATTTTTCTAAAATTTTGTTCTTAGCTCAGGCTTCACATTCTTGGGAAAATTATTGTTGGTCTCACAATCTGGATAAGTTTCTATCCCAAGAGAACCTATGAGCCTCAATGATCAATAAAGCAAAGCATTTAATTCTTTCTCCTCAGGGGGCACTAATCAGAGTCAACCACAGAAAGCTCCAGACTCTCAAAGTGAAATAATCGTCTCTGTAGACACAAAACTGTTCTCCTTTAATGAGAGAAAAACAGATAGCCATGCAGATTTTCCACAAAAGACAGAAGAGATGGGAGGTCTGTAATTACTCTTCCCTGAAGGTGGAATATTTTGATCATTAAATTATGCTGTCTGGGATATTTTTAAATTTCTCAGTTAAAATGCTTTCTTAGTTAACTGTGCCATTCTGGAAGGACACAGAGGTGAGGTCACAAATAAAAAAGACAGACAAGTCTCCTCTGGGATTCATCAGGCGTCATGAAAGAGTTGACTCTACTACTAGGCGAATATCCTGTTGCTAAGTAGGCCTTGGCCGCTTCATAATTAAGAAAGGGATATTATGCAGAGTTGATGATCCAGGAACGTGGCTGAGGCTAGAGCTGTATTTGTTTGTATGACTCAGTACACCAAACATGTCTTAGCTGGTCCCATCCAAAAGAAGAAAATGCACACACACACACACACACACACACACGCACGCACGCACGCACATGCACACACCACACACAGATCCCTCTCAAGAGGCCACCCACAGGCAGTGATGAATTTTCAAGACCCAAACTAACCACTTTGGAATTCAATTAAAATGCTCTTTCCTGCTAAAAGCCCGGGATGTGTGAGTTGGGCGTTACTCTGCTTCTCAGAGTTGTTGAGAGAGGAGGATATCCCCAAGAGCCAAGGGTACTCAGCCAACTTTGGAAAAGATCCAGGCTGCACATGGAAATAAAAGATGTGTTATTTAAAAGTGGTTAGTTCTTAATCAGACTGGGATGCTCCCTAGAACATTGGAAATAGCCAGCATCTTTTGAGGTGCTGGGGAATTCCACTGAAATAAAGGGCATTACAGTGACAGAAAAGAAATTATATAGAAGAAAAAGAAAGGTACTAAGATTATTCACAAAAATAATAATAGACAATAATTACTGACTTCAAATATTTAAAAGGCTTGTGAATGTTGAATGCTGAGTTTTATGGCTGGGGTTCAAGTCATGGCAGAATGTCCTGGAACCAGAAGACTGAGATTAAGAGCTATCTTCAGTGTTGGGCAAAGGTCAAGAGTCAAACCACAGAACAGCCAAGAGTTTGTCACTTGGAGCTCATAAGATGTGAAACCAGAAATGAAATCCAAATGATGAGGTCAGTACAAATTGCCAAGAATATTAAGGGGTTAAGTATTTTTGTAGGGTAGCCGTTAAGTCCCAATTTTACAGGGACAATCCCATTTTATACCTATTGTCCCAACTCAGGTTAGCACTTGTTTTGGAGTTTTTATTTTTATGTTATTGTATTTGCACTAAAATAAGCTGGGATGAATTTGAAGAACTACACTTCATACTTTCATACTTCTGGCTTCTGTGAGGTTTCTTATTTATTGATGTATGAGATACATAGGTACCAAACAGTTCTCAATTTAACTCACGATTATGTCTGAAAAACAACCAATAACCCATCTCTCTTTTCCCAACTTTTATTTTTAGCTTCCTCAGGAGAAGAGCCTGAGAAAATGATCCACACGCAAGTACCTTATTTTGGAGGTGAAAAGAAAATGCAAACAGAGAGGTAAGGACAGGAAACAAGACCGGGAAAGCAGTAACTAAAGGGTGCAGAATAAGCCAGCTACCCCTGAAGGCAATGGAAGCTTATTAAGCTGGACAAACTCTGGGAGCCAGTGTAAAATGCTTGTCTCCTGGTTTTCTTACCTACAGTGTGAGATAGCTGAGATGTTAATACCCTGACTTTGATCAGTAATTGGTTGATGACTCCCACCAAGAAGCATTAATTCCATAGTATTTATGTGCTGCATTGCAGACAGAGCAAACAAAGCTTTGACAATAAGCAAACAAACACAGTTTCAAGAAAAGAAGTACAGGTAAGTGCTGCTGTACATCAAAGTGGTAAAGGCAGAGGGTTATGGATTGGGCACCAGCGGCATCTCATGTAGTCCTGCTCTTGCACTATTCATATCCAAATGATATTCATCATCTTTATCTTACCCCCCTGTTTTAGATTCCCCTTATCCTGAACTAGAACTTCTGCTGGTTGTTTGCCTGGTAGGGTAACTAGATCTTTATCCCTGAGATAGCTGGATTCCTGGTTATACCTTTCACGGGCCATAGTCGCAATATACAAGTATGGCTTTCACTGGACATGGAGGCATAATGGGTGTCCCAGTGACTTCCAAATACTCTCCTCCCTGTCTCCCTTTCACAGCAAGAGCTCAATGTCCTCACGATGATCAAGGTCAGTTGTCTCTGGCAGTATAGTTGCTCATTATTTGCTTGTTGATCAACTGACAAAAGAAGCCTCAAACTACCGACCAGGAGCTGTGATTTCAGGATTAGTGAGATGCTTAGTATCCTCTTATAGAAGCATCCACTCCCTGGAAATCAGGAGCTTTAGGCCAGTGGAGTCTAAAACTGTGGGGTCAGGGAGCACAAATCACCGAGTCACTCAGAGTTACAGTGAGAGGGGCCACTCCTACTTTTACCCTTTGGTTTCCAGACCCATACTTATGGGGTGCTCAACACCACAGAAAATGAACATTGGTATAATACATATACTACAGCTTGCAGGACAATACCCTGGGTGATGGTTTTAGGAGGAAATTCCAACATTTTGTCAGGGCACTGCCTCTGAGTCATTTGGTTTATGACAGGCTCAGTGGATCTCGTGGTCACGCACTCTTGTGGATCTCTTGATCAAGGTCAAAGTCAAAGTCTGATTTGAGAGAGTCAAACTAGAGTGGCCCTACTTGCTGTGGCCTGCAAGCTGGAAAATTTTTTTCTTTACACTTTTAAAGGGTTGTAAAAAATAAAAACAAAGAGTAACATGTGACAGAGACCACATGAAGCCCCAAAGTTTAAAATATTTACTGTTTTTACAAAAAAATTTTCCCAACCCCTGGTCACTAGTTGCCAATCTTGGCTTAAAAAAAAAAGATAAAATTACGAATTTCTACTAAATGAAATCTCATATGGAGCCCAAGCCAAATATAAAACAAATAGGCAGAACTGCTCTGGTGCAAGTTGAGAGATTTTGGTGGATGACTTAGAACACTGTTCCCTCCACATCCCTCTCATTCTCCCAGTGCCTAAGTTCCTCTTGAGAACATCTGGGCACCACAGAATGTGACAGAAAACACTGAGTTTAGAAGTTCCCTAAACTCTTCCAGTGGTAATATTCTGATAATGTTTTTCATATTGGCCATTGCTGCTAAGGAACACTCTGGCCTCCCAAGAGTTGAATTTTGTTCAGTAATGTAATCCAATAATTATTAACATGTCTTAAGGGCATGAACAACTACAGAGCTCCAGCAAAGTCACAGAACTGTGAGCAAAGCAATTAGATCTTTGCCCTCTTCCCTCAAGAGTTTCCACTCGCTTCCTGAAAGTGTTGATTTTACCCCTAAAATCAGCTTTTCTGAAGCTGAAACTCCCCCGGAAGGGATCGCTAACCCTTGTCTGAGGTTGTCTAACAACAAGGCTCAGCTTTGGGCTGATCTTTTCAGTTCAGGAAGCTTGTTTTCTTAATATGAGAAATAAAGTTGTGCTCATGCTTTTCTGAAGAATTTTAAAACACAGAAATTAAGTCAAATGAGTAAGTCTTCCTGGGCTGTGTAACATTTCATTTTTTGCCAAAACCAGAGAAAAACACCAATTCCCCAGTTCACTGGGGCCCTCCTCTTCAAACATAACAGGGTAAGTTGTACTACCTCCGAGAATTATGCAAAGGTTTGATTCAAATGTCTTTCTGGCATATTGTTTGTAGAATGTGCCTCCAAAGTAATGACCTATCTGTCAAAGCGATAATCTGCCCAATGAGCCAAAGCCTCTTCTTTCCTGGAATCCAGGAGGGAATGGAGTGGAACCGATCCTACTTTCCCATGCCTATTCCATATCCTGGAGAGTCTAATGGTCTCCCAAGATTTCCACAAATTCCCAAGGGACTCACATTTTCATGATTACCTATGACTTTGACTTCCTGCCTCTAAACTCTCATTCTCCACTCTGCCCCAGGGCAATGCCAAAAACAATAGAGCAATAAGCCTGCAATTAGTCAACCAAACAAGATTTCTCTATTTCTCTTTTCAATTCTATCAGTTTGCTTTATGCATTTTGAAGCTTTACTATTGGGTGCATACATATTTAGGATATTTATGTACGTGTCGTTTATATTTTCTTAGAGAACTGAACCCTTTATCATCACCTAATGTCTCATTTAACATTTTAACATTCCTTGTTCTGAATTCTACAATGCATATTTGTATATTTTTATATTAATATAGTTATTCCCATTCTTTTGTTTTGACTGTGTATTTCTGTTTTTTCAGCTCTTGATTTTCAATCTATTTTTTCATTATATTTCAATTAAGTTTCTTGTAGACAGCATGGCTTTGAGTCTGTTTAGCCATTCTGACAATCTCTGTATTTTAATTAGAGCATTTAGACCATTCAAATTTAATATCTCACTATGGTTAAGATGAAATCTACTAACTTGTTAGCTCTTTCCAGTTTAGTTCATCTGGTTTTTTTTCTTCCTGTTTTTCTATTTTTATGGCTACTCTTGGGTTAACTGAGCATTTTTTTATGACTCAATTTTATCTTCTCTCTTGGCATATTATTTATATCTTTTAACTTAAACCCTTTATGGTTACTCTGGAGTTTAACTGTAAACTTTTATAAACTTTAACCAATCTACCTGCATCATATGCTGTTTTATGTGTAGCTTAAGGAATATAAAATATTCTATGTTCCTTCTTTTCATTCTTGCTCTACTGTTGTCATAATTTAGTTCAGATTTGTTATGAATACATAATACATTGCTTCTATTTTTGCTTTAGTTAACTTTGAGAGCAATTAAATATACAAAGAAATCAATTCCATTTTACTTTTACTTTTTCTATTTTCAAGGCTCTTCATTTCTTTGTGTTGATCTAGGGTTTGGTCTCATATCGTATTTCTTCTGCCTATAGAACAAGTTCCTTAATATTTTTTTTAGAGTATATCTGCTGGCAATGAATTCTCTGTTTTTGTCTGGTTAAATCATTACCTCTATTTGAAGTCATGATAATAACAAGTAGTCTGTTGTAATTCTTATCTTTTTTCATCTGTACAGAATAAGTGTTTTTCCTTTGGCTGTCTCTAAGTTGGTCTTTGTTTTCAGTGAACTAAATATGATATGAATGACAAGGGTGTGTGTGTGTGTGTGTGTGTGTGTGTGTGTGTGTGTGTGTGTGGTATTTATCCTGCTTGGGTATTTTTGAGCTTCTTGGATCTGGGATTTGGTGTCTGCCATAAATTTTGGAGTGTTATAATTAAAAATGCTGGGTTTGATCTTGCTGTGTTTACAAGTGTACCACAGGCTTCAAGACTTCAAATTCTAGTGATAGCTTGTGTTTAGGGTGTAGGCTAGCTTGAAAAAAGATTTATCTCAGTATCTGCTCTACCTATCAGTTTTAGTTCTTCCCTTTGCACCACACCTTAGAGAAGATCTCTACTCCTATGTTCCTCTTCTATCCCTCTCCTGGCAGTATACCATTATTGCCTGTCACTTGACACTTGTTAGCCTGGTAGTGGTCAGGGAAGGGATTCTATTTTTCTGATTCAGCCTCAGTCATCTGGCAACCATATCCCAGAATTTCAGAGATGTGACCTCTTCCCCTTCCTCCAGCTATAGCCTGTACACCATACTATTCCTGCTTTTCCTTTAAGTGTAAGAGTTTTTCTTTGTTTCCCTTCCCCAACTGTGGCACATTTTACAGTGAGGTCAAGAGTGATTCTCTTTCTCACCTCTTCTGTTCCTCCAGTAAAAACATGAAATAAAGTACTTTTAATGCTTATCTATAAATTAATTATTTGAGGTGTAAAAGAGTTAAGGAAATGGGTACCGAATGATAGAGCAGTGACCTGTTTAGATTCAGGACTGGAGGCCTGTCACAATTACATGCCTCTTGGTAGATACCAGGGCAGACAGTTAATGACGTAGAACTAATGAGGTATCTCCAAACACCATCCTGAGGCATCATGCAAGTCCCTTGAAAGCAGAGCACCCTGAAGAAAACAGGATTGTATGAGGATTGAATTAACTTGATTTATTTTTTGTCAAGGGGTAGGATATGTACTCTGATGAGAAACTGAATCATATAAGATAAATGATAGTTTTTGCCAACTGATTTTCTCAATCAAGATTCTTCCTGTTAAACTTTTAACAGCATTATTTACTACACTTCAACTATGCTTCAGGCATCTAGATAAGCACATTACATACATTATCCTTTTTAATCCTCTCAACAAACCTGTAAGATAACTCCTGTTACTATCTGCATTTCAAGGATGAAGAGACTGGTGTAGTATGGTTAGAGTTGTCCAAGATTTCACACCTAGTGAGTGGCAGTGCTGAAACTCAACATAGGTCTTTACAAGCACAAAGGTCATACTTTAACGTCTAGAACTTAATAGCTATACAGGGCCAGAGATAGTTTTCTTTTCTTTCTGAGATCTAGAGTATAAAAATGTGTTCCTTAAGATACTGGATGTCCTCCAGTATTGCTCTAACTTCTCTGGTCTGCTTGGAAATATCATCATCACTTCAAATAGTATTCTATTGGAAAAAATTATTGAGTTATAAACAAATGCCTTACAGGTATTTATTATAATATCATGGACTAGCACAGCTAAAAGGAGTTTTTAGATCATCAGCTCAGAGGTTCTCTAGAGCAGCAACATTAGCACTACCTGGGAAATGCAGAGAAATGCAAGTTCTTTGACTTAACTCCAGACCTACTGAGTCTACATTCTGGAAGTAGAAGGCATCAGTCTGTTTTAAAAAGCCCTCCACGTATGCACATTTTGATGGGCACTAAAATTTGAGAAGCACTGTTACAGCTCAATGTCACTTGTATGACATTTGACATCCACTGTGCACCAGAATCTGTAAGTGTCAAGGGATGAGATTCAAAGATTTGTAGGGGCCAGATCAAGTTAGAGGATTTGAGCTTTAACCTATACATAAATGGGGCAAGGGTGGTGTTTTAAGCAGGGAAAGGCATAGTATGATTACATCTTATTACTTATTAAATATACTTATTCATTCTTTCATCTACCAAATATTTATTAAGTACCTATAAGGTGTGAAGCTCTGAACTACAAATTTGAGATATCACTCTATCCATTGGGTTGGGTAAGCAAGAGCAGCATGGGAAGCTAATAAGAAGGCTATAGTTAGGGGTCAGTGGAAACTAAGAGTCTGAAGGACATGGCAGTGGGGGAATGGACTGACTAGGAGATACTTGGGATGTTGATGCATTTCTCTAAAGCATCCAGTTGTATCCAATTTGGTATAAGAAAGTGAATTAAGCTTAAAATGACCCCCTAGATTACCAATTTAGGGGTAGAGCACAGTGATACCATTCATCAGATTGGAAATAGAGCAAGAGGAACACATGGGATGATGAGGTGACCAAATACTATATGGTAGGGGAGTTTCATCAGCCCAATTGCAGTGGTGTGATTTCTGATGTAATCCCATAGTGACTTGAGTTATTAGAATAGAAGGTAACTAAATGCATCAAAAATGCTTTTAATGGCTAGAAAATACTACCTTTACATTGAACTGAAATACTGACCTTTTATAGCTTCTACCCACTGCTCTTATTTTGACTAGCCACTCAGAATAAATCTAATTTGGAGAGACCCTGTAGCTGAATTCCCAAACAAATGTCTGTAAACAAATGTTTGTATATCTAATACTGTTGACTTCTATTGTCATTTGTCTTCATTTCTGAGGGTCTGAGATTTGGCAGTAATTCTTCACACCCTGATTGTTCCCATTTCCATTTAGTTATTCTTGACAGTCTTAATGATGAAAAAAAGTGAACATTTATATGTATCAATAAAGCTTGCTGTTAAGGAATGCTAGAATCATAGTCATCACCCTTTTTCTGCAGCCACGCGGAAACTTCACTTTTTATTAGGCTTAACATTAACAAACAAATACATAGACAAAACCTGTATGCTTACCCTCATTGAATTGTAGGCTATTTCTTCATCCTTGGCTTCCTAACATATATTTCTCTTAAGTTTTTATTCGCAGCCAGAGGTCTGTATCTTACTGACTGAAAAACATCATTACTACAAATCTTTCTTATGAAACAGAACAGTGTAGACCTCAAGGCACCAATTGTCCTTCTTTCCCTAACATTATTTTTACTGTACTTATCCTTTCTTGGCTGTGGTAAAATCAACAGTTAAAGGTCTGTCCTTCACCTTCTCTCAGGTCTGTCTATGGGTTGTCCTAACTTGAAAGGGCTAGCAATTTCTGTTGTCTCATTGTTTTGGGGAGGCTCCTGACAATATTCAACAGAATACACATCTGAAAAACCCCTTATGCTTAGTGCTTTCTCTTCTTTTTAAAATAAGTATTATTCTCTGATATTAATATGGAAAAATACCCACAGGAGAAAATTTGCAAAATGAAGAAAAGCACAGAAAGATGGCGGCGTGAGAGGTGAGACAGAGGCTTCCTCCTAAAACCGCATATAATATGAAAATATAACTAATACAACTACTCTTGAAAGAGCAACAGAAAAGAGGACTGCAACAAACTGCATACACCTGGAGACAATAGCAGCCCTCACGGAAAAGGGTAATGTACTAAAGGTGTGGTCCTGCGGGATCCAAGCCCTTCCCCCACCCCAGCTCACAGGCAGGAGGAAGAGGAACGGAGCAGGGAGGGAGTGGAGATCTGGGACTGCTGAATACCTAACTCTGGAGATCTGCTCTGGGAGCACAAACCTACATTTCATGGTGCTTGCATGATACTCTCGTAATTAGGGGGTTGGAAAGGTAAGACAGGCAGAATTCCTGGAGAGACTAAGATTCCAGCTGCTTGTGAAAGCAGGGATCCATACCAAGCTGCTTGGGGACAAAAGCAGGGTGGGCAGTCTGAGAGACTTCCTAACAAAGAAGCCCTTAGCAAGAGGGCTACTAAAGGGGGCAAGGATTGCACAGAGCTTACTGCTCAGGAGAAAGGACAGGCAGACAAAATTGTCTGGGTGCACTCTGCCCAGCAGGTTGGGAGCTTTCATGATCTTCAGGTGCTCCAGCTCCCTGGCTGCCTACACAGCTCCAAGAACCCCTTCCGTGACAGGCAGACTAGTGCGCCTTTCTCCTGGCCAGCCCCACCGGACTTACAAACTGGAAAACCCTACCCTGGTGTTAAGCCAGCCAGAGGGAAGATCTGTCTACAGCAACTAAAAACGCAAAGCACAGAGGCTTATACATGTGTGCTGGGCCCACTGGTTCAGGCAGTGGACACAGGCATAGCAGCCGGGAACCAGGAAACAGCCCTTTCCTCCCCAGAGGCACCAATACCACTCCTGTACAATCCCCGCATTGCTTCAGGGGCTGAGCAGCACCAGAGAGTAGAGCTTCTGGGCACTAGAGGGCGCCATACACAAATATGAAATGCCAAAGGAACCTGGTCCAGAGTAAAATTATGAATACAACTCCTGAGAAAGATTTAAATGACATGGACCTCATGACTCTCCCCGAAAGGGAGTTCAAAATAAAAATCATTAACATGCTCATGGAGGTACGAAAAGATACTGAATAACTCAGGAATGAATTCCCGTAGGAGACCCAATCACTGAAGAGCACAATGGAGGGTATTAAAAGCAGACGGGATATGGTGGAGGAGATGATAAATGAAATAGAAACTAGAGAAGAGAAATACAAAGAAGCTGAGGCACAGAGAGAAAAAAGGATCTCTAAGAATGAAAGAATATTGAGAGAACTGTGTGACCAATCCAAACGGAACAATATTTGCATTATAGGGGTACCAGAAGAAGAAGAGAGAGAAAAGGGGATGGAAAGTGTGGTTGAGGAGGTGATTGCTGAAAACATCCACAATCTTGGGAAGGAGATGGTCTCTCAGGCCATGGAGGTGTGCAGATCTCCCAACACAAGGGACCCAAGGAAGACAACATCAAGATATATAGTAATTAAAATGGCAAAGATCAAGGATAAGGACAGACTATTAAAAGCAGCCAGAGAGAGAAATGAGATCACACACAAAGGAAAGCCATCAGGCTACCATCAGACTTCTCAGCAGAAACCTTACAGGCCAGAAGGGAGTGGCATGATGTATTTATGCAATGAAGCAGAAGGGCCTTGAACCAAGATTACTTTATCTGGCAAGATTATCATTTAAATTTGAAGGAGGGATTAGACAATTCCCAGATAAGCAAAAGCTGAGAGAATTTACCTCCCACAAACCATCTCTACAGTGTATTTTGGAGGGACTGCTATAGATGGAAGTGTTCCTATGGTTTAATAGCTGTCACCAGAGGTAATAAAACCCAGTAAATAAAATAGAACAGCTAATTACTAAGAAAATGCAAAATTGAACTAACTATCCCAAACGTCAGTCAAGGGATAGACAAACAGTACAGAATATGAACCTAATATATAAAGAGCGAAGAAGGAAGAAAAAGGAGGAGAGAAAAAACAAACAAATGAAAAAAGAACCTTTAGATTGTGTTCGTAATAGCATATTAAGTGAGTTGTTAGACTCTTAGATAGTAGGGAAGTTAACCTTCAACCTTTGGTAACCACAAATCTGAAGCCTGCAATGTCAATAAGTACATACCTATCCATAATCACCCTAAATGTAAATGGACTGAATGCACCAGTCAAAAGACATAGAGTCACTGAATGGATAAAAAAACAAGACCCATCTATATGCTGCCTTCAAGAGACTGACTTTAAACCCAAAGACATACATAGACTAAAAGTGGAGGGATGGAGAAAGGCATTTCATGCAACTAATAGGGAGAAAAAAGCAGGAGTTGCAGTATTTACATCAGACAAAATAGACTTCAAAACAAAGAAAGTCACAAGAGACAAAGAAGGATATTACATAATGATAAAAGGGTCAATCCAACAAGAAGATATAACCATTATAAATATCTATGCACCCAACACAGGAGCTCCTACATATGTGAAACAAATACTAACAGAATTAAAGTGGGAAATAGAATGCAATGCATTCATTCTAGGAGACTTCAACACACCACTCACTCTGAAGGACAGATCAACCAGAGAGAAAATAAGTAAGGAGACAGAGGCACGGAAAAACACAATAGAACAGATGGACCTAACAGACATCTACAGAACTCTACACCCAAAAGCAGCAGAATACACATTCTTCTCAAGTGCACATGGAACATTTTCAAGAATAGATCATATACTAGGCCACAAAAAGAGCCTCGGTAAATTAAAAAACATTGAAATTGTACCAACCAGCTTCTCAGACCACAAAGGAATGAAACTAGAAATGAATTAGGCAAAGAAAATGAAAAATCCCACAAACACATGGAGACTTAATAACATGCTCCTAAATAATCAATGGATCAATGACCAATTAAAAACAGAGATCAAGCAATATATGGAGACAAATAACAATAATTCAACACTGCAAAATTCATGGGACGCAGCAAAGGCCATGCTAAGAGGAAAGTATATTGCAGTACAGACCTACCTCAAGAAAGAGGAACATTCCCATATGAGCAGTCTAAATGCACAATTAATGAAACTAGAAAAAGAAGAACAAATGAGATCCAAAGTAAGTAGAAGGAGGGACATAATAAAGATTAGAGCAGAAATAAATAAAATCCAGAAGAATAAAACAATAGAAAGGATCAACGAAAGCAACAGCTGGTTCTTTGAGAAAATAAACAAAATAAATAAACCCCTAGCCAGACATATCAACAAAAAAAGAGAGTCTACTCACATAAACAGAATCAGAAATGAGAAAGGAAAAATCACTACAGATAGCACAGAAATACAAAGAATTACTAGAGAATACTATGAAAAATTATATGCTAACAAACTGGATAACCTAGAAGAAATGGAAAACTTTCTAGAAAAATACAACCTTCCAAGGCTGACCCAGAAAGAAACAGAAAATCTCAACAGACCAATTACCAGCAACGAAATTGAAGTGGTAATCAAAAACCTACCTAAGAAGAAAATGCCTGGACCAGATGGCTTCACAACTGAATTTTATGAAACATTTAGTGAAGACATAATACCTATTCTCCTTAAAGTTTTCCATGGAGTAGAAGAAGAGGAAATACTTCCAAACTCATTCTATGAGGCCAGCATCACTCTAATACCGAAACCAGGCAAAGACACCACAAAAAAAGAAAACTACAGACCAATATCCCTGATGAACACAGATGCAAAAATACTCAACAAAATATTAGCAAACTGAATTCAAAACTACTTCAAAAAGATCATCCATCATGATCAAGTAGCATTTATTCCAGGGATGCAAGGATGGTACAACAGTCGAAAATCCATCAACATCATCCACCACATCAACAAAAAGAAGGACAAAAACCACATGATCATCTCCATAGATGCTGAAAAAGCATTTGACAAAATTCAACATTCATTCATGATAAAAACTCTCAACAAAATGGCAAGTGCCTCAACATAATAAAGGCTATATATGACAAAATCACAGCCAACATTATACTTAACAGTGAGAAGCTGAAAGCTTTTCCTTTAAGATTGGGAACAAGACAAGGATGCCCACTCTCCCCACTTCTATTCAACATAGTACTGGAGATCCTAGCCATGGCAATCAGACAACACAAAGAAATTAAAGGCATCCAGATTGGCAGGGAAGAAGTTAAACTGTCCCTGTTTGCAGATGACATGATATTGTACTTAAAAAACCCTAAAGAATCTACTCCAAAACTACAAGATCTAATAACTGAATTCATCAAAGTTGCACAATACAAAATCAATGCGTAGAAATCTATGGCATTCCTATACACTAACAATGACCTAGCAGAGAAAGAAATCAGGAAAACAATTCCATTCAAAGTTGCATCAAAAAGAATAAAATACATAGGAGTAAACCTAACAAAGGAACTGAAAGACCTATACTCTGAAAACTACAAGACACTCATGAGAGAAATTAAAGAAGATACCAATAAAAGGAAACACATCCCATGCTCATGGATAGGAAGAATTAATATTGTCAAAACGGTCATCCTCCCTAAAGCAATCTACACATTCAATGCAATTCCTGTCAAAATACCAACAGCAATTCTCAACGAACTAGAGAAAATCATTCTAAAATTCATGTGGAACCACAAAAGACCCTGTATAGCCAAAGCAATCCTGAGAAGGAAGAATAAAGCTGGGGGGATTATGCTCCCCAACTTCAAACTTTACTACCAAGCCACAGTAATCAAGACAATTTGGTACTGGCACAAGAAGAGACCCATAGACCAGTGGACCACACTAGAGAGCCCTGATATAAACCCAACCATATATGGTCAATTAATATATGATAAAGGACCCATGGACATAGAATGGGGAAATGACAGCCTCTTCAACAGCTGGTGTTGGAACACTGGAGAGCTACATGCAAGAGAATGAAACTGGATTATTGTTTAACCCCACACACAAAAGTAAACTCGAAATGGATCAAGGACCTGAATGTAAGTCATGAAACCATAAAACTCTTAGAAGACAACATAGGCAAAAATCTCCTGAATATAAGCATGAGCAACTTCTTCCTGAACGCATCTCCTTGAGCAAGGGAAACAAAAGTGAAAATGAACTCATGGGACTACATCAAACTAAAAAGTTTCCATACAGCAAAGGACACCATCAACAGAACAAAAAGGCATCCTACACTATGGGAGAATATATTTGTAAATGACATACCTGATAAGGGGTTAACATCCAAAATATATAAAGAACTTACATGCCTCTACACCCAGAAAGCAAATAACCTGATTAAAAAATGGGCAGAGGATACAAAGAGACATTTCTCCAAAGAAGAATATCAGATGGCCAACAGACACATGAAAAGATGCTCGACATCACTAATCATCAGGGAAATGCAAATTAAAACCACAGTAAGATATCACCTCACACCACTAAGGATGGCCACCATCCAAAAGACTAAGAACAACAAATGCTGGCAAGGATGTGGAGAAAGGGGAACCTTCTTACACTGCTGGTGGGAATGTAAGCTACTTCAACCATTGTGGAAAGCAATATGGAGGTTCCTCAAAAAACTAAAAATAGAAATACCATTTGACCCGGGAATCCCACTCCTTGGAATTTACCCAAGGAATACAAGTTCTGAGTTCTGGGAAGATGGCGGCGTGAGCAGGGTAGTGGAAATCTCCTCCCCAAACCATATATTTTTATGAAAATACAACAAATACAACTATTCCTAAAAGAGAGACCAGAAGATACAGGACAGCACCCAGCCTGCATCTACACCTGAGAGGACTCGGCACCCCACGAGGTGGGTAAGATAAGGAGCCGCGTCCCCAGTGGGACCCGAGCACTCCCCCACCCCAGCTGGCAGGAGGAGATATCTAAATATTACTCATGTCAAGTTAATTAACACTTGTTCAGATTATCTGTTTTTCTTTGTCTGAATTAACTTATCACTTGCCAATAAAGACATATTAAAATCTCCACCTATGATTGTATAAATTACTTAGCTCTTCTTTTAATTCTATTCTTTTGTTTAATTCTATTATTTTGTTTAATGTATTTTGAATTTTGAATGTTATTGACACATATACATTATTAATTACTATATCTTAATAGGCAGATCTTCAATCACTATGGCATGTCCCTTTTATTGTAACACTCTAAGTTTTGAAGTCTGTTTGTTTTTAAATTTTTTATTAAGGTATTATTGATATACACTCTTATGAAGGTTTCACATGAAAAAACAATATGGTTACTACATTTACCCATATTATCAAGTCCCCACCCATACCCCAATGCAGTCACTGTCCATCAGTGTAGTAAGATGCCACAGATTCACTATTTGCCTTCTCTGTGCTACACTGTTTTCCCCATGACCCCCACACCATGTGTACTAAACATAATACCCCTCAATCCCTTTCTCCCTCCCTCTCCACCCACCCTCCACCACACCTCCCGTTTGGTAACTGTTAGTCCCTTCTTGGAGTCTGTGAGTCTGCTGCTATTTGTTCCTTCAGTTTTGTTTCATTAGACTCCACAAATGAGGAAATCATTCGGCTGTCTTTCTCTGCCTGGCTTCTTTCACTGAGGATAATACCCTCTAGCTCCATCCATGTTGTTGCAAATGGTAGGATTTGTTTTCTTCTTATGGTTGAATAGTATCCCATTGTGTATATGTACCACCTCTTCTTTATCCATTCATCCACTGATGGAAACTTAGGTTGCTTCCATATCTTGGCTATTGTAAAAAGTGCTGCAATAAACATAAGGGTGCATATGTCTTTTTGAGCCTGAGAAGTTGTATTCTTTGGGTAAATTCCAAGGAGTGGGATTCCTGGGTCAAACGGTATTTCTATTTTTAGTTTTTTGAGGAACCTCCATATTGCTTTTCACAATGGTTGAACTAGCTTACATTCCCACCAGCAGTGTAGGAGGGTTCCCCTTTCTCCGCATCCTTGCCAGCATTTGTTGTTCTTAGTCTTTTGGATGCTGGCCATCCTTACTGGTGAGAGGTGATATCTCATTGTGGTTTTAATTTGCATTTCCCTGATGATTAGTGATGTGGAGCATCTTTTCATGTGTCTGTTGGCCATCTGAATTTCTTCTTTGGAGAACTGTCTCTTCATATTCTCTGCCCATTTTTTAATTGGGTTATTTGCTTTTTGGGTGTTGAGGCATGTAAGTTCTTTATATATTTTGGATGTTAACCCCCTGTTGGATATGTCATTTACAAATATATTCTCCCATACTGTAGGATACCTTTTTGTTCTGTTGATGGTGTCCTTTGCCATACAGAAACATACAGAAACTTTTTAGTTTGATGTAGTCCTATGCATTCATTTTTGCTTTTGTTTCCCTTGCTCAAGGAGATGCATTCAGGAAGAAGTTACTCATGCTTATATTCAGGAGATTTGTGCCTATGTTTTCTTCTAAGAGTTTTATGGTTTCATGGCGTACATTCAGGTCTTTGACCCATTTCGAGTTTACTTTTGTGTATGGAGTTTAACAATAATCCAGTTTCATTCCCTTGCATGTAGCTGTCTGGTTTTGCCAACACCAGTTGTTGAAGAAGCTGTCATTTCCCCATTGTATGTCCATGGCTCATTTATCATATATTAATCGAACATATATGGCTGGGTTTATATCAGGGCTCTCTAGTCTTTTCCATTGGTATATGGTTCTGTTTTTGTGCCAGTACCAAATTGTCTTGATTACTGTGGCTTTGTAGTAGATCTTGAAGTTGGGGAGCATAATCCCCTTTTGAAGACTATTTGATCTGATATTAACACAGTCACAGCAGCTGTTGATTCTTCTATTTGTAAGATATATTTTTTATATTAACTCCTAACTTATCTGTGTTATTATATTTAAACATATCATGTTAGTATCATATAGTGATTTTTTTGTTATTCTAATCATCTCTGCCTTTTAATTGTAGTATTTAGTCGGTTTCATTTATTATAATTGCAATGGTTTGATTTATGTCTACATTTTTGTTATTTGTTTTGTTTATGCCCTCTATCTTTTGTATTCATACTCCTCCTTTCCTTTCTTCTACTGAATTATTTGAATAATTTTTTGGAATTTCATCTCAATTTATGTGTTGAATTTTAAGCTATTTGCATTATTTTGTTGGTTTCTCAAGGCATTGTAATATACTTTAATAACTTTTTCAATCTATTTAGAGTTAATATTGTACTATTTCATTTAAAATGCAGAAATTGCAACAATATAGGTCAATTTATCCTCACACTGTCTTTTATGCTATAGTTGTAGTATATATTATGTCTACCTATACTATAAATCCACAAGACAATGTTACATTTTTTGTTTTAAAGAGCCTTATGTATTATAAAGAAATTAAGCAGAAAATGGTGTTTATGTATCCACAGATACATACTATTTACAGTGTTGTTCATTCCTTATTGAAGATATGATCTGGTAGTTTCTTCAGCCTAAAGAATTTCCTTTACTATATCTTATATGACAAGTCTTCTGGCAATGAATTGTCTTACTTTTCTAATATCTGAAAATGTCACTATTTTGTGTTCATTTTCAAAGGATTTTTCTTTTCTTTGCCTATAAAATTCTTGGTTGACAATTTCTGTCTTTCAGAACATTAAAGATATTCTACTATCTTCTGTCCTCTCTAGTTTCTGAAGAGAAGACAGTGGTAATTCAAATTCTTGTTCCTCTATCTGTAATATTCTATTTTTCTCTGGCTGCTTTCAAGATTTTGTCTTTATCTTTTATATTCAGTAGTTTGACTATAATTGACCAAGTTGCGGGTGTTTTATTCTATGTATCCTGCTTAGAGTTTGCTGAACTTCCTGAATTTATTATTTCACTACATTTGGAAAGTTTTGGGCTCATTTTTTCTAACCCAGTCTCTCATATTCTTTTGAGATTCCAATTATTTATTTATTAGACCTTTTGAAATTGCTCCATGACTCCCTTGGAATAGCACTCATTTTTTCTAATCTTTTACCCTCTATTCTTCAGTTTGGGCAATTCCTATTGATTTATCTTAAGATTCACTCTTTATTTCTCTTGTCATCTTCACTCTGATGTTAAGCACATGCAGCGTTTCCTTTTTCTTTAGTAGTTTTGTTTTTTGTTTTGTATTGTATTTTTGAGTTTTACAGTTTTCACTTGGTCCTTTTCCCCGTTAATAGTTTCTGATTTTCTAGTGATATTTCCTGTGATTCCATTGATTATGAGCATATTTTCCTTTAGTCCTTGAATTACAGTTATTTCTTTAAGACACTTGCCTTCTAATTCTAACATCAGGGTTAGTTTCTGTTGATTACCTCCATTCACTTAATTTGACCAAGTATATTTTCCTAGTTCTTCATATTTTGATATATATTTTATTTTATCTAGGGCAATGTGAATGTTATCTTGTGGTGATCCTGAATTACGCATTTTTTTAACCTTCAAGAGTGCATTATCAAATAATTAACATGATTGGACTCAAACATCATATTCTGTCTTTTGAATGACAGCTTAAACCTCAGAGCAGTTTTAAAAATCTTATCTCGAGTCCATCCGAAGCATGTATGGTTCAAGAGTCAGCTAGAGACTTGGACATAGTTTATAGACAGAATTTGAGTTGCACCCTCTCTGGATCTTTCCATTATGGTATTTCTTTCTCATTTCCCAATGGCTGTGGTTGCTCTGAACTTTGTTCTCTAGTTCTTTACAAAGACTATGAATTTTCTCTCAGAATTTTAGCTGCCAATATCAAATTTGATTTACCTGCAGATATCCTTTTCTGTATTTTAAATCTATTAGGGATCATTTGCCTTTGCTTACACAATTCTCTTTACTCTTCTTTTAGGGATGCTTTGTTGGTGATAAATTTTCTGTTTTTGTCTGAAATGTATTTTATCTTTATTCTTAAAGACAATTTTGCTTATAATGGCTAGTTTTTTGTTTTACAGAAAATTGAGGACATAATTACTTTTCTTCTGATATCTGTTGCTTTAGGAAAAAAGTTAATGCTTACCTTTAAAGTATGCTTATATGTACAAGGGTATCCATTAAGGTTCGCTTTATTTATTTTTGTATACAAAAACATCATATTTTATTTCAGAAGTTTAAGATGGATATTGTATACATTCATTCATTTGTTTATCATTCATTCCATCAGTCAGTCAACAAATATCTTTTGAACATCTACTCTTCCCTGGGTATTATTTAATTAATTAATTTTTATTTAACTATAACATAACATTGTATTTGTTTCAAGTGTACAATGTAATGATTCAATAGTTATATGCATGGTGAAATGATCATCACAGTAAGTCTAGTTACCGTCTATCACCACACAAAGTTTTAGCACCATACTATTTTTTTTCCTTGTGATGAGAACTTTTAGGATTTACTTCCTTGGCAAAATTCAAGTATTTCACTATAATGTTAGTGATTATAGTAGAATGACTATAGTTACTGTGCTGTACATTACTCCTCGATGACTTGTTTTTTTTTATAATTGGAAATTTGTACCTTTTGACTCAGCTCACCCATTTTTCCTCTCCCCCAATATCCTTCCCTTCTAGCAACTACTATTGTCTTCTCAGTATCTATGAATTTAGTTTTGTTTTTATACATTCATTTGTTCTGTTTTTAAGATTCCACATA
>JAVSCE010020795.1:0-43502 GCA_032199065.1 Smutsia gigantea | reverse complement strand
AATCATTTGGTATTTGTCTTTCTCAGCCTGGCTTATTTCACTGAGCATAATACCCTCTAGCTCCATCCATGTTGTTGCAAATGGAAGGATTTATTTTCTTTTTATGGCTGAATAATGTTCCATTGTGTATATATAACACATCCTCTTTATCCAGTCATCTGCTGATGGACACTTAGGTTGCTTCCATATCTTGGTTATTGTAAACAGTGCAGCAATAAACATAGGGGTGTATATGTCTTTTCAAATCAGGGATTTTGTTTTCTTTGGGTAAATTCCTAGGAGTGTAATTCCTTGGTCAAATGGTATTTCTATTTTTAGTTTTTTGAGGAACCTCCATATTGCTTTCCACAATGGTTGAACTAGTTTACATTCCCACTAGCAGTGTAGGAGTGTTCCCCTTTTTCTGCATCCTTGCCAACATTTGTTGTTTCTTGTCATTTGGATGTTGGCCACCTGAAATGGTATGAGGTGATATCTCACTTTGGTTTTAATTGGCATTTCCCTGATGATTAGCTATGTGGAGCATCTTTACATGTGCCTGTTGGCCATCTGAATTTCTTCTTTGGAGAAGTGTCTGTTCATATCCTCCACCCATTTTTTAATCAGGCTATTTGTTTTTTGGGTGTTGAGACGTGTGAGTGCTTTATATATTTTGAATGTTAACCCCTTATCAGATAAATCATTTACAAATATATTCTCCCATACTCTAAAATGCCTTTTTGTTCTGGTGATGGTGTCCTTTGCTGTACAGAAGCTTTTTAGTTTGATATTGTCCCACTTGTTCATTTTTTATTTTGTTTCCTTTGCCCAAGGAGATGTGTTCAGGAAAAAGTTGCTCATGTTGATATTCAAGAGATTTTTGCTTATGTTTCTTCTAAGAGTTTTATGGTTTCATGACTTACATTCAGGTCTTTGATCCATTTCAAGTTTTTGTATATGGAGTTAGATAATATTCCAGTTTCATTCTCTTACATGTAGTTGTCCAGTTTTCTCAGCACCAGTTGTTGAAGAGACTGTCTTTTCCCCATTGTATATTCATGACTCCTTATTGTATATTAATTGACCATATATGGTTGGGGTTACATCAGGGCTCTCTATTCTGTTGCATTGATCTATGGGTCTGTTCTTGTGCCAGTACCAAATTGTCTTGGTTACTGTGGCTTTGTAGTAGAGCTTGAAGTTAGGGAGTGTAATCCCCCAGCTTTGTTCTTCTTTCTCAGGATTGCTTTGGCTATTCAGAATCTTTTGTGGTTCCCTATGAATTTTAGAACTATTTTTTCTAGTTAGTTAAAGAATGCCACTGGTATTTTGATAGGGATTGCATTGAATCTGTACATTGCTTTAGGCAGGATGGCCATTTTGGCATTATTAATTCTTCGTATCCATGAGCATGGGATAGATTTCCATTTATTGGTGTCTTTAATTTCTCTCATGTGTGCCTTGTAGTTTTCAGAGCATAGGTATTTCACCTCCTTGGTTAGGTTTATTCCTAGGTATTTTATTCTTTTTGATGCAATTAAACATGTTGTATTTAAATAATTTTATAGTTCTTTCTTGTTTTTTGCACCTACCAAAGTATAAGTTAAAATTTGTTTAACTGTAAATACTTTTAGTAAAAATATTTTGCTAATGCACTTAAACCCTTCCTTTTGATCACTGTATACATACTGTTACCCTTTCATAATTTATTTAAACATTTCTCTTTGTTAGATATTTTTGGAATTATAAAAGATACTAAAACAAAAATCCTTATTGAAAAATATTTATCTCACTTCTGAGTTTCCTAAGAATGTTTTCCTAGAAATAGAATTTCTAGATCTAAGAATATGAGGTCCCCATAAGGTTTATGGTTTATGTTACCATATTTTAACTTTACAAATAATTTTCCTCCTCCAGTTTATTTTTCATAATTTTATTTCTTAGATTTAACTCTAACATTTTTGTTATACCTATAAAATAAGATTTTAAATTTAATTTTATCCCCAGATATTTAGTCAATATTCTCAACAATTTTGTTGAAAACCATTGCTTTATATTAGATGTAATATCTACAAATACACATATTCAATTGGTTACAGAATTATTTGGCTTTTCCTGCTGATTTTTTTTACATCACCTCTTGGTGCTAAGGATGACACTGTTTTGATTATCAACATTTTAAAGTGAGTTTATTATCTAATATAAGTCCCTCTTTAACTCTTCTTTTTCAAAATTTTCTAAGCAATTCTTACTGTATTAATTGTCTATTGCTGAGCAAAAGATTAAATTACAGGAAAGTTAATGGCTTAAAACAACACAAATTTATTGTCTCACAGTTTTTGTGGGTCAGAATTTCACAAGGCTAAAAAGTTTTCTAGGTGTGAGTAAGGCAGTGATTCACATCTGAGGCTTGGGATTCACTTCCAAGCTTACTGACTGTTGGGATTCACTTCCAAGCTTACTGACTGTTACAGAATTCAATTCTTTGTGGTTGTATGACTCTATTTGCAGTCCTAATGCAGCACCAATAGTCCACGATGTGATCTGGCAACAGAGGTATGCAAAATAGCACCATGAGATGCTCCTAATCAACAACTTATAGGAAGCAAGGATCTGGGTGACTGTGGAGTGTCACCTTGGCAATTTTGTAGCTTCAAGCATTCCAACATTTTGAATACTTTTGAACATTTTTGGCAAACTAACAAATAATAAGATTGGCTGCTTGCTCCTAATTTTGCTGGATTAAGTGAGGAAAAAGAGGGTGAGCTCAGGAATTTGAATTCCCAGTTCAAGTACTGCATAAATGACCCGAAAGCTTCAATAAATGCCCTGAAGTAGACCCCAATGTGCAGCCACAGGGCTGAGATTGGTGAAAAACAATGGTAGGGTGGATTTTTCGTGTAAGACCTACACAACCACACTGGGAGGGTCCAGAAGACATATTGTTCACCACTACTGTGAAAAATAAACTCATGAAGGGATCTCCTATATCCTAAAGAGATCTATGCTCACTCTTCTCTGTAGGCCAGAACTTACAGTGGGAACAGTGGTCATTTAATGGGGAAACCTAAATGCAGTAGGAATAATTGGATTCTGGGGTGGCTGGGGTCAAGTGGTAGCACTCAGCTGGCAATGACAAGTGGGAATGGTTCCTGTCATGGACAACAGAATAGAAGCAGCAATCAGTACAGTCTATGTAGACTGTGGTGTTGACTAATTGATTGTGGTGTTCCCAGAAATGAAATATATAGGAAACCTATTAAATTCTTCCTTGCTCTGTATAAGCAGAAAAGTTACAGGTTTCATGAACAAAAGCCTACTTTGAATCACAAAAATGTACCCATAGCCCTTTGTTCAATTCCTAGGCTTGAGCCAGTATACAGATCCAAAATCCCTTGAATGAACGGGAGGTAGGCCCCCTTGGGGAGAAACCTGGTATACTGCCCAAAAATTATGCTGTTAATCTTTTCCCAGCCTTCTCAAAAGGGACATATGGCTTTTTACCACAGTGATTGTATATTGGGGAAAAGGAAATAATTGGATCTTTCAGGGACTACTGAACACTAGCTCTGAACTGACCTTTATTCCAGGAGAACCAAAATGTCACTGTGCCCCACACATTACAGCCATGGCTTAAGAAGGTCAAGTGATCAATGGAGTCTTCATGTTGATCCATTTCACAGTTGTGTCAGTGCTTTCCTGAACCCATTTATCATCTCCCCAGTTCCAGATGCAGAATTGGGATAGACATACTAAGCAGCTTGAAGAATCCCCACACTGGTTCCCTGACTTGGGGAGTGAGGGCTATTAATGGAGGAAAGGTCAAGGGGAAGCCACTAGAACTTTCTCTATGTGGGAAAATGGTAAACCAATAGCAATACCGTATCCCTGGAAGGATTACAGAGATTAATGCTACCATCAGGGACTTGAAAGATGCAGGGGTGGTGATTCCCACCATATCCCTATTCAACTCACCGATTTAGCCTGTGTAGGAGATGTATGTGTCTTGGAGAGTGACAGTGTATTATCATAAGCTTAACCAGGTAGTGACTCTAATTGCAGCTGCTGTACAGTATGTGATTTCATTGCTTAAGCAAATTAACACATCCCTTGGTAACTGCTATGTAGCTATTGATCTGACAAATGCCCTTTTCCCCTTCCCTGTCCATTATATACACCAGAGGCAGTTTGCTTTCGGCTGGCAAGGCTAACAATACACCTTCACAGATCTACCTCAGGGGTATATATCTGTTCTCCAGCCCCATGTCATAATTTTCTTCAGAGGGATCTTGATTGCTTTTCCCTTCCACAAGACATCACACTGGTCCATTACATTGATGACATGCTGATTGGACAAAGTGAACAAGAAGTAGCAACTATGCTAGACTTATCAATAAGACATTTGCATGTCAAAAGGTGAGAAATAAATCCAACTAAAATTCAGGAGCCTTCAACCTTGGTGAAATTTCTAGGGGTCCAGTGGTGAGAAGCACATCAAAATATCTCTTCTAAGTTGAAGATAAGTTGGTGCCTCTGGCATCTCCTACAACCAAAACAGAAGCACCACACTTAGGGTGCTTCTCTGGATTTTAGAGGCAACAAACATATTCTACACTTTGGTGTGTTGCTCAGGTCCATTTGCCGAGTGATCCAAAAAGCTGCTGGTTTGAGCTCAAAATAAGGGAAGCCTTTACTACAGGTCCAGGCTGTTGCTCAAGATACTCTGCCACTGGGCCATATGTCCTAGCAGACCCAATGGCTCTTGATGTATCAGTGGCAGATACTGATGTTATTTGGAGTCTTAGGCAGGTCCCCCTAGGTGAATCACAGCTCAGGACATTAGGATTTTGGAGCAAAGCCCCACCATCCTCTGCATATTACTCCCCCGCTTTTGAGAAATAGCTTGTACCCTGCCACTGGGCCTTTGCAGAGACTGAATACTTAACCATGGGCCACTGAGTTACCACCTGACCTGGTTTGCCCTTCATGAACTGGGTGTTTTGTGTGACCCGTTAAGCCATAAAGTTGGGTGTGCACAGCAACACTCAGTCACCAAATGGATGGGTATATATATGATCAAGCCTGAGCAGGCACTGAATGCACAAATAAATTATATGAAGTGGCCAAAATTCCTTTGGTCTCCACTCCTGCTACATTGCCTTTTCTCTCCCATCCTACACTTCATGGGGAATTCTTTATAAGTTGACAGAAAAAAGAGAAGATTCAGGCCTGTTTTACAGATGATTTCTACAGAATATGCAGGCACCCCCCCAAAAGTGGACATCTGCAGCATTACAGCCCTTTTCTGGGACACCTATGAGGGACAGCAGTGGGTAGAAATCTGAGCCTCGCACCTGATTGTTCACTTGGTTTGCAAGGAGGAACAGCCAAACAGACGATTATATTCCAGTTCATGTGCTGTAGGCATTGTTTTGGCTGGATTGTCAGAGATTTGGAAGGACCCTGATTGGAAAATAAATGACAAGGAAATGTGGGGAAGAGGTTTGTGGATAGGTATATCTGGATGTGCAAAAATCATAAAGACATTTGTGTTCCATGCCAGGGCTCACCAAAGGGTGACTTCAGCAAAGGAGGCTCTTAATCATCAAGTGGATAGAATGGCCCATTCTGTGGATACCCGTCAGCCTCTTTTCCCTGCTACTTCTGTCCTGACCTATGGGCTTATGAGCAAAGTAGTCATGGTGGCAGGGCTGGAGGTTATGTGTGGTCTTAGGAATATGGATGTCCACTCACCAAGACCAACCTGGTCATGGCCACTGCTGACTACCCAATCTGCCAGCAGCAGAGAACAGCACTCTGTGCCCACCCAGTGTGGCATCATTTGCTGGGGTGATCAGCCAGCTCCCTGGTGGTGTTTGGACTACTTCCATCATGGACGGGACATTGTTTTGTTCATAATGGAGTAGACCTTTACTCTGGATACAGATCTGCCTTCCAAACATGTGATGTGTCTGCCAAAACTGCCATCTGTGGACTTACAGAGTGTCTTTCCCACCATCATGGTATTCCACACAGCATTGCTCTGATCAAGGAACTCACTTCACAGCCAATGAAGTTTGGCAGTGGGCCTATGCTCATGGAATTCAAGGGTCTTACCATGTTCTCCACCATCCTGAAGCAGCTGTCTTGCTGAAACAGCAGACGGCCTCTTGAAGATGCAGCTACAGAACTAACTAGGCAGCAGTACGTCACAGGGCTTGGACAAGGTTCTCCAGAAGGCTGTGTATGCTCTGAATCAGTGTCTAATATACAGTACTCTTCCTCCCATGGCCAGGATTCAAGAGTTCAGGAATCAGGCATGGAGTGGGAATGGCCCCACTCACGATTACCCCTAGTGACCCACTAGCAAAATTTTTGCTTCCTGTTCTGGTGACCATTTGCTCTTCTGGCCTATGCATCTTAGTTCCAAAGAGAGAAATGCCTCCACCAGAAGATACAACAATGATTCCACTGAGAAGACTTCCACCTGGACACTTTGGCTTCCTAAGGCTTCTGAATCATCAGGCAAAGGGAGTTACTGTTGGCTGATAGACTGATCCTGATTACCAAGAGGAAACTGGACTGCAACTCTATAGTAGAGAAAGGAAGGGTGTACCTGAGGTACAAGAGATCCCTTCGGGCGTCTCTTAGTATTACCCTGCTCTGTGATTCAGGTCAGTGGAAAACTACAACAACCCAATCTAGGCAAGCTTATTAACGGCCCAGACCCTTAGGTTTGGGTCACCCTACCAGGTAAAGAACTATGATTAGCTCAAGTATTTGCTGAAGACAAAGGGAATATGGAATAGATAGTGGAAGAAAGTAGTTACAGATACCAGCTACAATCACATGACCAGTTACAGAAATGAGATCTGTAATTGTCATGAGTATTTTCTTATTTTGTTATAAATATATTTGTGTGTATACACATATGTGTATAAATATAGACACTGCTACATGTATGTTTGTATATATATATATACACATATACATGCATAGATGAGCAGATATCTGTTTTCTTCCCTCTCTTAGTTCCTTATCATGTAACTAAGAGGTATCGACTTTATATCAAAAATTTTAAATATGTTAATTTTGCATTATACTATTTAAATGGATGTGTCTGTGAAGGTGTTTCTGGATGAGATTAATATTTGAATTATTAGACTGAGCAAAGCAGATTTCTCTCCTTATGTGGGTGGGCCTCGCAGTCAGTTGAAGGCCCACATACAGCGAAGACGCTAAGAAGGAACTGCTCTTACCTGACTGCCTTTGCAGTGGACATCTTTATGTTCATGCCTCGACACTCAAACTGAAACTTAGGCTTCTTCTGGATCTCGAACATACCAGCTTCTAGATTAGAACTACACCATTGGCTCTCCTGTTTCCAGCTTGCCAACTGCAGATCAGGGAACTTGTCAGCCTCCATAACCACATGAGTTGTTTTCTTATAATAAATCTTTTCATACACACACATATATATACACTTACACATGCATACACTCACACACACACAAATTATATATATACATATACATATATTTTGTTTCTGTTTCTCTGGGGAACACCCTTGATTAATTCACACAATTACCATTATAATTGTCCAAATAAACTTCCGAAGAGTTCAGTCAAGTTCCAAAATAAAATTCCATGGAAGTGTTTCTTTACTTGTATATGATATGAACATTTTATTAATATGTAGCATATTTACAGAAAAGTAAAGAAATCACAAGTGGACCCTTGAATTTTCACAGAACTAATACTTTGCTAACTGGTTCCCAAATCAAGAACCTCTCAAGATCCTTCCAGTCTTTACTCTTCCAAAGGCAGCCACCATCCCAACTTCTAACACCATAGATTATTTTTTCCTGCTATTGAACTTTGTATAAATGGAGTCACATTGTATGTATTATTCTGTATCTGGCTTATTTTACACGTTATGTTTGCAAAATTCAGCCATGTTGTAATGTGTAATTGCTTGTTCTCATTGCTGTAAAGTATTCCATTGTGTGAATCCACAACAATTTATTTATACATTCTGCAGGATTTTTTCCAGTTTTTAACTATAATGAGTTGTGCTGCTACATCCTTGAACATGTGCTTTGAGGAACATATGCCCATGGGATTTTAACTGGAATTTTTAATAATTCGACACATAACTTGGCAAGAATTAAATACTTACCTTCTTTGATCCAGGAACATGACAGATCTGTTTATGGAAAATCCAAGTCTCTTTCAGTAATACCTCTCCCAAAGTCACCCCGATTAATGTCTGTTGGTCCTGGTCAAAGAGGTGGAAAGAAGACAAGAGCGAGGGAAGTCTGACCTCTCTTTTACCCACTAATGTTGCACCACCTTATTAAAACATTGTTCCGGGACATTTTTCTCATATTCTGTCCTGAGAATAGATGTGATGCTTTTTGTTTCCTTCCCTTTCACAACACTTAACAATTTTTTGTACATGACCTTTTAAAATGTTCATTCCCTGAGAGCTCCTTTGGCGACTATTTGGGTTGTTTTAGACACTTCCTTTTCTGCCTCATGCCCTCTTAGAAATGCCCTTCCCTCTTGAGTCATACTCTTGTTTAGAATCGTTTCTTCACATTTACAAAATATCTGCCTCTGTAAAATCTTGGAAAAGTGTCTTATTTTGTCTACAATTCCTTCCTCACAATGACATGGTCATTAAGGCGTGCCAGGAAGTGACCAGATATTCTGCTTTAGGCAAACAAATGATGGTGTGGTGCTGAACTCTCCTATCACGACCCTATCTTACTTCTGAACTGAGCAGGTTTTACAAATCTTTGTTAGAAAAGCATCTGCTGGACCCAGTAGTCCACAAATGATAGGGTCCCAGCCCAGACAATGGCTTATGTTCTGGAACACTGAGCCCCTTCCAGCATTCCCCAGATAGACATCACCTCCCTGTCAGCTGGTCAGGACTGTAACTCTGTGCTCTCCACTAACATCTGTACTCACTGATCTGGAGTGTCAGGAACCCCTGAGGTCCTCTTCTAGGCCCTCTAAGGGCCATGGGAAGTACTATTCCTCTGAGGGACACCAGACCACAGTCTGTCCTCACTCTTTGGGCTCCATCTGCTTCGAAGCATCCCACCTTCAGATATTTCCAGGTGAGAAGAAGTTAACACTCTGTGTATTTGTTGATGAACCCAGGTTCCACAGAATACTTATTGAACTCTTATAGCGACACCCTCACCACATTCCACTCTGACAGCTGCCCTGTGCTGAGCATCCCTTTCAGCAGCCAGTCAATCCACTATCCACGGAGTAGGTGCTGGCCTCTCCCCAACTAAAACCCCCAACTCGAGGAACAAGTCTTTGGAGATGGCATGGTCGCTTGGCTGGGTAGGAAGGTGGGGAAAAGGAGGAAGCAACCTCCCACCATTACACAAGGCTAGTGGTCCCTGACTCCCTCTCTCTCTCCCTCTCTCTCTCTCCCACTCACCTTCCTTTTCCAGAACCTACCCTCCTCCCATCTGTTAAAGGTAACAGGGCCATATCTGCAGCTATTCAGTTAGACCCAGGGGACGGTCTGATTTTCATGACAATTTTTAGAACCTTTAGAACTCAGAGATATATAACAACTTACTCATCCTCAGTTTTGAACCTAAGTCAGCTATTTAAGAACAATATAAAAGGTCTCAGTCGACAACAGGTTACAAAAGTAAACATGTACCACAGTCTTTCAGATTGTTATAAGGGCTATGAAGAAAAAAAAAATAGGGCAACCTGATCAACAGTATCAGGGAACCACTCTAGATACGAAGGTCAAGGGCAACCTGCTTGAGGAGGGAGCACCCAAGCACCCACTGGGGCTCTTTCGAGATCTGGGAGAAGAGCATTTCAGGCAGATGCAGCAGGATGTACAAAGACCCTGAGGTAGAAGTGAGCTTGAAATTTTGAGAAAATGAGAGAAAGCCAATGTTCTTCCACGCATTTTGCCTGGGTGTGGGCAAGACTACGCCCTCATCTTGCATCTACCACCCCAAACAATACCATTCATTTATCAATCAGAGCACATTGCAGAGCCACTCCTCACAACAAAGAGGGGGCTAAGTGATGCTCAGTGAAGCCCTTCTTAGAAACAATGACCTAGAAGCAAGTTTGACATAAACATATAATTATGTTTGGACCCTTAGATATCACTGATGTAAAAATCATTCTTGTCTACTTTTATGTGATATACATACCACCAGAAACACGACATGGGGTAATTATCCTCTGTTGATATCTGAACACCCTTTAAAATGAAAGAACTAATTGAAGTCTTCATAAAGGTCCCTGGCACCTGGAAGACAGCAAACTTCAACTCTGAGTAACATAATAAGGAAGGCTTTAAACATGTAACCAGACAGACAAAAATGTTTCAAGGTATGCATGTTATTATCAAGAAAGCAAAATAAGCTTGTGAATATTTCATTGCAATTTCCAGGAAGAGAAATGATGAAAATGTTTCTAGGAATAAGAGGTAGTAAAATAGAAATCAATTTCATGATTCCCATTCTGAGTCAGGATTATAAAATGTACACTTTAAGCTAATGTAATATCGTACACCATCAATTTTTGAAAATACCATTGATATTTTTTTTTAAATGAAATTCAAAAGATTTTTTAAAAGCCACTTAAACTTATCTCCCTAATGCAGAGCTTTAAACAGAATTCATTGCCCCAGATACCTCCACTTCCCTGCCTTTGTGAGAACCTGGAGCTCTGGCCATGCTTGCTGCTTTTCTGGGCACTGCCCTTCTACCCTGGAGACCAAAGCTGAAAGAGATGGAAGGGTGTGAATCTTCTGGAAAGGTGTGAGTCTTCTGGAAGGGTAGTTGAGGTCCTCACACTTTACTGAAATCCTGAAGCATGCTTATAGAATCAGTGTCTTCCTAATTCCCTGAACTCAGCTGTTTTCTGCTTCTCACCTATGCTGTTTCTCCAGAGGGGTTCACCATCGATCCATGGTGGTGGTGGGTGGGGTGGGGAATGCACAAGCTGAGTTCTTCTCTTACTCTCTTCCCCATCTTGGGCACCTACTAACAAAAGCTTTCCTTTTTCCTCCTTCAGTCAAAATCCAACTTCTTATACAAATCAACTCTAGTAGTCAAATAGTACTCATGCATAGTCCAAGAAGACTTCTGATGCATTCTCCTCCTGCTCCACAAAGATCTAAGTTCTCAAAACACTAATCATTATCAAGCTGTGCTTGTGCCTACCACAATTCTAAGATGGTCCCCCAGATCCTCTCCTCAAGCCCCGTACATGCCCCTTGCATAATTCCCAGTGCTGTGAATATGGTGGATTTTAGTCCCAGGATTAACCTATGTTATACAGCATAGCTGACCAAACGCAGGGAGAATATCTGGGTGAGGCTGATGTAATCACATAAGCCCCATGAAAGCAGAGAGTTTTGCCAGCCCATCACAGAAGAGAAAGTCAGAGATTGGGAACTGGAGAAAGATTCCATGCATCCCTGCTGACTGGGAAGTGGAGGAGGTGTTCTGGCAGGGAATGTGGGCAGCAGCGTTTAGGAACTGAGAGCAGCCCCTGGCTGAAAGTCAGCAGGGAAATGGAGACCTCAATCTTATAACTGCGAGAACTGAATTCTGCCAATAATCTGAATGAACTTGGGAGTGGATTCTTCTCTAGAGCCTACAGACAAGAACTCAATTTGATTGACATAAGGATTTCAGCCTTTGAGACTAAGCAGAAAATCCAGTATGTGCCTTCTGACTTAAAGTTAATAGGTGAGGGTTGTCTTAAGCCATTAAATTGGTGGTAATTTGTTGTGCATCAGTAAAAAGCTAATACAGAGGTAACAGCTCTTGGGATAACTAGAGAGAGAAGAGAAGAGAAAAATAAGAGAAAAAGGGGAAAAGAGAAAGAAAGAAAGGAAGGAAAGGGGCTTGAAAAGAAAGAAGGGAAGCAGGGAGGGAGGAAGAAAAGGAGAATGAGAGGGGGAGTGTTTCAGTTATCTACTGCTGCCTAACAAACTACTCTAAACTTGTGGCTTAAAACAGCTATTTTATTTTTCATGATTCTGTTGGTTGACTGTCTCAGGTGGACATTTCTTCAGCTTCATATGATGATGGGTGAGGAGGAAGGCATCCAGGGCTGGGCTCGAAAATCTGAGATGGCAGTGGATGGGGAGTGCCAACTGCTGTGGGGGAGCTCAGGTGGGATTGTTAACCACCACCTGTAGTTTTCCTCCATGTGGTGTCTCCATATGCCTGGGTTCCTCACAGCATGAAGCTGGATTTCAAGAGGCAGGAAGCAGAAATTGTCCATCTTCTTCTGGTCTGGGCTCAGCAGTCCAAGGAGGTCACTTCTCCTGCATTCTGTGGTCAGTGCCAATCATAAGAACAGCCCAGATTCAGGAGAAGAAACAAGCTCTGCTTACTAATATGAGAAGAAATGCTATGTACAGGTGGTAGAATAGTTGTGAGCTCTCTTTGGAGGAAGTAAGAAAGCATACAAACTACCACCCAGGGATCCTTCTGAAACATAGGTTGGGTAATGTCACTCCTCTACTCATGTCTGACGATGGTCTATTTGTACACAATCTGCTCCAACCCTTTAGCCTCTCTTGAGTCCATCTTCTTGTACTCTGTCCCTGGCTCATTGCATTGCATATCCATGGGTCTCACAGCTGTTTCTCAAACTCTCCAAGCACATTGTTATCTTGGGGGCTTGGCTTTTGTTTTCCTAGGTATCTGGAAAGCATTCCCCAGTTATCCAAAAGATTCCTTCCCTTACTTCTTTTAGCTCTCAGATCCAGTATCAGGAAAGCTTGTCGTAGCCATCCTACATAAAATAGCAAAGTCCATTATACCTATGGACTGAATTATGTGCCCCCAATATTCATATATTGAAGCCCTAGCCCCCAATATAATTGTATTTTGAGTAAAGAAATAATTAACATGAGTGGTGAGGATGGAGACTTAACCTGACTGGCATCCTTACTAGCACTCTGTCTTTCTCTGCCATGTGAGGACACACCAAGGCGGCAGCTGTCTACAAGCGAGGGAGAGGCAGAAGACAAATCAGCCAGTACCCTGATCTTGGACTTTCCAGCCTCCAGAACTGGGAGAAGTAAAAATCTGTTGTTTAAGCCACTCAGTCTATGGTATTTGTAATGGCAGCCCTGGCTGACTGAGACACCTGCTAACACTCTCTGCCTATTTACCCTGCCTGGGTTTAATTCAGAGCCATTTATATAACCACCTGGGCAATTGTACATTCGTGTGTCATTTGTGTGGTGTCAGTCTCCCCCCCAGAGTACATGCGCCACGAAGAGAAACTTTATTATAATCATTGTCTAATACCTCAAAAAGGCTATTAATAAATATTTGCTCAAAAAATTCAATGAATGAGTAAATAGAGATCTTGTTTTAGCATTAGTAAGTATGGAAAAGTATTGTTTCTTCACCAGCTGGAAGCATCACCTCTCTCTCTTTTACTAGCAAAGACAGCAGATGTTTTCAAAGGGAGCATGGATGAAATGCTGCAGAGATAATACCTGTGAGAACAGAATAGAACAGGAAACAAAATGATGTGATGATGGCAGGTGATTTCGGAAGAGCACAGTCCAGGATCTATATGGTGGGGGACCTACTACATTTTCGTACCTGTTCCTATCTGTGCATCGCATCTGAGTGCCTCTCACCCACGGGAAACTGTTAGTGGAGCATAGGATAGGTAGACCTGTCCACTGGGAAAAAGAGGTTCAGTTCATTACAGACCCATGATGTGTGTTTTGAATCTGTAGCAACACTGAAGGTCTATCTCAGCTCATCTTGCAGGAGCTCTGGGGGTTTGTTTCCATAGCAGGCTCGGGGCCGATGTCCACTGAGACATTACATCCTGGGTCTGCGCTGGAACATTTTGATACCAGAATATTAACCCTTTATATTCTAGGGGAGTCGCTGCTAACTCTTTAACCCCGAAGGATAAGTCTGTACAACTCTGGGATCGGGAAGCTGGGACACAGCCACAACACCTGTTCCTTGGGCCTAGTGCATCTCAACTCTGTGGCATTCTTAAATGCAGACTAGTCAGGCTTTCCCTTCAGGCTCTGCAGTCATTAGCTGAATAAAGCAGCTGACAGTGCAGTCCTGGTTTGCCAGCCAAGAAACTGATAGTGAATCAATTGTTCAAGGTCAGGCCATAGAAGGAATTAAAGAAGAATCAAGATAGGGAGGTGAGGAATTCAAATGAATGGTCTGTTTTTACTGCCAGTTTAGACAATTCCTCAGTAAGAGCATAAAAGTACCACCTAAGAGGTCACATTAAAGATGACTTTCCAGCTCCCAAACCAGATGTCCAGCTACATTTCCCCATCATCAAACCATTTCCCTGGAGATGCACCATGAAGCCCTGAGAGAAACCTGAGAACTTCAGGAAGCAGGTCCATAGCGACAAATCTGACAGGCGCTCTGTGTTAGTTTCCTCGTGCTGCCGTGACAAATTGCTGTGAACGTAGTGGCTTAGAACACAGAAGTTAATTTTCTTACAGTTCTGGAAGCCAGAAGTCTGAAATCAAGACAACAAGGTTGATTCCTTGTGGAGGCTCTGAAAGAGAGTCTGTTCTATACCTCAGTCCTAGCTACTAGCAGCTCTGGAAATCCTTGATATTCTTGGCTTATGGGTAAATCACTCCAGTATCTGCCCCTGTCTACAGATGGCTTTCCCCTCTCATTTCTCTCTCTTCTATCTCTTACAGGACACACATCATTGGGTTTCAGTGCCCACCCTAATCCAGGATGACCTCACCTGGAGAATCTTACTTTAATTGTATTTGCAAAGATCATTATTCCAATTAAGATCATATTCTAAGGTTCCAGGGTTTAGAAGTTGGACATGTCTTTTGGGGGGACACTATTTAACTTAATACATACTTTTAACCCAAGCTGTCAGCAAGACCCCAGCCTCATAGTCACGAATAATTGTATTATTTAGTTTTAAAGCACAGATAGGATGGATGGCATTGCAACTTTTCTAATCTGTAGTGCTCCCTCCCCTCTATAAAGCCCTATTTCATTCTTTCTTCAAATTGCTTCTTGATTTATACCTTCCCAAACACAATTCAATAATTTCTATAGACTCCAGCTACCCTTCCCCCAAATCCATTTGTTCCTCAGACATCTCCATTTCTACAAACTCATATCTAATTACAGAGTATGTTGAAAAGCACATGGCTTTATTTCTTGACCCTGCCACTTATAGCTTTGTCACATTACTTTGGATGAGGTACCCACCCTCTCTGAAGTTAAGTCTCTTTATAATATAGGGGTTGCCAGAAGAATTAATGGCATTGTATATAAAGCACTCAATTCAGTGCCTTGCTCATATTTGTGGAAGGGTCAGTCAATGATAGCCAGTGTTATTGTTCTTCCAGGCAACAAATTTCATCTGTGCACTGAGCGCCTACTCTAGGTATGGCACCGTAACAGGCATTGTGGGAGTTTTTCTGAGGCCAGAAGAGAAACACCATCACCCTTTGAAAACTCACAAAATGGACTTTCTCTGTTCTGAAATTCTTGGACGAAGAAGGTTTAGTAATGTTCTTGAATCACATTGCCACCTGCGTGGCTCATGACTCTTCCCACGTCTGGGAAAGATGCCTTTCCTCCATTACTGATCATGCATATTTATCCTAATTAAAATGTTTTCCAGAAAGAAACTACCTTTCATTACCAACATTTTATCTCCTGAACCTGCTTTACATAGAGGCTTCCTGGCAACTCTTGCAAATTACATAAGCCATTTCCATCTAATTTTCCATGTGATTACTGATTTTCAACCATTTGATCACTTTTAAGCAATCTTCTCTTGTTTTAACTTATAGTGTTTTGATTTTCCCAGAAAATTCTACACGTCTAACCTCACCACAGCAAACTCCCTATTAGCACTAAAATCTCTACTCATGACCCCACTTTGAGTTTCCCTGGTACCGTGTTACTATTGACCAAAACGCCCCCAAATCATTGCTGGGCTACTCTTAGTGCCTTCTGAATTTTTAAGAGTCAATGATCAGCCTAGTTTGGATGCTAAATGCATGTCCCTCTCTGCCAATTTCATAGAAAGGGCAAATCTGCATATTGTTGGTCAGATCAGTCTCGTGGATCGGAACCATGAATCATAAATCATGATGTTGATAAGCCAATTAATTACTCAGTTCTCTAATCTTACCAGGCAGCAAAATGCCACTATTTTCTAGATCATTCTAGCTGCTATTACTTAGGTCTTGCCTCCCCTTTTAAGGTCAAAATAAAGGTTACCCACTGACATCTCATGTAACTAATTCAGCCCCCAAATGAATTTTGCTTGGAAAACAGCCAAAAAAAAATTTTTTTTTTTGCTTTTGGAGTCAAGTACTCCCCAGTTCACCATGGTCCCTACCGCTCTCTATTGCATCTTTACCCATTTATGCTGTTGCTTGAAGGCATTTGAATTAGTGAGCCCTGGAAAGATGTAGCAATTTCACTGGAAGGTGTTCAGTAGTATTGGTAAAGAGGTCCATTTAGGGTTACTAATAAATCCTAGTCGGCTAGGCACACCCATGCAGAGCTGGCTTGTCATTCTGACTCACGGATTCATATTTCAAGCTTACTCAGAAAGTTAATTATCAGATTGTTTGATTCCAAGAACCACATGCTGAATTTCATTGAGTTCTGGCACGTTGGTATTTCCTAAGTTGTGCTGTAAAAATACCAGAAACAATATGCTTGAAATTTTCTTGCAGTAGAATATTTAATTTTTTAATTTAACATTTTAAATACAATCCAAACTGGCCCAATAAAGCCCAGAACAAAGTTAAAAATGTACATGGAAGCTTGAGTTCCTGGGCAGAGCTAACACTAAATAGACATATGAGGCTTTTTCCCACATAAACTTGGATCTACTCAGGTTGGTGGGTATTACATAGCACAAGGTTACTTGATCAAACACATTGGGCAAACTCTTTGATAAATATAGGTAAACACTCTTTTTTTCCCCACTGTAAGGCATCTGGGTCATTAATGTGCTCCAAGAAGGGCTAGTACATGTTATTTCCCAAATTCATTTGTCTAGCAAATGTTTTGCACAGAACATCTGTTCACCAGTATTCCAACACTCATACTTTAAGAAAGCTGATGAGCAGAATCTGTGAGAAATACTTAATACTTCAGTGTCATCCTGAGCACTGAGCCTCCCCTAAGGACCACTAAACCCTTATGAGACCTTGCACAAATGTCAGAACCACCATGAGTCACCCTTTCTTTATTTAGAAAGTAAATAGGTGGAGTTCTCTTCCAGCCCAAGCATTCTGCTTTGCCCCAGAGCTTTCTAATACTGTATCTGGTCATTTTCCCTAAATGGCTAATGGGGAAGAGAGTGAAGGGGTTGCTACTCTGTGACTCAGACTTCCCAGGACTTCCTGCAGGACTTCCCAGGCCCACTCGACTTTGCAGAAATACAGTTAACGATTCCAACGCCAAATGGTTATTATTTTCCTGGACACTCATTGCATTTCCCTTAAGTGGTGTTTCAAGCCTTTGAGTGTTAAGACCACTACAACTGTCAGCTATTGACTGCCTCAGCAATCCAAGATTTTTTATGAAATCATCACCAGAACTTTGAGATAGTCTCATTTGAGCAAGGAAATGGAGAGAGACTAAAGGACTTTATTATTCAGTTTCTTAGCTTTGATAGAAGTAGTTCTGAAGTTAGGACTCCCACCCCTGTGCCCAAGGTTTCCAATTTATCCATGTGTTGGGTTTTCTTTCTTTACTGCAGTGAACAAGGATGGAAAAGGAGGTCATGGGCCCAGCTCCTCTCCATCTGAGTCTTCACTTCCTGGTGTTTAAATCTAATAATTCATCTTCAGGATTGGCTTAAGTGGCCTGGCAACAACTCCACTATTTTCAACAGTGATTTGTCTTCTGATGTTTCAGGAAAAAGTGGAAGCAGTTTGTATAAACCACAAACACAAGCCACTAACCTCTCCAATTTATGGCTCTTCTTTATAAATCCAAGAAATAGGAAAAAAATTGTGCTTGTTTCTCAACCTAAGAAAAAATTAAGTTTTTTATTTGTGGACAAGAGCAGAGCTTTGTCTGAAAATAATACCTCCAATTAGGTAGTAAAGGTGTAATAAAGTACATTCAGAAGGAAAATTCATCCCCATTAGCAATTCATTCTTACCAATGCTTGTTCTTACCACAGATGCAAACATATGCTTTAACTTTTCTTCTATATGATAATCTGTACTTGAAGAATTGAACATCTCTTGTTACAAAGTTGAGTGAGTTCAAGAAAACTGTTATATGAGAAACTGCCAATGTTTGATGGTAGCTGGAAAGTTTACACGAATTTTTATCTAATTTTTCTAGCAAGGTCTGGTGGAAATGAAAAAAAAACATGTATTTTTGGAAGTCATATTAATCTATATCTATTGGTTGCGAGAGGTAGAAATTGAATTCAAACTAAGACTGAAGCAAAAAAGATAAAAGTGTTGGTTTGGAAGTCTGAGATGTGTATCTTGCTTCAGGTATGATGAGATCTGGGACCCAGCTTGTGATACCTGAACTCTCTGTCTCTCTCTCTCTCCATCTTTTCTCTTACTTCTGCTGGGTTTTAATCTCAAGGTTTTTCCTCCGTTGGGCAGTAAGATGTCTGCTCACAGTCCCGAGCTCTCTTTGTCCTTACAGCTCCTGATTCTAGGATAAGAGACTCTTTTCCAGTTTTCACATATAAAATTTCATGGAAGAGAGATTTGAAACCCAGACACTCAAAAAGGAAATAAGAATCAAAAGTTGAATGAGACAACGTGCCTAGAATTCAAAGAACACATTTTTTAATTTACTTACTGAAAACTATTTTGTTTCACACAGACCTCAGAAACTTCCTTCTTTTTTGGCTTCCGGTTTGCAATGGCTTAAAATAAGGTTAAAGAAAAATATTTTTAAAATACTGTCTTCCTATCCTATGCCAATGTTTCTCAGCCCAGGAACTAAGTTAACTGGTATGAGAACTGTAAATAACCTTATAATATGAACAATCCAATGCCTGAAAACATTTGAAGACTCAGGTAGAAACAGTGATTCTTGGTTTAACATTCTTCTTAAAAGTCTGATTTGTCCTCTAAGTCATGGTTTTCACACTTGCTGTTTCCCTGGATAGAGCACCTGTCTTCTTCTCTCATCCATTTTCACCTCGACAGAGAAGCTCTCCATAATGCTTGGCACATTGTAGATAACAAAAAAATGACCAAATAAAATATACGTACAAGAGAAGAGACTTAGGGCTTCTTGGTCATTGGCCAGGGTGAGAAAACCAGGGGGAGGCTAACCTGCTAGGCATGGTCATTTCTCTCCGGCAGAAACTGAGAAGGCGATGCGATGAAATGGAATAGCGAGTGGGGACAGGAGCCTCTGCCTTGCCCATGGGCTGTGACCCTCCCACCTTCCCATTCCCACTTCAGTACATATTCCCTGCTCTCTGCACTAGCACAACGTGCTCTTGAGGGGGAGCAAAGAAACTCCTTCACTGTGTTGCATGTGACTAAGAACAACTTGACATTCTACTACAAACCAAAGCCTCAAACTTTATCCATAGATTCCAGCCATGGGGGCTGGGAGGATTAGAGACAGACGGGGTATCCTTAGAATCTGAACAAAAGGTAAAATACAAAATGTTGTCTACGGTATCTTCAATTCATAGGAAAAGAACGTAAAATTACCTATGTTTCTATACTTCATGGAAATCCTATATTTCCTATTTACATATTTTACATGTGCGTGTTTTATGTTATTTGCATATTTTTACATATACATATTTCTTGTGACCAAGAAGGAAGGGCATCTTTAAAGCCCCTACTTTTAAAAGGTTCTGGGGCTAAGAGGAAATGGATTCTTCTTGACTACAAATAAAGAAGGGCAAGGCAACTAGTCTAACATCCTTGAGAAATTTTCATAAAAGGCTGCAGGGGTAAGAGAGGGAGCGAAGGAGTGGGAAGACACAGGGCAAAGAGGAAGGAGGAGGAAGAGGGCAGAGACCTCTGGAGCTTGATGAGTTTTAAGAGTGAGGTTGGGAAAGAAATATTTTTGCCTGGGGCAGATTAACCAGGGTTTAAAGTGTGTTTACTCACAAGTAGGAACATTTTTTTCTTTGTTCTTGAGACTTGAAGTGGAGGTCTGAATAAATCCAGGCAATGTTATTGGCTCAAAGAGTTGTCTAGCCTATAGCAATGGAATTCAGGATTCTAAGGAAATCTGCCCCTTCTGGGACGCACCCTGTTGGTATACCGGTTTCTAATCCCTCTTAAAACACAGAAAGGCATTTAATCTCTCTCTGGGTGTGAGTCTGAACTGAAGGCCCTGGCAGCACGCACTGTGAATGAGGCACTAGGCCATGGCCGTCACGCAGATAATGTCTTTATGTGGTCGCCCAGCCGTTTTGCGTAAGGGCTCTATTTCCAGACCAGCTTTTCTCAGCGGATGGGGTCTTTTTTTTTAATTGTATTCTTTTTGTAATTTCTTTATATATACTTTTTAAAAAAGTTATCAAATGTACATCGCAGTGGTTCAGCAGTCCCCCACCCCTGCCCACTCCCCTTCCCCTTGGTAACCACTAGTCACTTCTCAGTGTCTATGAGTCCAATGCTCTTTTGTTCCTTCTGTTCTGCTTCGTTTACAGATTCCACAAATAAGTGAAATCCTATGGTATTCGTCTTTCTCTGCCTAGCTTATTTCACTGAGCAAAATACCCTCTAGAGGTATGATGTGGTCTTCTGAACCCTTGTAACTGAGCTCACTTCAAACCTGCTGCTTACTTCTCCGACTCGGCACTGCTGTGCTATGTATGAGTGGTATTTATGCCACTAAGTCAACTAGATACCTGATTCCAGCTTACTTAGGAAAACGTAGATGATGCTGCTAACAATTATCGATACTGGAACTTGCTTTTCATTTTTTCCTTGTGGAAGCTATCACTAAAGATTTAAAGATGATGACGTGAATAGCTGGGTACCACCAAACATTTCAGTGCCAGAAAGGACTTGTTGATACCACAGTTGCCAAGAGAATCAGACCTGACTTCCTTCTACTTGTGGTACTGATGGCATTGACATTAACCCATACAAAGGGATCTGAGCCCTATGCTCCGCTGACAATTCACCACTGAGTGATGTGTTCCCACGAATCCTGATGATCATTTTTCTGTGGTCAAAGAATAAATATAATGGTAATCTTATGCCTCTGAATTCACCAGCAAGCTTTTCAAGGGGATTTCTCAACTTTTCAATACCTCATTCCTAGCATGAAAGAACAAGTTGATACCTCATTAAATACTGCCATTTCTTCAATAGTTTGAAATATTCTGAACAGATCACAAAACTTGTGTATCCTGTATCATTTGCAACCATTTTGAATGGACCCTACTACTTAATTTAATTTGTGTTGGGGTTTCTACACTGACTAACCATGTTCTTTCAGTAAAGTGGTCTTGGAAATCATGAATACTGGAATTTAATGACATGGACATATTTTTCCAATAAGGGCTTGTTCAGTTTTGGCAGTAGATATGTCTTGGGTCAAAACAAGCTGCTTTATGAAAAATAAGGTATATAAACTACTTAGAAAGAGAAATAAACTCCTGAAGTGAGGGTATTGTGTGAACTAGCACACTCACACAACTGCAGAAAGCACCCAGTTAGGTTCAGTTCAAGTCACATAACTCTGGAGTTAGACTCAACCTCTTCTAACCTCCTTTTTTACAGATGAAGTCTTGTCCAAAGTCATAGAGATTGTTAATGGCAGAGCTAAGACCTAGAACAATCCACACACATTTACTGGCTTATCACAAAGTACCAGGCATTGGATTTGACTGTGAAATAATACAGAGTAGGTCCCTGCCCTCTTGGAGCTTACCTTCAAGTGGGTGAACACAGAAGTAAAATGATTATAAACTGGGGTGTGTACTATAATGGAAACAATCATAGAGCTGAGAGAAAATAACAGGGAAGTATCCACTTTAGATACAGTAGTTACCTACCAAATGATATCTCCTACTGTTTGACGGAAGGGGCATTTAAGCTCCTAGATCTGAAGATGAAAAAGAGATAGTCAAGAGAGAGGTTAGAGGGGCATGAGAATAAGATTACAGGCATATAGAGGTGCTTTCAATGTTGCTGAGCATGAGACCAGTCTAGGCTGTTCTCTGTTAAAGGGCATACTTATGATGTCCAGGGATGAACCATACCTGACCCCCATACATACCTGGTTCTACTCTTCATTCAACCCAAGACAATGCTTCTTATATTCATAAGAAGGGGGCTCCTTCTGTTATTTAAAATGAGACCCACACTATTTTCTATCCTCTCCTTCACCCCATCCCTCTGCCACAAACAACATAAGAAGCTGAGGTTGCTCAGGTTCCCACTCTCAGCCCAGCTCAAAGAAGCTTGGCTCCTTCCTGATTAAACTGAGGACAGATCTTCCTAGCATGGAAAAAAAATAAAAAAGCCTTAGGATTTAGGAAGTTATTCAAACAGTTCATGAGTGGATGAGAAGTCCACCTGCCCTCATCAGTTATATTTAGAGCATAATAAGCTCTGTTCTCCATATCTGACACACTAAACAGATAGGCAATAGAAAAATGATGCTCAGGAAGTACTGCTGCATCAGACCTGCTGATTTGATGGCATGGAAGGTCCTGATGACATCTGAATTTATTGACCTTCTTCAAATCTGTCCCATTAAAATATCATTGCTTCCGATGTTTATCTTCTTTTTTTTTAATTCTCCTTTTTGGATATACACAAAAATATTTTCTCAGATTTCCACCAACCCCCACTAGACCCCCCAGTGTCAAACCTCACTTTAAAATGATATATGATATCTATGTCATCTATGTTATCTCTCTATATCTATGATGTAAATGTTCTGTAGATAATGTGAATGTGAACCCACCCTGTCTGCCTGACTTAGTAAATAACTTGAACTCCTGGATAATCTTGTACTTGACTGCTACAGCTTTCCTGAAGACTGGTTGCTCTCCAGCCAGTTGATTCAGCTGGGATGGTACTAATGAAGCTAGAGCTACAGATTTAGCTCCCCTGGGGACTAATTAGCTTCACACAGAGAAAAAAATCTTCCAAATTTCCCTCATAACCTGAGCCATCTATTTTGGAAGTGCACCCACTGGGTAAAGAAGGGTATTCTAATTCACTCTCTGCAAATCTACAGAATCCCTCTTCTGCTCAACAAAGTTTCTTGCCAAGAGAGGTTGAGATTCATGAGCTCAGCCTCCGTATTTCAGTTACTTCTTAAATGTCTGGATTCTTCTCTCCTCCCCACACTCCGCTAAAATAAGTCCTGCCGAAACCACCTACAGTCTGCTAACTGTCCTGAGTAAGAACCATTCCGGGCCAATCCACTTCCCCAGGGAGGAAAACCAGTGGCAGCCATAATCCCACTCATGGAAGACAAATGGGCCCTCGTGGGTGCAGCCAGAACCCTCGCCAGCTGCGGAGGCGGGTGCAGACTGAAGGCTCTCAGCTGAATTGCTCTTTGGGACTCCGTGTCAGCTGAAGGAAGCTGCTCTCCCACAGTCTTGTGCCTTTCTGGGAACAGCCAGAATCAAATGACTGGCAGGAGAGCGAGCACAAAGTTTCAGCCCTCTTGCCTGTAATCCAGACAAGCCTGAGGGGCCATCCTTGTTCCCTAGCTCTCTGTGCCATTGACTGAAACCTTTGTCACAACTGCCGCGATGACACCATCCCCTGCTGAGAACTACTCTGGACTCTTCCCACCTTGCAGGGGTCGGGATTGATGCTGACAGATGCGTAAACTCATTTTGGAGGGTCTGAGCTTCCCTTTCCTTCCCACAGGACCTCAGCCAGCAACACTATCTGGTTACAGAGCATCTGGTCCGCTGACAGCAGTCCTACAGAACATCATATTGGAGCAGAGGACTCACTTTACAGCAAAGAGGTGTGGCGGTGGTCACATGACCGTGGGATCTGCTGGTCTCATTCTTTAGGGCACCACTTAGGAGCTGCCACCGGGAGAGAGCCACAGAACGGACTTCTAAAGGTGCGGTTCAGGTACCAGCTTGGAGAAGACGCCTGCCCCCCACCGGGGTTCAGCATATGCTCTACATCAGTCACGATTATATGTGTTGGGGCCACAGAAGGTAGAATACATATGTCCGGAACCAAAGGTTGGAAGTCGGAGTGGTCCCCTCCGCCATCACGCTCAGGGATGTGCTTTCAGTCCCTGTAACTCTATTTCTAGGAGTTTAAAGATCCTAGTTCCCAATGGAAAGCCTTGCACCAGAGGGCAAAGCAAGTGCCCATTAATCTTTAGCTCCGGGGCTCCACCCTGTCACCGCGGTCTCCTCATGCCGAGAGACAGGAAAGCAAAGCAAGTTGTCTCTACCCTCATGGGAGTGATCGATTCTGATTATCAGGGGGAGGTAAGGCTGCTGTTACACAATGGGGAGAGGGAACACTGCCCGGGACCCAGGTCTTCTCTTGGTACTCCCCTGTGCCACTTTGATAGTGAATGGATAGCAGCCATAGCCTGAGAAGGACATACTGATCCGTGTTCAGACCCCTCAGGGTTGAGGTTATGGGTTATCCCACCAAGTAAACCATTAACCAGCAGAAGTGGCAACTGAGGACAAGATAAATCTAGAATGTGCAGATCAGCTGCCGTTTCAAAACTAGCTACAGTCATGGGGCCTGTAGTTCATCCTACCAGCCTTTTTCTTAAAAGTTCACCCAGGGAAAGAGGTCAACCATCATCGCGGGGGAGTTGTGCCTTGAAGGTATTATATAAAAAAACACTGGATCCAAGCAGTGTAGAGGGGAGACATAGGACATGGTTTAGCGCACCACCCAGATCCTCTCTCAGAGTAAATCACACATTCCCCTGTTGCTGAGAATGTTGACAACAGAAGACTTTCAGATGAGTTTCCCACCAGAAATTGCTCTATGTTAAGTAGAGCCACCTCACACAAAGCCATGTGTTCTCACTGCCAGCCCACACCCACTGACCAGACCGTTTTGAGAGAGTATAAAGAACCAGCCCCTGTGCCTCAAGGCAGGACAACTCTGAAGGGCCATTCCAGTTTCTGGGCACCCCTTGGAATAGGATGAGCCTTTGTGACTGTATCACAGCCCAATTTCTCCCTCTGACCAACCTTGCTTTCATCAGTCCCCCATGAGTATTGTTACTGGTGACACTTCCCAATGAGCTCTCTGTACACCAGTGTCCATCTCAGAGTCTTGTTTCCTGGGGAACCTAATGCAGGAGCCTTAATACAGAGAAGTTTTACACAGGGTTTAAGGGCATGGATTTTGAAGTCCCACAGAGCTGGTTCAAATCCCAGCCTTCCATGTACTATCACCAGCGATGTCTCTGAGCTTCCGTATTGGCATCTATGAAATGATAGCAACATGGCACTCAAATGGCTATTATTTATGAGTAAATTAGCTATGATAAAGTTCTTAGCACAATGTTTGGCATGATAAGTACTCAATAAATGGAAGCACATATATTTAAGTGTGTCTTCTTTTGGGTTCTACCATCTGAGCCAAGTATTGGAATGCAGGTAGTTTACTGGGGAGGTGGTCCCAGGAAGCCCTAACAGGGATGAAGGGAAGGATGATAGGGAATGGAAGGAAACCAAGACAGGGCACATTAATAAGAACAATTACTGCTGTGGACAGTTAGGGCTCAGTCCCTCCAGGAATCTCTGAAGGAATGGGTAGAACTTGCTGTCCTCAAGTTATCCCACCAGAGAGACAGGAAGCTGGAGTATTTACCTCCAGATCCTATCTATCAAGGCTTTTCTCTGGAACATTAATTCCTTGGAATTTTTAGTCTACCTCACCTGCTATCAGACCAAACACAATTGAGCAACCAGAGGAAACCCTCAGGCAGAGAGTGAAAGGTGTCTGCAAGCAGAAGTCACTGGTGTGTAGGACAGCGGTGGCCCTGAGGGGATTTGGAGAGGGAGGGCTCTGACAGCATTTGCTCAATGTGTTGGCACAGATCGTGTGACACCAGCCATATTCTTACACATCTGCACTGTATTCATATACTTTTCTTTTGATTCTTTCACTTTGATATTTTGGGGAGTGTAGTGGATTGAATGGCATCACCCCAAAAGATATGTCTGTGTCCTACCCTGGAACCTGTGAACAGTGAACTTATTTAGACAAAGGGTCTTTGCAAATGTAACTAAGCTAAGGATCTTGAGAAAAGATGAGCCAGGTGGGCCCTAAATCCAGCGACAAGTGTCCTTACAGAGAGAAGCACAGAGTCTTGAGACCGAAGAGGAAGAGGCAGTGTGACCACGGGGTCTGACACTGGAGTGATGCTTCCACAGCCAAGGAACACCGGGACCCACCAGATGGTGAAACAGGCAAGGAGGGATTCTCCCCAAAAGATGGGAGGGGCCACGTCCTGCTGACACCTCGGTTTCTGCAGAACTGTGCAAGAAACGATTTCTGCTGTTTTAAGTCACCCCATTTGGGGTAATTTGTTAAAGCAGGCCTAGGAAATGAAAACAGGGAGTTGCCATGAATTTATTTCTGACCCTTCTTCAGAGAATGCCAGAAAACATTACAGTAATTTAGCTTTTTTTCTAAAGAAGAGAGGGGTCTGCACACAAACCAGTCCTTCAGTCATAACCAGCTTCTCCCTTGGACTGTATTCCCCTGGCGGGCCCACATGCTCCTGCCTTAAGACTGAGGCTCCAGTCCTCTGCTCCTCTGGCCAGAGACTCAAACTCCAGAGCATAAGCAACTTCAAGCATAACCTTTCTCTGAGGTTCTCTGGTCATCTCAGAGAAGCCACAGGACATGCAGTCTCTTCTGTACTCATTCAGGAAACCTGAAAAAAAAATGAGTTAAAGTTAATTGATGAAGCTGATAACTCTGTTAGAAACACTTCCAAATGCTTTCTGCAAATTGATGCTAAAGTTGGATATTTACTCCACAAACATTTCCCAGCTTCTCTGCTATGCCAGGAATTTTCCTGGGTTCTAAAACCTCAGAGGTATGAATCCTTAAGGAAAGGCAATGGTTGTTTTATTAAATGCACATTTATTGAGTCCACATTCCTACTGCAGACAAGGGTTGTGCATGTGGTGCATTAGGGTGGAAAACAGCCACTTGGACTCTTTTCAGAGTTCTGGCGTACTGATGCTTTACTTGGGGATGGGAGCTCATCCCGCTATCCAGGTCCACTCAGTTCCAAATGGACCGTCTAGGCACAACGTGCAAGGGAAGCACTGTGTCCAGGTGACACTGCGTACAGAGGCTGCAGTGCTCCCCCAGAGCTCCATTCACATTTTAGACAACAACATCTCTGGGCTTTAAATAAGAGGAACATGTGATCTTTTCCACCTGCCCTTACTAGACCAGTTAGTCCAATCAGTTCCAAAATGCTTTTCAGACTTTCTGGCCCAAGTAATCCATCCGCCTATGGTATTGTGTACATACCTGTTCTTTTACTTACCTGTTTCCTTACATATCTCTGTTACTTACCTGTTTTAGTAAATGTTACCTCCCCTGGAGAGTGGCTGAGCACCTGGAAAGCAGGAATAGGATCCTAATATTGTTCTAGATCAGTATATCTAATAGGCATTCAGTAATTTATTTGAATGAGTATTGAATGAAATTCATTAAACAGTGGGGGGAAAAAATGAATGAATCTTGGCACATCTCTGTTCAAAGCCTCCTGCTGGGATCCTGTCACCCTCAAATGAAAAGCTAAAATCATTGCAATGGCCCAGAGGCCCTCTGTGACCCAGCCACGTGCCCCCTGTAGGATTCTCCTCCTCTTCATCTTTCCCTTGTTCACATCTCTGGCCTTCTTGCTCCTAGAACTCACCAAACCTACTCTTTCTTCAAGACTGGATAGGGGTTACCAGATGCAGCAAATAAAAATACAGGGTGCCCCGCTCAAGCTGAATGTTAGACAAATGATATTTTTGGGTATGTCTCATGCAGTATTTGGAACATATTTATACTAAAAAATATGTTTACTATCTGAAATTCAACTTGAGCTGGGCATCCTGTATTTGAGTTGCATGAACCACTCTTTCCTGAGGAGTCCACATGGCTCAGTCCCTTACCTCCCTCAGGTATCAGCTCATTAGAGAGACCTGCCCATACACTCTAAAAGAATACACAACACCGTCAACTCCATTCCTCTCTGTCCCTATTCCCAGCCTAATGCCTCTTCTTAGCATTTGCATCAACCTGAAAGGGTATTTTTTATAGGCTGTTTGTTGTCCATCTTCTGCCACAGGCATGTCAACCCCATAGGAACAGGAACTTCTTGATTTACTGGTATATTCCTTGTTCCTGGGACAGAGTCTGGCACAGGGTAAGCCCTTAGTAATTACATGCGGAATAGACGCATTTGAATGGCTTATAATTTGCTTTAAAGTATTGATTCCTATATAGACTATTTGCAGGTAAAAAGCCAGATTTTACATTTTAGTATTACTCTCCTTCAAAAGTAAGCCTCCCTCTCCCTCTCCTCTCCATCCATCATGACAGACCCTCTCAATAAGAAAATATCTTAAACAAGAAGGGAGTTTATCTTGACTCTCGCGCCTCTTCAGTTTCATCTTTTCCTTTGTTTTTCCATGCTGAATGCCAGCTTGGAGACGTAGGTGTCATTGATTGAGAAGTCACAGAAAAACATTAAAGTTCTCATCCTTTACTTGGCAGAAGAATATAGAATTGGAAATCCCACTGAGAGTTGAATCAGAGGACTTGTTTTACCTTTTGATTTCCCTGAGATGTGGTGTGGGCCAGTTTATCTGTAACTGACAATCTGGGAAAAAGGCAAAAATAAACATTAGGAACTGAGGGAATGGCCCATGTTATTCCATACCACGTTCCCATTTTCTATCCGTCCCTTGCCTTGAGATAAGGAGAGGAAGCCCTCTGCTGAGTTATAGCGTTCAGGAAGGAAGGAAATTGTTGCAGTTGTATCAGTTGACAGCTGAGGCATACTGTTCTCATTCCTGTTTCTCAAGCACTTGAAGGACAAGGCATTGTTCGTAAGCGTCTACTAGGCAGTACCCTGGTTTCTGAGAAGATGAGCAGGAAAGGGCATCTCAGCCCACCCTTCTAGTACCCAACAGGACAGCTTTTACCTTCTGAATCTTTGCCCAAAGCGGATGTTTGGGCAAGGACAGCACTGGCCCATCTAGACTAAATGGGACTCAGAAGAACCCCCAGCTCTCCAAGATGCAAATAGTGAGGACTCTGTGACTTTCTCCTGTGCCCACCACTGCCTCCACACAGGCCTGACTCCCTGCACCCCAACTTTGATTCCAGGCTCTGCCTCAGGAATCTGGAGGTCCCTGCCAGGGGCAGATCCTCATGACTTTCACTTTTTCAGAAATTATTAGTGATTCTGTCCAATCAAGGGGCTTCTGCCTGGCTTGCAAAACTCACCATCAGCTACTTTCTCCCTCCCTGATCAGCCTCCACCCATCAATCGCTCTGATTTCTACCTTCTTTTCTAGTCTACAGGCACCACCAGGCTTTCATTCAGAGTCTGCCCTTTGCCATCTCTGAACCCTGAAACTTTCCTCACCTTCAATATCCATTTCAACATTATCAATCTCTCCTTGAAGGCCCTAAGCTGCCAAATTAAGCATTTGATGATGTCATTGCTCTGTTTTAAAGTTTTCTGTTGTCTTTTCTCCCCAGTGAAATTATTATAAGTATCTTGAAATCTGGAATAACTATCTGGAAAATAAAACTATATCTGATTTATTTTTACATGGCCCCAGTGGCACAACACCTAACCCCTAACACCAGCACCTAAGTTGATAGCTATACTTCTGTTCCTCTCCTACAAGCAGTAAGAAGAGAGATCTTTGCTGATTCAGTGGCTTCCTGACACTGGACTTCAGACAAGCTTACTTGACCAACTTTGGGGAATCTGCAGTATCTTGACATTGGCTCAATAAAGACAGGTCTACAGCCTCTTTTTGAGGAGTCAAAAATAAACATTCAACAGTGATTATTCATTATCTTTAACCCTTATACTAGGCGTATGCAAAAGAATTGCTGTTCTTCTGTTAAGATTTTCAAAAAGCTTAGTCAGGTAAGAAACGTGTCCAAGTTCACACAGTAAAGAGTGAAGTCAGGATTTGAATACGGATTGGGCTACCTTTCAAGCCCCTGAGTTTTGGCTGCCAAGGCACCTCCCCTTCATTCCATAGATATCATGGACTTCAAGCACCAACAGCATTAGGATAGAAATGGGTGAACAAGAGAATGTGAGCTCAGAGGAGCTATCTATCAAATGCTCAGCTAAACTGGCAGCCCTGTACGCCTAGGAATTAGTCAACACATCACTTCTTTGGATATTTGAAAAACATTTTTTCGTGAATTTTTGAAAAAAACTAAAATCACAAAGTCTTCAGAGAACAATACCTCTGCTCAAAATTTTGACATGCTGAACCTGATAGTACTCAGGAAATATTAAGCAGCTAAATATTTTTGGTTGTCCTCCTTAGGGGGAGAAATAATCAATGTTTTAGCTTTCCTCCTGAACTTCCTTAAAGTTTGGTAGAGCTTTTCTTTTCTTTTAAAGGTCTTCCTTTAGAAATCTAAGTGCTTAACCAATAAGTCCTGAGACCCCCCCACGTGGCTCTGTCATACAAAGTTGCATTGAAAAATGCATGGCTCAATAGCCAGAAAAGTAACTTAATGAAAAGTCCATTCTTTGCCTGCATCTGTTATATAGAATAATAAAAGGGATCTACTTCCTAAATCATAAGAACACATATCCAAACCCTATTTCCTCTCCCTTTTATTTCTCTTCTACACTGAAGTTGTTTTAAAGTGCCTCATTTGCCAAATCCCCAAATTCTTTCTGACACTCAACCCACACTGACTCTCTCTCTCTTCCACTTCTCTACTCTTTGGCCCGTTATCCTTCTCCACCCATTCTTCTTATTGACATCACAAAGAAAAAAACCCAAAACCAAAAAACCATACTAGCAGAGTCGAGACACTCCTAAGTGTGGGAGTTTATAATGACCACAGCTTTTCATGCCTCTTCTGTATCCATACCTTTCTTATGTGATAAAAGTGGCAGTGTGCCCATTCCAAGCAGACTTCAAAAAAATGCTGTGTTTTCTCTCTCTCTCTCTCTCTCTCTCTCTCTCTCTCTCTCTGTCTCTGTCTCTTTCTCTCTCTCTCATGAACCCTGACAAGGCTAATAAGTAAAGTATAGGCTGGCATGCTGAAAGATGAGTACAGGAGAGCCTAGTTGTTCCAGCTGAGAACACCCTGGACCAGTATGCAGCCAACCACCAGATTGGCTGTGTGAGTACAGCTGAGATCAGCAAATCCAGCCCACAGCTAGCCCACTAACTCATCACAGATGCATAAGCAAGCCCAGCCAAGGCCAGAAGAACCACCTAGCCAACCCAAATACTCATAAGCTAATTAATGTTTTCTGTTTTAAGCTCCTACCTTTTGGAGTGATTTGTTACATAGCACTAGCTGACTGATACATTAGTGAAAGAGGGAAAATCAGAGCTGGAAGCAGAGAGAAATAGAAAATACTTCCTCATAAGTAAAACTTTGTTTGCTCTTGCTAGGATCTGATCTTATCATTGAGAGTTCCTAAAAATCAGCAATACTGGGATTCAGCATTGTAATTTCCATCTTTTTTTGGTTAGATCTACCAAAATAACTGGTCAAAAGACAAAAACTATTCATGGAGTTGCAATTACAAATATAGAAATCTTTTCTAGCCCCTGCTTAATCTTTAATAACAAGTTAATAACAATTTAATTTGCAATCTTCCTTATAATCCTAAGCAATGGCCTTTTCCCACCACCTACATAGCTTTAGGTCAGAATCCACTGCTTGAGGGTTTTGCTAAGAGCAGTGCCTACATATCAAGGAAGGATTTGTCATAATCTGTGAAAGGTTTATGTGTGAGCAAGAGTAATGTGTAAGTTATTGGTTCCTGACAGAGCTATAATAAAATCTACATATTGGCTGCATCTGCTCAGGAAATATTCTCCTTCTGAGAATATCTGTTTGCCTTCAGACATTCTGGACATAAATTGTTTTGAAGTTGGTTATATACTTCTGATATAGTGCCAAAGAACTGCTTTTATCACATCCAAATTCTATCCCTACAAGATATTCTATACCTCAGTGCTTTAAAAGCAGAGCTATAACATAGTAATGAGATAAAGCATTTCATCAAGATTCAACAAACACACACATTTCGAGATAAATTAGGAAATAATATGTAATGTCACCATCTGATGACTCTCCCAGAAATGTGACAACTATCTCCATGCCAATAATCAACATTTTATTAATGCCTTAAAGCAAGAAAAGATCATTTTTAAAACAACATATAGAAATTGTTTTGTAGTGTTTGATAATCTTACAAAGAACAATGTATTAGAATGGCTTTAGGGGCTCTTTGCTTACAGCACAGAAATCAACCATAACTGAATTAAGCAAAGGAACTTATTAAAGGGAAGGATAGGGATGGCTCTATAATAAAAGAAGAGCTAAAAACAAAACAAAACAAAACAAAACCAGACTCCACAAGGACAAGGAACAGTGCTCCAGGCATGAAGTGTCAGAATGTAGTTAATGTGTGAACTCTTCAAATTGCCATTGGCATGATGAACAATCTCCAGCTGTTTTCAGTGTTCTTGTACCATATTGCTTACAATCCCAACTCCAGGAAGAAAGTATCTACTTGGCCTAACATGTGTCACCTACTCAATCTCACCAAGGAAAGTCTCGGCCACTCTGATTGGTGGGCCACCAGGACTGCTTCCAAAGGCGCACAGTATGTGTGAAGGGAAAGGAGGCAGTTCCCCCAAAGCAACATCAGGGCTCCGTAACCCAAAGAATGGAAAATGGGTGCTGGGAAATCAAACATAGAAATCTACACAAATGTCGCCTCTCCAAAGACTTTGGGAGGCTGAATAAAACCTAAGGTAAAGCCCTCTTCCTCCATTCCTCTATCATCTTCAGCTCTCTGTAGACTTGTAAATATCATTAAAAACACACCATGGACAAGGCCTGGGGTGAAGTGGGAGATAAAGAATTTTAAGGGCTATTTGAAAGGAGAGAGGGTATTAGCTTTTGGCTAAAATGGGCATAAGGAAAATCATCTTATAGTCACTAAAGCAAGGTGAAAAGGGAATTGAGGATGTGAAGATGTGAAAATGAATACAATGAAAAGCAAAGGAGAAGGAAATAAATCCGTTATCAGGAAAAAAAGTCATGATAATTATTACTTCCCTATAAATCATATAGACTAAAGAGACCCAGAATGGGTGCTTGCCTATGTTAACATGGCTGCCCTCTGTGTCTTCCATTTGACTTCACCGATACTTAGAACAATTCTAATTTTTGTATTTTATAATCTGGTTCTACCAGAATGAGCTCTTTTCTTGGCACCTAAACTGACTCTTTCCTCTTATCATTGATTTAATTTCATCTTGTATCATTACTGGTGATGATGGAGAATAACACATCATTACCCTTCCTATGAATATCTTCTCATATGCTTACCATTCTTAAACCTCTCAGTCCTGCTGTGAATGGAGCTGAATGATCAAACAACCTTCTTCATCAGTCCTTTGTACTGAACCTTCAGCAAGCTTTTCGAAAAGAGGTGTCACCTTCCCTGTGCACCCAGAAGCAGCAGAGGTCTGTTCTCCTTCAGAAAGGAAATGATTTTTTAAGGAAAAATCATATTGAACTGACATGGGTTTGATTCTCATCCTTTCTTTAAAATGCACATAAATACCTGCTCGTGCAAATGCAATGGCAGAATTTCCCTTGGGTACATTAAGGCATCCCAACCTGGTGGTATGTCAGCATGTCAGCATCCCAGATGTGAAGAAGGGACAGAAACCATAATAAGAAAAAGCCAGGGCAAGGGCAGGGAGCAGCCCCAGAGGTGATACCAGTTCCCAAACAAATCAGCCAATTATGACCTACAGTGATAATATCAGGTAGTATTCCTATAGACTGGACCTACATTCTGCTTACATATATTCTCTTTAATTTAATTCTCTTACCCACCCTTATGATAGGGTTCTTTTTCTTAGTTTCAGGGAAGAAATTAAGGTTCACAGGATGAAGAAATTTATTCAAGTTGTACTTATAGGAAGTGTCAGAGCCAAAATTCAGACCAGGTAATCTGGTTCCAAGGCTCAGCTGGAAATTGCTGTTCTCCTAGGGCAACACCCACTGCTGGGGTGGAGATGGAGTGCCCAGTCTGGTGGGCAGCTGCCTGAGTTTCTGAGGGAAGATGGAAGGCCAGCACCCTCCTCTACGCCTGCCCCCGGGAGAGGGATTGGACAGGAACTGCAGAGGATACAGGAAATCCAGGAAAGCCTGCCAGGTCTTGCATCCTACCAGATGTAGGGCCTGGTCTTGAGTCTGAGCAGGAACCTATGTGCCAAATGTGTGAGAACCTGACTGCCTCAGAGACCTGTTACCTGATGGGTTATTCAGGTAAAGCTCATGAGCCAAAGCCAGCACCCTAGAGACTAGAACCAGACCCATGTATGTCCTGCCTGCTCTGCTACAGCCCCACTCACAACCAGCACTGTGTGTTCCCAGTCCCTGTTTCCATCCAGGCTCCTGATCCATTCCCTGCTGGACCAGATCTCTGAAAACCTGCCCAGCCCCTCCTGGCCCCCTTCTCTCTCCAGTGAGATGAATTCTTGTTTCTCAACCCAGCAGCTATTTGTCAGTAACACTGTTTTCATTCCAAATACATCCTTCTGGGGCTCAGACTGCTGCAATCCATTGATGTTGGCTACCAAAAGTACTCAGAGATCTTACTACTGTACTCTCAGTCCCCAAACTCAATCACCTGGCTCTTGATGCCAGACCACATTAAACCCGGTCTTACCTGGTAATCACAGTAGGTGTCTGCCTTCCTTGGGCAGGATCTTCCAAATGATCACCCCCAATGCTATCAGTCCCTATGGACCCAGCTAAGTCGGAGTCAGTTTATTCCTGCTCCCTACCAGCCTGTGGGTGGAGGCCCCACATACTCGGGAACTAAGCTTGAACATGTCATCATCACCCAGGTTGCAAAGCAGAAACCCAGTTTTATTGACCAGCTGTATGTGGTGTGGGGCAGGCTGTGATGAGTGTTCACACAGACTCACAGTACTCACCTGCAGGGCAGGCCACCAGGACAAGGGCCGCTGTGAGCTGCCCGACTGCACATGAGTAGGGCTGGGGACGTGGGGACTGATGTGGCCCCGCTCCCTCGTGCACGCCCTCCCACCTGCTGGCATCTGAACTGTGGGTGCTCTTACTTGGGCTTGCCTCCTTTACTTCTGCCCTGGGTTTCCCCCAGGATATCCGCTGGCTTTTCCCATTTTGAAATTGCATCTCTTCAGCGCTCATTGATTTTGAAAAAGGTAGTTCGGAAAGCTCTTTCTGTGGCTGTTGCCTTGGCTCTGCTCCGAGCAGTGTCAGCCTGTGAAACCCGATGGCTTCACTCACTTTAAGCGATGTCGAACCACTCCAGAGAGCCCTCACAGAGCCACACCTCAGCCTGGCTGCTGCTGAAAAGCTCTCAGAAAATGAGATGAGAGAAACCAGCTTTTTCCAAAAGTCTGCGGCTATTTCCCAAGACCAGGCCTGCTAACCTCAGGAAGGAGATGGGTTTCAGGAAACCACAACAGGAGTCACGAGGCTTGTGTCAAAATGTCTGAATGTGCATTTCTCTGAAAAGAGGGTCCAGAGCTTTGATCAGATTCTCTCCCTCACCCACCCCTCCTGGATCTTACCAGAATTGCCGCTGGAATATGTCTGCGCCCGCATGGCTCTGCCATCACCCAGTCCAAGCTCAGAACCACTACAGCCACCTCCCAGGGGCCTCCTGACTCATGTTCTTGCCCACCCGACCATCAGACTCAACCACAGCCGGAAGGATCTTTTAAAATGCAGTTTGATAGGGATAGCCTACTGACCTGGGTGTTCCACCTTTAACCACTGCTCACCCAAGAAAATACTTGGCCTTTGCTGCTTAATTTCTTTCCCTTTGCTCTGCCTTTTATGGGTGGCCTTCCCTTGCCAGCCCAGTTCCCATGAGAGTGGTGGCCTTGCATCAAGATGAATGTATGGAAAGATGGTCCACAGAGAGGCAGGAGAAAAAGACGAGGACATGAAAGAGCAAGGGCTCCGCAGGCCGAAGGCTTCTGGGAAAGAGGGAGGCTGAAACTCCGGTGGGGGCATGGCGGGCACAGGCTCCAGAGCTGCCCTAGGACTGGGGAGGATACGGTTGGTGGTTTTAGGAAGTGCTGCTTTGTGTTATAAATTACAGTCTGGATATAGTGGGCTGAATAGTGTCCCCTCCAAAATGCATGTCCACCAGGAAGCTCAGAATATGACCTAATTTGGAAATAGGGTCTTTGCAGATCCGATTAAATTAAATGAGGTCATACTGGATTAAGTTGGGCTTTAAATCCAGCCCCAGTGTCTTTATAAGAAGGCCCCCTGAAGATGCAGAGAAGAAGGCAATGTGAAGGATGAGGCAGGGGTTGGTGTGATGCGGCTCCAAGCCAAGGATCACCAAGGATGGCCCGAACCCCACATACCAGGAAGAGGCAAGGCAGGATTCTTCTCTAAACCCTTCGGAGGAGGCATGCCCTGCTGACACCTTGACTTCAGACTTCTAGCCTCCAGAAATGTGAAAGTATAAATTTCTGTTGCCACCAGTTTGCAGTAATTTGTTACAGCAGCCCTAGGAAGCAAATACAGTTAAATAACACTAAAGTAACAAATACACCTGAGACCTCAGGGCCTCAGAAAGGGGGTTTCATTTCTCACTCACCCAAAGTCTAATGCAGGTCACCACCAGTCCTCTTACATCCTACCACCCAGAAAGATGACCTCCAAGATCACTGTGGCAGGTGAAGCAAGGACTGAATGATCCTGGGGGCCAGAGGAGGGGTTGGATGCCCACTAGAGTAAGGAAAGGGGGCAGGTGCTAGGAAGCTGAGGGAAAGCATGAGTCAGAGCCGCACACCTGGAAGTTTCTCCAGGGCTGGTTCGTTCTGCAGGTCATCACAGACAAGCCAAACTAGGAGGAACTGGGATAGCAGAAGTCTGAGAAATCTCCCAGTAGCATCACATTCTGTGTACCTCACTCTGGAAGATGAGGAAACCCTGGTCCTCATTCTTTCAAACCTTAGAGTCTAAATTAGATATTTAGCCTCAGAAAAACCAAATTTACCTAAAGTGTTATTTCTCATTTCTTGCATGCTACATGGGGTGCCTATAAGGCCTCACAGAATCAGGAAATTGAAGTTAGAATCAATCATAAGATGATTTTAGGTGCTGTTTATGAGCCTTTTATTTTATCTTCTTAATAAGCCTATGTAGTAATATTACTACTTTTTTTAACAACCAATAATTAGAGCTTATAGATATATTCAAAGACCTAACCTAATATTTTAGGCCAGCAAAGGGGAGAGCCTTGACCTGAACATTGGTCTGTCTGATTTCGAGTGCAGGTTCCTACCCAGTTATCCATGTGGCGTACTGGTCTACCTGTGCAGCCTTTGGCAAGTCATTTGGATTCTTGGACCCCAACTGTCCTGTGTAATAGATAAGTCACTTAGACCAGTCTGCTTAAACTTTAATGTTCAGATGACTCAAACAAGAATCTTGTTGAAATGTAGATTCTGATTCAGTAGGCCTGAGATTCTCTATGTTCAGAAGTAAGGGCTTGGACTCCATCAGTGCTTTGATGTATGTGTATAAGCAACATCTGACAAGTTTACATAAAAATTCAATTTCAGGTGGATGCCAAATGAGTAGATCTTGGGATGGAGTCCCAGGTTTGTTTTTAACAAGAATCTCAAGGCAGATCTTGTAGACCATCTTTGGACAACAGTTCAAGAAATGCTGAGCTGTAGATCTATAAGGTCCCTTTCTCACTCTAGAAATCTTTGAATAGAAGTTCAAGCTAAGATGACACAGTCATTGATAGCATGTGTTAATAAAGTTAGTACAATTAAACAGTTAGCCAAAGCTCACACTTACAGACTCCCTTGCTGTTGAGTTGCTTGTCTCTAGATCCTTTAGGGTAGAAGTCTACAAAGTGTACACTGGAGGGGCTGAAGAGAGTCTCCCAGTGGTTCTTTATGGAATTAGTGCTTAAAAAGTAACAATGGATCTCTATGACTTGTATAACTTAATAACTGGCTTTTATTCTTTAATAGGAACCAGTCTTTCTCAGGAGCTCATGAAAATGGGGGCATCATTTCCTTGTAATTCTAAAATGGTGTGTGAGGAGAAGTGGTGAGAGTGGAAGCAGATGTGGGAGGTGGGACACAGGGTCCTTCCCCACAATAGAGAGGTTGGTGGTCTGGTACAGTGAAGACTGCTCTACAGTGATGCAAGAGGCAGTGCATCTCAGCTCCTGCCCTGCAACCAGCCATGGACCTGGTTAAATAGACAGTGATTTCAAAAAATAAAAATTTTTTTCACTCAAAGGCCATTCTTGAGAGTTTAAAGGCTGGTTATTCTCACTCTGCAATCTGAGCAACCTTTGATGATTCAAGGGTCATCCTGAGCATTTGGAGACAAACCAACCTAGTCCTCAGGAAGCTTCCTAACCTGGTACAAAGTTAGGAACCTAAGAGAACAAATCCTTTCTTTCTATTCAGACTTGGAAATCTCAGAACATTTGTCTTCACTTCCACTCCCCCAACACCTAGCCACAGAGATTGGGATAACAGTCATAAATGCCATCATTCATGCATTTCTACAATGTGCCAGCCACTGCAGAAGGCACACAAGAAGGGTTGGTATAGAGCAGAATAGCAAGGAACCACGTAGACCAATGAAGATCAATGTGTGCTTAAATCCACAATAGCAATGTTAGGGACTAGATGTTTGTTCCCCAACCCCAGTTCATCTGTTATAGCCCGACTCCCTAATATGACAGAAGATAGGGCCTTTATGGAAGAAGTTAAGGTCAAATGAGGTCATGTGGGTGGTGCCCTGATCCCATAGAATCAGTGTCTTTCTAATAAGAGACCTCAGAGCTCTCTCTCTCTCCCCCGGCATATGCACAAAGAAGTCACATGACCACACAGTGAGCAGAAGGCCATCCGAAACCCAAGGGGGGAGTCTCACCAAAAACGGACCATCCAGCACCTGACCTTGAACTTCTAGCTCCAGAATTGTGGGAAAATAAACTTCTTCTCTTAAAGCCACCCTGTCTATAGTCTTTTGTTATGACAGCCCAACCACACTGCTACCAGTAATTTTTTGAAGCTCTTTGGACTTCACAAAGTGCCTTCGCCTGAACTTTCTTATTCTTTTCTCACAACAATGCTAAAAGAGAATTGTTATTTTTCTTTTACACATGAGGAAACTGAGGCCCAGAGAAATTAAATGACTTGCCCATGATCATACTTAAGAGGTGGCAGAAAGCGGACAGGAACCCAGGCCTTTTGGGTCCCGGTGTCCACTCTTCTGAGTTCTTCCCACAAGCAGCGGTCTTGAGAGCTGGAAGACGTGGAGATGGAGTAGTTAGAAGCAGCAGCAAAAACATGCAAACCGCCCAGGTGCCAAACCTAGCTTGGTATGTGAGTGGCTGTCACTTTTTAGAACAGTAAAATTAATTGCATTTTTCATTCATTCAACAAACATTTATTATGGTCTTCTCTATACAAGGCACTGTATGAAGACATATATATATTTTTAAATCTTGGCCAGTGCCTTGTAGTGAGAGCCTAAACCAAATGCTTACATCCAAGGCAGGATAGATGTGGTCATGTGAAATAATCAACCCATACTTAGAGCTATAGGAGTGCTGCATGAGTGGACATCCACACTGGTTAGGCTGAGAGAACAAGGTGATGAAGGAGAAAAAATACTTCTGTGGAAGAGAAGAGTGGTGGATTATATCCAAACATGGGTGCAGTAATCCTTCCCATTCTGCGTGCCTTTTTGCAATGTGATTTTTCTTCTCCTCTTGTTATAGACCACTTGTGTCCCTCAAAAATTCATATTTTGAAACCCCAACCCCCAATATGATTGTACTTGGAGATAGGGCTTTTCAGGAGGTAATTAAATTGAATAAGGATATAAGTGGGACCCCAATCTAACGGAACTGATGGACTTATAAAAGAGGAGGAGACACCAGAGATTTCTCTCTGTGTGTATGTGGAAAGACCATGTGAGGACACAACGAGCAGGCAGCCATCCACTAGACAGGAGGAGGTGTCCCCGGAAACCAACCCTGAGGGTGTCTTGGACTTGGATTTCTGGTCTCTAGAACTGCAAGAGAATAAATGTCTGTTGTTGTAAGCCACCAAATCTATGATATCTTGCTATGACAGCCTGAGGCAAGTACTCCATCTCTCATCCAGAGGTAGAGTCTACTTCTCCTCCCTCAATCTGAGACAGCTCTTTGAATGCAGCGGAAGCGACACTGTGCTAAATCCGTAGCTAGTCCTTAAGAGACCTTGCGACTTTGCTTTTCATCCTCTTGTAGTCTTGGGACATCATGTAAAGTAGTCTAAGTGCTGCTGGAAAACCTATGTAGACAGAAGCCTCTCAGTTTGAAATACAACAGGGAAGAAAGGCCCATGATGTTCAAAAAAAGCCGGAGGTGAGAGAAGATTGAGAGTTCCTGCCGTCCCTGCTGAGGGGCCACACTTGCATCTTGAAACCTGCAGCTGCACGAGGGAGGACAGTCAACATTGGGCGAATCAGAGATGAGCCATCCCAGCTGAACCCTGCCTCACCAACCCAAAGAATCATGAACAAATGAAATAGTTGTTTTAAGCCATTAAGACTGGGATAGTTTGTAATGTAAGACTAGATAACTGATACAGGTGAAATGAGAGGAAGGCATTTGGGGCAGAGGGAATGGTTTGAACAGTGGCTCAGTGGTAGAATAATGCAATATTTAGGCGAGTAATTCTGATTGGTCAAGCCTTTAGGAACATATTAGACAAAATGAGAAGATAACACTAGCAAGGTTGGTTGGAGTTAGATTGTGGACAGCTTTCATGATAATAATTTTCTGCTGAACAATATGTGACAATCAGCTAAACACATTTCATGGATTAACTACTTAATCCCCACATAGCCCTATGCATAGATTATACTCTTAATATTTCCCATTTTACAGATAAGGAAACTGAGGCTTAGAGGTTAGGTTTTTTGAAAAAAATTACATAGTGGTGAAACTAGAATTTGAACACAGGCAGTCTAACTTCAGGACCTATGATTGTAACAACCTGCAGAGGACATTACCTAAGCCAAGGAATTTGAATATTTGTGATAAACATGGAATTATTTTAAGGAGTGGGAGTGGTGTGATTGAAGCAGTACTTTAAAAAGATTAAGCTGGCAGTAGTGATTAGAATCTGGAAGCTGAGAGAATATAGTTAGGATGCTACTGGAGTGGTCCAAGTATGAAATGATAAGCATCTGAACTAATTTGGAAGAATATGGGAAAGGGGTGAATAAGAGGGATTTGGAGAAGAAACCATCAATAACAACCAGGGAATGGCTGGACATGGGTGAATAGAGGGAGGAAGAGACAGAACTAACTCCCATCTTTGGGGCTTCAGTGACTGAGATAGCAGTTAATCCTGTAAGGTACTTGTGGAGTGCAGAACAAAGAACTGCTTTGGGGAGTAAGAGAATAAATTTGCCTGGGTCGTGTTAGGCGGGAGGTGATGGGATAGGAAGTGGAAGTGTCTGTCAGGCACTTGGAGATATGCAAGTAGGAACTTGGGACAGGGGTCAAGGCCATCTGTAGATGCAGGCTTGGAATTCTTCCAGAACTAAGCAAAGTTATGCTCCTCTATGGTATGTCAGTTAGGAGTCCTTGGCTGCAAGCAAAGGAAAACTGAATCTGGCAAGGAGTAAAAAAGGCTCAAAGAAAGAGTCCACCATGGACCTCTACTCAAGGGGTAGGGGCCATGCCACCATGATTCTGAAAACCCAGATGGGAAGAATTCACAATCTCATCAAGTTGGGATGAGTCAGCTCCAACTATTTTCCCCACTCTCTTAAGGAGTCAAAGACCTGAGAGGAGATCCAGCTTGGCCATATGCCCACCCCTTGGCTGGAGGAAGTAAGGACACCTTGTCTCCCATTGTCAACAAGGTGGCACATAAAGCAGGGGACAGGTTTCTTCAAAGGAAACCAGATTCTGCTCTCAAGAGACTCAGGAGACAGGAGAATAGATGTTGAGTGGCCACAAACCAACCAATGCTCACTCCGCTGGGAGAGTGTACAGAGGAGAGGAGCCATCTTCAGGTGTATAGCTGCATAGTGCTCACACATGAGAGGAGGAGGATGTGAGGAGGGAAAGATAAAGGCTGGCTAAGGAACTGGAGGGGAGAGAGAGTAGGCAAAGATATTTTGAAAACAGGCAAAACACCTAAGTTAAATACTGCCAACAGACCGAAGGTGATAAAGAATGTTGAAAAACTAGGGAGTTGGTATTGGCAGTTATTGGTAACCTTTGAGAGAGAAGGGATGGACGAGGGTGGAAGGGAGGAGACACTGTGATGCAGGTAAGAAGACAGGTCAGAGAGACCTAAGGAAGCTGGGAAACAGCTATCTGTTGTTCGGCAGGAAAGAGAAGTGCAGCTGCTTGTCAGTTGTAGGGGCCCATATCCCAGTGGTCCTCAGTACCCAGCAGTTTCCAACCTATTTAGCCAAATAAAAGTAGAAAACAATACTCAGCCCAGCACTTAGTAATGTCTTTTCTCTGAAGCTCTTGGTGAAAAGTAGTAACAACAATGGGAAGTGTAAATTGACGCTCCAGTTTGAAGAGTTTCAGAAGTTGCAGCAAGAGGAAATTGAATTATTTGAAAGCCACCTTGAAACGGAGCTAAACAGACAAATGCCTTTTATAGGCTTAACTAAAAATCATAGTGATGCAGCAGTCCCAGAAACTAATTGTCTAAGTGAACTGTTAGAACCAGTCTTTCCCCTGGTTGAAACAATCTTACATAACTGTATTTGCATCTATAATGTGTAACAAGTAGTCTTGCAGTATAATGTATTTTAAATAGGGGTTAGATAGGAGAGGAGCAGCTATTAACTTACTATCATAACACTGGTCAGTCTTCCAGTCAAAACATTATCACCCACTGGGAGCTAAGGACAGTTTTTAAAGACAAGGTCATACTGTTTGGGTTTTGGGGGACCAGTGTGGGGGACGTGGGGGGATTTTCAACTTCTTCCAAAGCACTCAAAGCTGGACCTCTTCCAGGAGAGGAAAAGAGACTAAATAGATCATTTGTTTTATTCTGTTTGGGTATTTCGTGTGTTTCTCCCAACTGCAGCTTATGGATACAAAGCCAAACTCAGAGGCTGGCTGGAGCTGGCTAAACTCCAGGTCATTTTTTAAAGGAATAAACAATTTGAAGCTCTGAGGATAAGGCAAGCCACACAATTGAAAGACAAAATGAAATTCTGCTCT
>JAVSCE010020794.1:0-58158 GCA_032199065.1 Smutsia gigantea | reverse complement strand
AGAAGGTTGTTTTACTTAGCGGCAACTAAGCTGAATGCTGCTGAAAATCAGCCTGATTTTTTGGTCAAGTATACTTTAGATTACCAATACTTGTTTCAGCAATGTACTGGCCCAGAAAGGAGTTCTGTGTCCTTTGGTAAATTATTTAACCATTCAATTGTCCCATGGAGTTGTCCCATATAGTATATAGAGTATTTGTCAGGATCAAATGAGTTAATACATGAGAAGCACTGAGAACATAAGCAGCCAATAATAAACACCTATTATCTTAGTACAGGTAGTGCTACACAGAGATTAAGAAAATTGAATTACTTTTATTAAAAACTGAACAGCTTTTACTTATGAGAATTATGCATTAAAACTGTTTGTAAAAGAAAATTAAATTACTTTCGATTGAGCTATATTAAATAGTTTCAATATAGCTTGCATCTTTATTTGTAAGAAGCTATTGAGTTTTTTCATATACTCACTTTGCCAGAGATCTAATTTATCATTGTCTTTTTAATGATCATAGTAAGTTTTCCTCTCATGTGCAGAGTAAATGGTGACTTTTTTGAGAAATTGACCTTTTCTGAGAAATATAAAGCTGTATATTTGTGTGTCTTTGTGAGCGTGTGTGAATATGTCTCAACACAAATTAGGTAAATATGGATATTCTAACAGCATTCATTAAAACTATTTTATATGTAATTAGTATATAGATTTTTTTTAACAAAGAAAGACTAAAAACTATAGTTTCACATTTCCAACTGTCTATCAAGGTTAATATGGAAATTCTAATATGACTATGAAAAAAATAAAATAATATAATTTTGGAAAAGCACAGAGTAGTAAGAGAGATGTTAATTTGTTCCTTGAATAGAAACACCATCAATCAACCAAACATGCCCTACCATTTTGAACTGTACAAGCCTTCCCCCTTGATATACTCAAGCTGCTCACCTGCAGGGCACCAGAGCCAGATGGGGGGTGGGGCGAGGGTGGAGCTGATTCCCAGCATGCAACACGGCAGCCCTAAGCTCTGAGTGACGCTGCCCTGGTACCTCTCCATGTCGGTCTCGGGGATAGCGGGATGCAAGCCGTGGCTCTCCTGCTCGAAGGTAGACAGCCCTATCCATCCCGTGCGCAGGTGCTGGGTGGGGGTACCAAAAGCAGCACTGGAGCCAGGAAGGCCTCAGCCTCCCAGGGCCCATCCTAAAAGTTGGAGAAGGCCGCAAAAAATTTCCAGTCTGCTCCTGAAATTCAGAAACCTTCCTTCTTGGTGTCAAAGGAGAGCGTCAGGGGAGCTGGGAGCTAGGGCCTCCCTGGCAACAAAAAATAAAAGCTCATCAGAAAGGGAGCAAGCGGCACACATATGCCAGGGATGTGCAGGAAGCAGGAGAGAGGTGAGCAGGCGCCAGTGCTGGGAGAGCCCTGGGGCTGAGGTAAGGGCTGCGGTCCAAGCCTCTCGTTTGTTCTGGGTGGAGGGACTGCAGAGGTGCAGGGTCCAGGCCCAACCTCAATGCTCCAGTTAGCACAGGTTCTCCCAGCTTGGCAGCTCTGGCGGGGGGGAGGGGGCGGCAGTCATCTGCAGACTTGCAGGGGTGGGTGCAAGGATGGCAATAGTTGCGCACTATATGTTTGCGTTTGTAGATACGTGAATTGCTCGTAGGTAATGTAATGTATATATAATATGTAACCGTAGTACATGTAGTATACTATATATGTTTATATTCTGTAATAACATTTATATTATGTAATATTTATATTTTGTGTAAATAATATAAGATCATTGTATAGTATACACATTATAATACATAGTATATTTACACATGTAAGTACATGCATGTTAATGTATATAAATGTAAACGTGTATGCATATCATATGTATTCATATTAATATGTTTATATGTATATGATATGTATCCATATATAGATATGGACATACATATACTGTACAATAAGTGTGTGCCCTCACTTACACTTATGTTTTGATTGCCAACTTAGCATTTACACAGGGTCGGCTTATATATACATTATATATGTACGTGTATTCATTATAATATACAATACATATGTATATTGTGACATTATTTGTATGTACACATGTATTATAAGTATACATATTGTACATATAGAAATATAAAATGTGTATAATAGTGTATACTATTATATATATAATAGTAATATATGTACATATATATGTTCCTGATTAAGGGACCAGGATGGTATAATGATCTGATACAGTACTTAATTAACAAACAATATGATTATGTTTTGAACTGAAATAATACTGTTGTGTCAGATTTGAAAAGCTCCTTACTTAAATGCCTATATATTTATGCACTCTGAATGATGATTATATGCCTCTGAAAGCTGTAAAGGAGAGCTAATGCTATGGGAATTGGAAAGGAAGCTGAGAGTTCTAGATGAGTCCAGGGGAAGACTCGTTCATTACATTGCTCTGACCAGAGTGTAGGATAGGGTTTCTCAACTGCTGCACTATTGACATTGTGGACTAGATAATTCTTCGTTGTGGAGGGCTGCCCTGTGCTCTCTAGAATGTTTAGCAGCGTCTGTGGCCCCCAACCGCTAGACTCCAGCAGTGCCCCCAGGTTGTGATGATCAACGGGTCTCCAGATATTGATAAATTCCTCTGGGGGCAAAATCACCCCCAGTTGATCTCAGCTTTGCAAGACCAGAACTTGCATTTTACTGCATTTACTGGTGCCATCAGAGGAAACTGGAATTAAATTCACAGGAGACTGATACTTAATCCAGAATTCCATTTCATTAATGTCTAGAGGGAAGTACTCCTTTTACTGACCCCAGACTCATTACTGCTGTCTGAGACCTTCCTTCCCTGGTGTCAAGACTATTGAAGATCAAATTGGTAATAAACAAATAGCATGGCCAACCTGGAATTGGAGCATACAACTTCTTGAGAGAGATTTTTTTCGTGTCATCATGGTGTCTTGTGAAATTCCAACACTACAAACCTAAAGAAATAATAATTGTAGTCACAGTGTTTTTATGTACTGAATTTTAAACCCCAAATTACCTTTAAATTCATGTTTCCACCAAAATGAGAGGAGCAAATTAACCAGAATCTGTCCCAATTACTTCATCTGTAAAATAACAATGATATTAGTACTTCAGAAGGGAGTGGTAAAAGACCCGTACCTAGGTGCGAAATGGTTGTAATTTCTTAGCACAGAATGCTCACCGAACATGTGTTGTTATTAGTTTTACATAAGAATAACTTTAGAATATTTCATTGCCAAACAAACATACAACAGATTGTAGGGAAATATATATGCTCTTGGTAACATATAGTAACACCATGTAAACACCACTCAAGCCAACAACTAGAACTTAAAACCCCAGAAGCCTCCCTGATCCATTTCCCATATCACACACCATTTTCCCCACAAATGGAATAAGCATCCTTCTCTTATTTTAATCCCATTCTTTTAAAGCTAAAAGTAGAACAATATTGATTCTCAGTTTATAATGGCAAAAACAAATGAGCAATAAACATATACCCTTTAGAGCGATTTCACTAGAGAGGCATTTTACATCCCAAACATCGATTTGAATCTGCATGATTGATTGTGAATTGCAGTTAAACACCATTTTTTGTCACACTTACCCCTGAACACTGATAATGATTCAAAACTGACTCTACTTATAGTAAGTACACAACCATATATGGACCCCCCCACAGTAGATAACATACTTATTTGTATGTGCAAACCACACATCATCGTTTTTACAGTGTATTAAAGCATTTTTTGGGGAGCTGTGATTAGCATAATCAGAATTTCCCTCATCACTTCTGAAATTGTATGTCTTTGTATGTCTGCACTACCTACTACTTGAATCACAAATAGATTGACAGCGTCAGTATTTAAGCCAATCGGCCAACATGCAGGGACTGTGGGCTGGTTACCAATTCTGTCTTAAGAGTTTGCTGAAGAATTTAAAGTGTGAAAGAAGAAAAAGTGGACTTTCAATGAAAATGAGACAATCTTAAAAATTAAAATGCTATCCTAGATTCTTGTGAAAGGCATTCAGGTGTTAATTTGGTCAATTTTTACTTATACCTTCTGCTTTAGATAGTTAGCTTTAAAGAAAAACATATTTCAAACAGCAGGACTTCAGAAAAATATTGTAGTTTGAATATTTAATTAGTAAAACTTCTAGTGACTTTAAAAAAACTGTGTTCAGGCAGAATAAGCTTCATAAAATTTTAGATGAATCTAGGTAATTCCTAGATTTTTAAAATTTAAATTTGAATTGTTTATAGCTAATTTAAAAATTAGAACAATTACCCTGCATGATTTTTTTTTGCTATTATTAATATACAATTACATGAGCAACATTATGGTCATTAGACTCCCCCTATTATCAAGTCCCCACCACACACCCCCATTGCAATCACTGTCTATCAGCGCAGAAGGATGCTGTAGAATCACTACTTGTCTTCTCTGTGTTATACTGCCTTCCCCATATCCCCCTCCCCCATCCCCACCCCCGCTACATTATGTGTGCTAATTGTAATAGCCCTTTTTCCCCCATATCCTTCCCTTCCTACCCATCTTATCCAGTCCCTTTCCCTCTGGTAACTGTTAGTCCATTCTTGGGTTCTGTGAATCGGCCGCTGTTTTGTTCTGGCAGTTTTTTCTTTATTCTTATACTCCACATATGAGTGAAATCATTTGGTACTTGTCTTTCTCTGCCTGGCTTATTTCACAGAGCATAATACCCTCTAGCTCCATCCATGTTGTTGCAAATGGTAGAATTTGTTTTCTTTTTATGGCTGAATAATATTCCATTGTGTATATATACCACATCTTCTTTATCCATTCATCTACTGATGGACACTTAGGTTGCTTCCATTTCTTGGCTATTGTAAACAGTTCTGCGATAAACATAGGGGTGCATCTGTCTTTTTCAAACTGGGCTGCTGCATTCTTAGGGTAAATTCCTATGAGTGGAATTTGGGTCAAATGGTATTTCTATTTTGAGTTTTTTGAGGAACCTCCATACTGCTTTCCACAATGGTTGAACTAATTTGCATTCCCACCAGCAGTGTAGGAGGGTTCCCCTTTCTCCACATCCTCGCCCACATTTGTTGTTGTTTGTGTTTTGGATGTTGGCCATCCTCACTGGTGTGAGGTGATATCTCATTGTGGTTTTAATTTGCATTTCTCTGATGACTAGTGATGTGGAGCATCTTTTCATGTGCCTGTTGGCCATCTGAATTTCTTCTTTGGAGAAGTGTCTGTTTAGCTGCTTTGCCCATTTTTTAATTGGCTTATTTGCTTTTTGTTTGTTGAGATGCATGAGCTCTTTGTATAATTTGGATGTGAACCCCTTATCGGATATGTCATTTATGAATATATTCTCCCATACTGTAGGATATCTTTTTGTTCTACTGATGGTATCCCTTGCTGTACAGAAGCTTTTTAGTTTGATACAGTCCCATTCGTTCATTTTTGCTTTTGTTTCCCTTGCCTGGGGGGACATGTTCATAAAGAAGTTGCTCATGTTTATGTCCAAGAGATTTTTGCCTATGTTTTTTTCTAAGAGTTTTATGGTTTCATGACTTACATTCAGGTCTTTGATCTATTTTGAGTTTACTTTTGTGTATGGGGTTAGACAGTAATCCAGTTTCATTCTCTTACATGTAGCTATCCAGTTTTGCCAATGCCAGCTGTTGAAGAGGCTGTCATTTTCCCATTGTATATCCATGGCTCTTTTATCGTATATTAACTGACCATATATGCTTGGGTTTATATCTGGGCGCTCTACTCTGTTCCACTGGTCTATGGGTCTGTTCTTGTGCCAGTACCAAATTGTCTTGATTATGGTAGCTTTGTAGTAGAGCTTGAAGTCAGGGAGCATAATTCCCCCTGCTTTATTCTTCCTTCTCAGGATTGCTTTGGCTATACCCTGCATGATTTTAAATTACCAATGTTATATCCAAAATATGAGAGAAATATGTTTCTGATAAGAGCAAAAATGGAAACAGCTTAATAATTGTGTAAAATAAAAGACAAATACTTTAAAGATTGTATGGAATGAAGAATTAGCTGAAAAATAAGCATATGTGGATATCATGGTCAACATGAGACTATTTTTATACTTCCTCTTTGTGCCTTTTTTTTTGGTTTTATATGTGATACATGTAAAAGGAAAGATGGTAATTAGGTATATACTTTCATGTCTACCTTTACCTACATACTGATATATACATATGTGTATGCATACACACACATATTGCTTTCCTCCAGAAGTAACCACTATCCTGAATATTATGTTTTCCATTTCTTTGTTTCTTTAATAATTAAAAAAAAGTCCCATATGTCCCTAAACACCATATTACTTAGCTTTGGTTGTTTTTAAGATTCTCAAAACTATAGAATGTATATGGGCTTCTATAACTTGAGCTTCTTTCTCTAATAGAATTTTTGTTTCTGAGAGCCAACCATTTTTTTTTGGTGTGTGTTGGTGTAGTTTCTTTTTACTGCTATATGTTATTCCTCTGTGAAAAGTCTGACGATTTATGGATCTGTTCTGTGGTCATTGGATGTTTGGGTTGTTAATGGTTTCTTGCTGTTATGCACAGTGTTGCTAGAAATGGCAAATGTCTGCTGGTACACAAATGCAGAAGTTTCTCTAGGTCAGTGCTTCCTGACTTTTTTCTAGTAATTTGAATTGCAAATATTTGTATCAAAAATACTAATATTTGTATTGTGTCCTTGGTTGGGTAAGAAGGCAAACTCCCTGAGACCAGTGGTTCAGCATAGGGATGCTCTGTCCAGGAGGGTACACATATAAATGGAACTGGTAGAACGTGGGATATGGAAATTCAAATATACAGGCTACTGTAATGACAAATTGTTTTTTGATGTAGGTGCTTAAATTCACACTCCCTCTGCAGCATGTTGGAGCTTCTCTGAGCCCATGTTGTCTGGATGATTTGGTGCTGCCAGACTTCTGAAATCTTGATAATCTGTTGTTTGCAGAATCATATTTAATTGTAGTTTTGATTTATACCTCTTTTTACTGATAAGTTTGAGCATTAACTTATGTAAAGTGTGTTTTGTGAACTCTCTGCTCTTCCCTTGTGCCGTTTTTCCCAAATGTGTTTTCTAACTGATTTAAAGGTAGTTTTTGGTTTTCTTTATCTTATTTGGTTTTCCTGAATCCGGAATACTAATTGCATGCTGTTTTGCAAGTACTTTCTACATGTCATGATGTTTCTAAGTGTCTTTTGGTAACCTAAGGTCTTAATTTTAATATAGTTGAATTTATAAATCATTTCTTATATACATTCATTTCTAAATTAGGTATAATGATTAGGTATTTTTGTTTCTTGCTTTGGTAAACCTTTTCTACCTAAAGCTACTATATTATTTTATAATTTCTATGAAATTTTCCTTTTCTAGTCTCATATTCTCTTGTGTTTAAGGTCTTTTCCTTTTCTCATTGAACTTATTAGATCCAGTAGAACATTGCATATAAGCAGTGGGCATATTGTAAGAGATCCTAGAATTTTTTGTTTTGTTTTGTTTGTTTTATCTATTGAATCCAAGAAGGTGTCAGCACTGTACTAACCCAAATGTGGGTTTTTTTTCCTCTTGGCAGACGATTGTGGTGAACCTCTCGTGTCTTCCTTATCTCAGGCATCATTCAGCAGTTCATCTGAGCTTTCTAGCAGCCATGGTCCTGGATTTGCAAGGCTAAATCGAAGAGATGGTAAGTCTGTTTTCTTTCCTTGGATTGGTTCATGATGAATCTCATTGATTTTCTATTCTTTTAATAAAATAATTGTAAGAACTGTATGGTAAAAGGAAGTAGATTTCTAAATAAGCAGATGGCAGAAACTCAAGGGCTATATATAACCTGTAGGACTTGTTCTGGAGTGGCAAAGGGATGCATTCTATTTTAAAATCCTGTATCATAATTTCTGCAGTCAAAGAATTGAATTCTTTCAATCGGGTGAGCTTTCTGTGTATCTTATACAGTAAACTTTTCTATAACAATATGCAATCATTATGTATACAGTAGCCATGAGAGTTTAATTGGCCCTGTATTTCAAGTTAAACAAGGAAGCTTGCAAGAAGTAATTTTAGAAGATGCTAATTATTTAAAAATAAAATCCCTCAGTTTGTTTAATTCTCAATGTGGATGACATGATATTTTCTCCTGTTGGGGAATGGGCACTTAATAAGCTTTCATGCTCCTTTAGGAATACTCAGTTCATATTGTTGACTATCTCTTAGGTACGTTGTGTTTGATTGCTCGAATATGTTTAAAGGCAAGTGCAGGTAATTAAACGGCAACTTGCTGTAGAAATAAAGAATTTCAAGGCATTGTGCACTTAAAGACAGAGCATTATTGTGGTCCCTTTTATAACATGCTAAGGCAAAAACCATGTGCACATACATTCTATGGAAAGAGGCTTGGTAATAATAACACGGAAAACAACCATAAAAAAATTTTTTTTAATGACCATAAAAAAATAGGTGCCAACATTGCATATTATTAAAATGGTGATTCAATCTTTTGTTATCCCCTTCTTGCATGCCATATGTCAGCCACTTCTTTTAATTTTTCTCCTTGATGTTACCCATGGTGCTGTCATAATGTTAGAGCACACTGCACATTGGACATAACAAATAGATCATATGTGTCTGTGTGTCTGTGTTTTGCCATCTGGTATACATTATAAATACCCAGCACTTTAGCAGGATTTAAAATTTAAGTTTATTTAAAAAAATTCTCTCGTATTATTTGAGACAATCACTTACGTGTTTTGAATGGAAGAGCATCAATGGAGAGTAAGAACTGAGGTCTTTGTATCAGGTGGGGAATTTGGGTGGCCTTGAATATATTTGTATAGATTATGCTTGCCTGTTATTTTTATTGCCTCATAATGAGAATTATTGGTCACACCAGACTATCTCCCTATTTGCAATTTTTTTTTTATTTTACTTTTAATTTTCTTTTTTCTGAATTTAGTTTTTCTCTTATGTCAGGAAAACTTTGAGCAAAGAAATAAGTCATTAGGAGTTGCCTATTTGCAATTCTGAATCCCTTACTGACCATAGGCAAGTGAGCTCTCCCATCCTTTCTGAAGGCCAGTCTGATCCTGTGCCCATGGCCCTCCCAGAGGATGCTATTATCCCAACCCTGATCTCACAGCAAGGTCTCCATCTTGTATTCCTTTTTAAAATAAGGCAGAGTTGAATATTACCACCACTCTATGTGAGTAATAAAAGCTTTTCATAGGATTTGGCCCATGGAAATAGATACAAAATTTAACTATTTATCCTAATTTCATTTGTTGAAGTCCAATACATCACACAAAATATATGTTATTAGTTGGAGCAAATCATGGTTTTCATGAATTTATAGACTCATCAGGAGTCTCCATCAGTGGGACTCATTTTCATTCTTAATTTATTTCTGTAGCTCTCGGTGAACCACAATATCAAACTTCATGAATTTCATTTGCATGTTAATGAAATGGAGAAACAAAACAGAATCATTTTAATTGTCTTTTGCTGGTTGTCAGCCTACTTGATTACATTTTTTCTTTTTTCTTCAGTTTTTCTTTTTTTCCTTTCCTATTAATTACATGAAGTGTTCACAAAGGAATGTCAGGTTTTGAGTGGTTTATTAAAGGCTATATATTATTTCTACTATTGCAATATTCCTTGTAGTAGCTAGATCAGGCTGTTGAGGGGTATTCAGCTGTCAGTCGAACCCCCTGAACTAAACCAGCAAATAAATGTCTCAGTAGCCTAGTGACCCAGAGTGACTTCTTTTCTGTGGAATCCAGAAAACTTAAGAGCCAAACAGACAAGCAAGACATGAGGAATCAAGTTCAGCAGGCCACTGCTTTCCATCTGTGCCATTAGAAGTGGGATGAGTAACACTGAGAAAATGACTCGGCCATGCAGTGGGGGACGGAGGCCAGGAAGACACTGCTGTTAAACACAGTGATTCCATTTCTACCAGTAGGGAGGCAGGAAGAACATTTAACTTTTTTTGAGGTATATTAATTTAATTTTGCCGCTTGAGTGCCTTCTGAGTTGACTTGTATCCTTCAAACTCTAACCCTGATACCTATGAATGTGGCTTTACTGGGATATAGGGTCTTTAGCATTTGTGATCAAGTTAAAATAAGGTCATTTTGGATTCAGGTGGGCTCCAGATGAGGCCTGATAAGGAGAATGAGGTTTGGAGACAGACAGAAAAGACGGAGAGAAAGTCCCATGGTAATGGAAGCAGAAATTGAACTGATGTAGCCACGTACCAAGAAATATCAAATATTACCACCAACCACTAGTAGCTAGGAAGAGGGAAGGAAGCCATCTTCCCTAAAGTGTATAGACAGAGCATGGACCTGCTGACACCTTGATTTTCCACCTCTAACCTCCAAAACTGTGAGAGAATCAATTTCTGTTTAGAGGCCCAGCCAGTAATACGTTGTTCCAGCAGCCCTGGGGAACCAGTACAAATGCCAGAGAGTTGACCACTTCTTTTTTTGTGCTTCCTTTGCACTGGGAAGATGCATTTCCATTTGAACCTGAAGGATTTCATGGCTCAGAGAAATATAATCCAAAGTTAACAGTAAACAACACAAGTAAGAACCAGTCGCTGCTAATACTGGTTATGTAATGGAATTAAAGCTCTTTCTGCCTTTATATAACATCGTATTGTTGCTGTTTCAGTATAGTTTGAATTATAGTGGGCAACTTCAATTTTTACGATGTTAATGTAGAGTTTGAACAGGTTCTAGTGGACCATTTGGTAGTTCAAGTGTGTTCTTAGGATAGAACATAAAGAAGCCATATATGTAGAACTGTTCCTGAGGCTGCAGTATGATCCAAATAAAAGTTTCTATTTTCATGTAATTGGGAAACCTTGGAAATGGGTTATCGCAAAGTGATATGCTTGTGTATACAGAAAAAATAATAAAGCATTAAATAGAATTGCTGTACACAGCAAAAATAAAATATATGTATGAGGGTAAACAATATTTATATATATGTACATTTTAAAAATTATATAGCAGATTGCTTCCATACCTGACAAATACCATGAGCTTTCTATCATCTATTCTTTAAGATTGAAATATTTCCTATGTTGCTATGAAGTTGAATATTTGTATTTTCCCATTGTCTGTTTTATTTAACAATAGCTAAGCCCCTTCTACCCTAGATGTTTGTAAAGTAGTGCTTTCCCTGTGCCTATGAGGTTTACTGTTGAATGTCAATCATCTATCTGTAGGGAAATTAGCATATTTCATTAATTGTTAGAAATAACTCCCATTCTTGCATGTACTTCTGATGAGAATAATTGTAACATTCTATACAGAATTATTTGGCAGTTCTTACTGCCCTAAATCATTGTGTTTATTCTCATACAACTGTTATGCTTAAATTAAAACCCAAAAGATAAATCCCCAAGATATGCATAGTGCATGTCAGTGCTTAAGAGGACAGATGAGGTGAATGTTTCCTGCTGCTAAAGGAGTTGCCTTAAATTTTTATAATTATCACATTAAAAAATGATAACATTAATACACTGAATAACCAATACTTTCCTTATGAGGAAAAGAATAAGAAAGGAATTTTGTATGGAACTGAAAAAGTTCAAGCCTAAGGAAAGGGAGGGGTCTTGATGGCACCGTGGGTGTGGGTCTGAAATGTGCCTGGGGGGCAGGTCCCCAGGACCAGAATGGGACAGGCAGGCCTTGCTGACTGGAGGGCACAGAATCACTGCACTGGATGCTTGTTCTTGTAGAGTTTGTTAGAGAACAAAAGATGCGAGTGGTTTGTTTGCTTATACCTCACCTGCTTCCCCATCTCACCCAGGGTCAGATGTGCCTCAGTAAGTCCTGTGCACCTGAAGAGTTACATGAATTGCAAGGGTCCCACGCCTCATGCTGGTTTAGGCTGCATGACTTATTAGCTCTGCCCGATTTTTGTGTCTTACACCCTAATTTATCTCTGGGGTTATAAGGTGTACAGTTTTAACACTGAGATAAGAGCATTTAAACCTGACACAATCCCTGAATAGTCAGATTCCTGAGAGTCACCCCTACAGTCACAGAACTAGCTTCCCCAATACACTTGCACCTCAGCTGACCTGCTCTGCTTCTCTTTCTTAAACTGTCTCCAGTGAATCTTAAATTTTAGGCGTAGAGCAAATTCTTTGGCATTAGACAATCTCTGGGATCAATTCACCATTCCTGAGTTTAAATAACAACTACCTTTTACTCATTTAAACACTGAAAAAATATTTAACCTCTGTGCTTTAATTTCCTACTGGAAAAATAGGGATAATATGGAAGTGGTATTGACCTTATTGAATATGATCTTGATGCTGTGACGTGGCCCTAAGAATTACGAAAGCATGGTCCCAAGAAAATGTTACCTTCCAGGTAACCATGTGATGTGTATATATATATATATATATTTATATTAAGGTATCACTGATATACACACTTATGAAGGTTTCACATGAAAAACATTGTAGTTACTACATTCACCCATATTATCAAGTCCCCCCCACACCCTGTTGAAGACACTGTCCATCAGTGTAGTAATATGCCACAGAGTCACTAATTGCCTTCTCTGTGCTACACTGTTTTCCCCATGATCCCCCCACACCATATGTACTAATCATAATGCCCCTCAGTCACCTCCTTCTCCCTCCCTTCCCACCCACCCTCCCCCACCCCTCCCCTTTGGTAACGATAGTCTCTTCTTAGAGTGAGTCTGCTGTTGTTTTGTTCCTTCAGTTTTGCTTGTTGTTATACTCCACAAATGAGGGAAATCAATGGGCACTTGTCTTCCTCCACCTGGCTTATTTCACTGAGTATAATATCCTCCAGCTCCATCCATGTTGTTGCAAATGGTAGGATTTGTTTTCTTCTTATGGCTGAATAATACTCCATTTTGTATATGTACCACATCTTCTTTATCCATTCATGTACTGATAGACACTTAGGTTGCTTCCATATCTTGGCTATTGGAAACAGTGCTGCAATAAACATAGGGGCACATATGTTTTTTTGAATCTGAGAAATTGTTTCCATAGGGTAAATTCCTAGGAGTGAAATTCCTGCGTCAAATGGTACTTCTATGTTAGTTTTTTGAGGAACCTCCATATTGCTTTCCACAATGGTTGAACTAATTTGCATTCCCACCAGCAGTGTAGGAGGGTTCCCCTTTCTCTGCATCCTCGCCAGTATTTGTTGTTCCTAGTCTTTTCTATGTTGGCCATCATAACTGGTGTGAAGTGATATCTCATTATGGTTTTAATTTGCATTTCCCTGATAATTAGCAATGAGGAGCATCTTTTCATGTGCCTGTTGGCCACCTGAATATCTTCTTTGCAGAAGTGTTTGTTTGTATTCTCCACCCATTTTTTTATCAGGTTATTTGATTTTTGGGTGTTGAGGCATGTGGTTTTTTTTTTTTTGGTATCATTAATATACAGTTACATAAGCAACATTGTGGTTACTAGATTCCCCCCATTATCAAGTCCCCACCACATACCCCATTAAAGTCATTGTCCATCAGCGTAGTAAGATGCTGTAGAGTCACTACTTGTCTTCTCTGTGCTATACTGCCTTCCCAGTGTCCCCCATACATTATATGTGTTAATCATAATGCCCCTTATTCTCTTTATCCCTTCCTTCCCACCTACCATCCCCAGTCCCTTTCCCTTTGCTACTGTTAGTCCATTCTTGGGTTCTGTGAGTCTTCTGCTGTTTTTTTCCTTCAGTTTTGCTTTGTTCTTATACTCCACAGATGAGTGAAATCATTTGGTACTTGTCTTTCTCTGCCTGGCTTATTTCACTGAGCGTAATACCCTCTAGCTCCATCCATGTTGTTGCAAATGGTAGGATTTGTTTTCTTCTTATGGCTGAATAATATTCCATTGTGTATATGTACTACATCTTCTTTATCCATTCATCTACTGATGGACACTTAGGTTGCTTCCATTTCTTGGCTATTGTAAATGGTGCTGCGATACACATAGGAGTGCATATGCCTTTTTGAAACTTGGCTGCTGCATTCTTAGGGCAGATTCCTAGGAGTGGAATTCCTGGGTCAAATGGTATTTCTATTTTGAGTTTTTTGAGGAACCTCCATACTGCTTTCCACAATGGTTGAACTAATTTACTTTCCCACTGGCGTGTAGGAGAGTTCCCCTTTCTCCATATCCTCGCCAACATTTGTTGTTTGTCTTTTGGATGGCGGCCATCCTCACTGGTGTGAGGTGATATCTTATTGTGGTTTTAATTTCTCTGGCATGTGAATTCTTTATATATTTTAGATGTTAACTCCTTGTCAGATATGTCATTTACAAATATATTCTCCCATACTGTAGGATGCCTTTTTGTTCTATTCATGGTGTCCTTTGCTGTACAGAAGCTTTTTAGTTTGATGTAGTCTCATTTGTTCATTTTTGTTTTTATTTCTCTTGCCCGAGCAGATGTGGTCAGAAAAAAGTTGTTCATGTTTATATCCAAGAGATTTTTGCCTAAGATTTTTATGGTTTCATGACTTACATTCAGGTCTTTGATCCATTTCGAGTTTACTTTTGTGTATGGAGTTAGACAATAATCCAGTTTCATTCTCTTAAATGCAGCTGTCCAGTTTTGCCAACACCAGTTGTTGAAGAGGCTGTCATTTTCCCATTGTGTATCCATGGCTCCTTTATTGTATATTAATTGACCATATATGCTTGGGTTTATATCTGGGCTCTCTATTCTGTTCCATTGATCTATGGGTCTGTTCTTGTGCCAGTACACAATTGCTTTGATTACTGTGGCTTTGTAGTAGAGCTTGAAGTAAGGGAGCATAATCCCCCCAGCTTTATTCTTCCTTCTCAGAATTGCTTTGGCTATTTGGGGTCTTTTGTGGTTCCATATGTATTTAGAACTATTGGCTCTAGTTCATTGAAGAATGATGTTGGTATTTTGATAGGAATTGCATAGAATCTGTAGATTGCTTTAGGCAGATGGCCACTTCGACAATATGAGCATGGGAAGTATTTCCATTTGTTCGTGTATTTTTTAATTTCTCTCATGAGTGTCTTGTAGTTTTCAGGGTATAGGTCTTTCACCTCCTTGATTAGGTTTATTCCTAACCAATTGTGAATGGAATTGTTTTCCTGATTTCTCTTTCTACTAGTTCATCATTAGTATGTAGGAATGCAACAGATTTCTGCATATTAATTTTGTATCCTGCAACTTGGTAAATTCAGAAATTAGATCTAGTTGTTTTGGGATGGATTCTTTAGGGTTTTTTATATACAATATCATATCATCTGCAAACAGTGACAGTTTAACTTCTTTCTTACCAATGTGGATGACTTTTATTTCTTTGTGTTGTCTGATAGCTGTGGCTAGGACCTCCTGTACTTTGTTGAATAAAAGTGGGAGAGTGGGCATCCTTGTCTTGTTCCCAATCTTAAAGGGAAAGCTGTCAGCTTCTTGCTGTTAAGTGTTATGTTGGCTGTGGGTTTGTCATATATGGCTTTATTATGTTGAGTTACTTGCCCTCTATACCCATTGTGTTGAGAGTTTTTATCATGAATGGTCATTGAATTTTCTTGGATGCTTTTTCGGCATCTGTGGAGATGATCATGTGATTTTTGTCCTTCTTTGTGTTGATGTGGGGTATGATGTTGACTGATTTTCGAATACTGTACCATCCTTGCATCCCTGGAATAAACCCTGCTTGATGATGGATGATCTTTTTGATGTATTTTTGAATTCGGTTTGCTAATATTTTGTTGAGTATTTTTGCATCTATGTTCATCAGGGATATTGGCCTGTAATTTTCCTTTTGTGTGTGTGTCTTTGCCTGGTTTTGTAATTAGAGTGATGCTGGCTTCATAGAATGAGTTTAGAAGTATTCCCTTCTCTTCTACTTTTTGGAAACTTTAAGGAGGATGGGTATTTGGTCGTCATTAAATGTTTGATAAAATTCAGTGGTGAAGCCATCTGGTGCAGGAGTTTTGTTCTGAGGTAGTTTTTTGATTACCAATTCAATTTTGTTACTGGTAATTGATCTGTTCAGATTTTCTGTTTCTTTGTGGGTCATCCTTGGAAGGTTGTATTTTTCTAGAAAGTTGTCTATTTCTTCTAGGTTTTCCAATTTGTAAGCATATAATTTTTCATAGTCTTTTCTAATAATTCTTTATATTTCTGTGGTGCCCATAGTGACTTTTCCTTTCTCATTTCTGATTCTGTTTAAGTGTGTAGACTCTCTTTTTTTCTTGATAATCTGGCTAGGGGTTTATCTATTTTGTTAATTTTCTCAAAGAACCAGCTCCTGCTTTCATTGATTCTATTGGTTTATTCTTGTTGATTTTATTTATTTCTGCTCTAATCTTTATTAAGTCCCTCCTTCTGCTGACTTTGGGTCTCATTTGTTCTTTTTCTTGTTTCATTAATAGTGAGTTTAGACTATTATATGAGATTGTTCTTCTTTCCTGAGGTAAGCCTGTATTGCAATATACTTCCCTCTTAGCACAGCCTTCACTGCTTCCCAGAGATTTTGTGGTGTTGAGTTATTATTGTTATTTGTCTCCATATATTGCTTGATCTCTGTTTTTATTTGGTCATTGATCCATTGATTATTTAGGAGCATGTTGTTAAGGCTCCATGTTTGTGGGCTTTTTTTTTCTTTGCATTAGTTTCATACCTTTGTGGTGTGAGAAGCTGATTGGTACAATTTCAATCTTTTGAATTTACTGAGGCTCTTTTTGTGGCCTAGTATATGATCTATTCTTGAAAATGTTCCATGTGCACTTGAGAAGAATGTGTATCCTGCTGCTTTTGGGTGAAGTGTTCTGTAGATGTCTGTTAGGTCCATCTGTTCTAATGTGTTGTTCAGTGCCTTTGTTTCTTTACTTATTTTCTTTCTGGTTGATTAGTCCTTATGAGTGAGTGGTGTGTTGAAGTCTCCTAAAATGAATACAATGCATTCTATTTCCCCCTTTAATTCTGTTAGTATTTGTTTCACATATGTAGGAGCTCCTATATTGGGTGCATAGATATTTATAATAGTTATATCATCTTATTGGAGTGACCCCTTTATCATTATGTAATGTCCTTCTTTGTCTGTTGTTACTTTCTTTGTTTTGAAGTCTATTTTGTCTGATATAAATCCTGCAACTCCTGCTTTTTTCTCCCTATTATTTGCATGATATATCTTTTTCCATCCTTTTACTTTCAGTCTGTGTATGTCTTTGGGTTTGAAGTGAGTCTCTTGTAGGCAGCATATAGATGGGTGTTGTTTTTTTGTACATTCAGTGACTCTATGTCTTTTGATTGTTGCATTCCGACCATTTACATTTAGGGTAATTAAGAATGGATATGTACTTATTGCAGTTGCTGGCTTTAGATTCGTGGTTACCAAAGTTTCAAGGGTAACCTCTTCAGTATCTAACAGTGTAACGTAACTCACTCAGTACGCTATTACAAACACAATCTAAAGGTTCTTTTTTTTTTCTCCTTTTCTTCCTGCTCTATTCTTTATATATTAGGTATTATATTTCTGTATCTCTTGCCTGACTTTGGTGGTAGTTGATTTAATTTTGCATTTGCTTAGTAATTAATTGGTCTACTTTCTTTACTCTGGTTTTATTTTCTCTGGTGACATCTATTTAGTCATAGGAACACTTCCATCTCTAGCAGTCCCTCCTAAATACACTGTAGATGTGGTTTGTGGGAGGTAAATTCTTTCAACTTTTGCTTATCTGGAAATTGTTTAATTTCTCCTTCAAATTTAAATGATAATCTTGCTGGGTAGAGTATTCTTGTTTCAAGGCCCTTCTGTTTCATTGCATTGAATATATCACGCCGCTCCCTTCTGGCCTGTAAGGTTTCTGTTGAGAAGTCTGTTGATAGCCTGGTGGGTTTTCCTTTGTAGGTGATCTTTTTTCTCTCTCTGGCTACTTTTAATAGTCTGTCCTTATCCCTGATCTTTGAAATTTTTATTATTATATGCCTTGGTGTTGTCTTCCTTGGGTCCCTTGTGTTGGGAGATCTGTGCACCTCCATGGCCTGAGAGGCTATCTCTTTCCCCACATTGGGGGAGTTTTCAGCAATTACCACCTCAAAGATACTTTCTATTCCTTTTTCTCTTTCTTCTTCTTCTGGTACCCCTGTAATGTGAATAGTGTTCCATTTGGATTGGTCACACAGTTATCTCAATATTCTTTCATTCCTAGAGATCCTTTTTTCTCTCTGTGCCTCAGCTTCTTCGTTTTCCTGTTCTCTAATTTCTATTTCATTTACCATCTCCTCTACTTCATCTAATCTGCTTTTAAATCCCTCCATTGTATGTTTCATTTTGGATACTGTATTTTTCAAAGTTTGTATCTCATTCTTGAATTCCTCCATGAGGTCTTGAATATTTTTCTGTAGTTTTGTGAGCATGTTTATGATTTTTATTTTGAAATGTCTTTCAGAAAGATTGGTGAGTTCAGCTTCACTTGGTCCTCTTTCTGATGTTTGTGGGATTTCCATTTGAACCAGGTTCCTTTGATGTTTCATATTTGTAGGTGGTGTTCTCTAGGGCTCAGAAGCTCTACTTTCTAGAGCTGCTCATCCCATGGAGTGAAGGCAGATTTCACAGGCAGGCGGTGCTCATGCCTGCTGGGAGGAAAGAGCTCTTTCCTGCTTCCCAGCTGCAGTGCCTGCCTCCAGTGCCAAGTCCAGTTGGCTGAGCATGCAGGGAGGAGATTCTATGCTAAGCATTTGTTGCTGCTGTAGGAGTAGCTGTCCTCTAACTGACCTGGCAGTATGGCAAGGGCAGCCAGTTTGAGAGCCGGTGCCAGCTCAGAGGAAGGAGTGGCGGACTGCGTATTGCAGTGGGTTGGCCTTGTAGCTGCATTGCTAGTTAGGGGGATGGAGGGCCTGAAGCTTCTGAAAGTTCCCAACCTGCTGGGCTGAGTGTACTGGGACAATTTTGTGTACCTGTCCTTTCTCATGAGAAGCAATCTCTGTGCAATCCTTGCCCCTTTAGCACCCCTCTCACTGTTAGGAAGTCTCTCAGAGTGCCCACCTTTCTTTTTTCCCAAAGCTGCAGGTTGTGAGTATCTGTTCTTCACAAATGGCTGGAATCTCAGTCTCTCCAAGTGTTCTGCCTCTCTTAACTTTCCAACCTCACTAATCTCCAGAGCACCATGTAATGTAGGTTCATGCTCCCAGAGCAGAACTCCAGTTCGGCAGTTCTAGGCCTCCACCACCTCCCTGCTCCATTTCTCTTCCTCCCACTGGTGAGCTGGGGTGGGGGAAGGGCTTGGGTCCCCCTGGATTATGGTTTGGTACTTTTCCCTTTTCTGTGAGGTGTGCTTTGTTCTGCAGGTGTAGGCAGCCTGCCACAGCCTTCTTTCCTGTTGCTCTTTCAAGATTAGTTGTATTTGCTATATTTTCATATTGTATGTGGTTTTGAGAGGAGGTTTCTGTCTCACCTCTCACACTGCCATCTTTAAGCCAATCACAGTTAAACCATGTTTTAGAAAACCTCACAGGACCAAATATATACATCAATTTATACAAAAGTAATCTCACATATAGTTGATTTATTTCTGATTAATTATGATGCAAAGCAGGGTCAAAGAATTATAGTTATATGTTACATGTGCATTATTAGCTATTAGCTTAAAGTAAAGATAAAACATTCCCACATATACTTAGTCAGTGTCTGTGAAGTAGGGTGATGTGATGGTCTCATTTAAAGTATTTTTACTTTTTTTAACATTTGGAAATTGGTTTGTAAATTAAAAAAAAAAACTTGCCAAGAGATTAACATTTTTATAAAGTTTGGAAAATGAAGTTCCAGATCAATTTTATGGTCAGTGGTGTGTCCTTGTGCTTATAGATTATATTTTTTGGACTGGCCTTGAGAAGGTGAAATAAAAATGAATGAAGATTTAAATCTTATTTCTCAATATGCCTATATCCTCTCTTCATTAAAGCAAAGGAGAGTTTGCTGTCCTTCCTGGGATTAATAAAGAATCTCATCTATTCTTCTATTGATTCATTTGATTTAAACACCAGAGGTGACTGCTCATCTGACTGTCCAGTTCTCTCTTCACTTCGGATGTTGCTCTCCCTCCTGGCCCTTTGCCTAAGGAAATTTTCCTCCCTCTTCTAATGTCTCTCGCCAGTCTCTTGGTACTCCCTCTACCCTACTCTTCACTGTCCTTGTCTGCTCCCAGCACACTTTCCTCAGCTGTAAATCAATCTGATAACGTGATCTGAGTGAATGTGCCCTGTAGCCAATCCTAAGCAATTTATAGTGATAAAAAATGCTATTTTGGAATCACAAAAAGTAGATTATAATACTAACTTGTGGGTGGCATTGGGAAAATGCAATCTCCTCTCCTTTTTTTCCCCTTTCCTGTAGAAGTAGAGGGATGAATTTGAGGATCTCCAAATTCTATGACAGTGCACTCTATTTATTTGTAATACTCTATAGGCAATGTCTTTTCTTTCTAACTCACTCTAGTAATGGAACTTTTCCAAGCTTGTGAGTAAAATTGATGGCCCTTCCGTAAGAAGGTAAGTAGGGTACCTTAATGGAGATCATCTTGTATGTCCCCTCAAATAAGAAGACACAGAATGTTCCTGGTTTAGGAAGTTTTTTCCTCTGCTATAAAATCTAGGGATTCAAGTTATAAATATGATCCTAGAAATTAATACAAGGGCTGAAATTTGGTCAGTTAAAGTACACCCATAAACTTAAAAATTGTGAATATGTAACTTCCATTTCTTTGTGTATGTCTGATAGTTTTCACAGCCTGCATGGGATTATTTCACAGGTAGGGATAGTGAGAACAGTGATTTAGGTTGGATGCTCTCAGAAGCACACCTGGGCTGATGATTGAGGTGCGGGTGGTTCCTTAGGGGAGAGCTCCCTGGAGAACAGTGAGGGGGTGGATGAAGCAGGATAAAGAAGGGGAAGAAAGCAAACATTTTCAGGTGAAGTCCTACACAGCTTGATCCCCCAGGAAACTTTAGATGATGGAATTTTACCAAAGATTTTATCCTACCTCGTGGTAAAGGAACAGGGTCTAGTAAGGTGGCTGGTTGTGTGATCTGTTTAGAAAAAGTTAGTGTCTTAGTCAGATTGGGCTGCTGTAACAAAACACCATAGACTGGATGCCCTTCTTAAAAATTGGAATAAAGTTGATATACAATATTATATTGGTTTCAGATGTATAATATAGTGATTCACCAATGATATACATTACTAATTGCTTACCATGGCAAGTGTGGTTACCCTTTGTCACTATACCAACATATTACAATATTATTGGCTATATTCCCTGTGCTGTATACTTCCATTTCTGTGACTAATTTATTTAATAATTTGAAGTTTGTACCTCTTTATTCCCTTCATCTATTTCACCCTACCCCCCTCCCTCTCCCTAGTTGGCTTAAACAATAGGCATTTATTTCTTATAGTTTTGGACGCTGGAATGTTGGCAGATACAGTTCCTGGTGAGAATCTGTCCTCAGTTGTAGGCAGCCGCCTTCTTGCTGTATGCCCACATGGCCTTTGCTTGGTCCCTGTGAGTGGAAAGAGAGAGATCTTTCTGTTTTCCTCTTCTTGTAAGGGCACTACTCCCATCAAGAGGATCCCACTCACAAGACCTAATCTAAACCTTATTACCTCCAAACAGTACCAAATACCATAAATTGGGAGTTAGGGCATCAACATATGGATTTTGGGGAGACATATTCAGCCCATAACAATTAGCTGCATTTCTATATAGTCGTAGGCCAATTAGAAAGTGTTAATTTTCTTGACGATATCTGAGAGAAACTAAGATAGTTAGGCCTTCAGGGGCAAAGATCCTGGAGAGAAAGGAAATACCATATAGTGAGCCTGGAGTTCTCTGCACCAATTAACAGCTTCAAAATATATACAGAAAAATGCATAGAAATAATAGGAGAAATAAACTCTACAAATTGAAACATAAAACATAGTGAGGGTTTTTAATCTCTGTCTCTCTCTCTCTGTAGCTTATTGAAGAAATAGGCAGAAAAAATAGAAAAGGATCCATGGAAATACAGATTTTAACTGCAAAGTTAAAAATTTGACAAAAATGTTAATATAGAATTTATATTTATATAAGAGGTAGCATATATAAAAATTGCACCTCTCCACTGCAGAATACACATTCTTATTTAGCATACCTAGAATATTTACTTAAATTTATCTTGGGCATAAAGATTGTGTCAATATATCTCAAAGGATTTTAGTCATACAGAGTAAGTGCCCTGGGTACAGTTGAATTAAGCTAGAAATCAATAATTAAAAAATACTTAAAAACCTAGAAAGGTGTGGAATTTAATTAATACACTTCTCAAAAAGAAGTCTCAGTGGAAATTAAGGAACATTTTAACTCAGTGAGAACAAAATACTACAGGTCAAAATTGTGAGATGTGGCTTAGGCCAAATTGATAGCCTTACTGCACATATACTGAAGAAGGAAGGCTAAATGTTAATGACCCATCCATTGCCTACCTCCAGTTTCTCAAGAAATAGGAAAAAGAAAAACAGATTAACCCAAAAGTCAGGAAAAGGAAAGGAAAAAAAGAAAAGTTCTTTAATAAAATAGAGAACATGAAATACAATTAAGAAGAAGTATAATAAGAGGATATTTTAATAAACTTCCTATGAATAATTGTGAAAATTTAAATGAATGGAAAAAATATTTGAAAAACACAGCCTAAAAAATTGTACCCAAGAAATAAAACAGAAAGTTAATATATTCCTCTGTCTGTTAAAGATAATAAATCTGTAATTCACCTTCTTCAACAGAGAAAACTCCAGGCTAAAATGCCTTCATATGTGAATTTTCCCAAACACTTTTAGGGAAGATATACAAATCTTACATATTCCCTTCCAGAGGTCAGACAAAAAGTAAAAATACTCCCCAACTCATTCTGTGAGGCCAGCACAACCTTGATACCAAATCCTGTCAAGGACAAACAAGAAAGGAAAATTAAAAACCACTCTCTCTCATGAATATAAATGCAAAATACTCTAAACAAAAAATTAGCATACATGTGTGAAGGAAGTCCAACTAGGCTTCAGAATGCAAATGTACCACCTCGACTGGAATGTCCTGTGCTCTGAAAGCATGGTGGGTGTATAACCAAAGAAACAGTGAAAGCAGGGGCCTAGAGCTTTCTTGTCTGGTCCATGCTTAAGTATGCTGAGCATCTTCCCTAGGAGAGGACGGAGCAGGGAGAAGTATGAGGACAGCTAGAGCAGAAGCCGTCTTTGTGTTTCCACTCCTGTTAGAGACTATTGTACTTGACGATGTGCTCTTCTATAATGGACACCTATTGGGTGACACCTACATCCTCTCAGGCCTGCTTTTCCTCCACCCCCACCCACTGTTGTAAGGGTCAGGTCTAGCTTCCCACAGGTATAGCAGGGCCTCATCTTGGACTGTACCACTTACCCGTAGCTTCCTGCTCCTAGGCGCCCCTGATGCGAGGGATGATCTGCCCCCACGGCATCCAGTGGGCAGCATAAATTCTCATGGTGGGATATAGAGAGGATAGGCACTGATAAAAGATAAAACCTTTCCCCTTTTGTCCTCCGGATGGAAAGTTCTGAGATGTATCTTGTAAGGCTGCTCAGAAGTGTTAAACTTCTCATTTTATTGATACAGTTTTCCTGATTTTGTTTTGTTGTCTCTCTGTACTCTCTTGTATCTCACTGAGTTCTTTAAAATGATTATTTTGAATTCTTTGTTAGGCAGTTTGTAGGTCTTCATTTCTCTGGGGTGGGTTACTGGAAATTTATTAGCGCCTTTTGTTGGTGTTCATATTTGCCTGATTTTTCATGATCTATGTAGCCTCTCATGGTCTGTGCATTTGAAGGAGCATCACGAGGCAGGTCCTTGAGCAGGCAGGGTTGGCCCCAGAGCATGTCTGACAGTGGTGGAACCCATCCACAGGGCTACGTGAGGGGCTGCAGCCAGGGCCAAGGTCTGCAGGCCTGCTCACAGACACGGGGAACACGTCTCCTACCAGGTCCTGAGCAGGCGGGACTGCTCCCGGCCTGTGGCTGGATCCCAAAGCCCCCACAGAGGCAGTTTTGTCCATGGATGGCTGCCAGATTATTGTTGCTGAGTTGGGAATGAGGGGAGACTTCCTATTCTGCCATCTTGCTGACATCACTTCATATAGTCTATATAATTATCTAATAGTTCTGTAATTTAAAATCTGTTCCCATAAATTATCTCATTTGATTTTTAACTCTAATCCTTTTGAAGGCTGCCCTGCAGATGTAATTCTGTGAGAAAAGATGTAGAAAAATTACATGATTTCTTACAAAGGACTACTCCTTTTTTCTTCTCAAATAGGACTTTATGTCAAAGATTTTCTCCCTCCATGGGACTTGTCAGGTCCTTAAAGGTCTGGTAATTTAAGTAGAAAGCCTCACATTTAAATGATTTGGGGATTGTTATTTTTCTCTTATTTTTTTCTTTGATCCCTTTTTAAAAAACTGACATATATAATGAATGTTAACAATAGAAAATAAAAGGGGCACATATAAGATTGATTATATAATTGGCCATATAAAATATAACTGACTTAATAGACCATATAAGAGTATAAGAGTATTTGACTATAAAAATGAAAAACAAGATCGGAGACTGTGCCAAAACGAGAGTGTTTAGGTGGGTTTTTCCAAAGCCTCATCCTTGACCTTGGCATGCCCTCCCTGAATGAGCAGGTCCTCTGCCAGGCCTCGGGAGACCTGTGCAGACATTGCCAACATTTGTGCTGGAGGAGAAGCATGTCTAACAGTCCCCTTTCTTGTATTTTCAACTGCCTGCTGGAATTTTCCAGCTGCCTGCTAGATGTCTTCAGAAAAAAGCTCAACATATCTTAAGTTAAATGTATCACCTCCAAACCAGCTTCTTCTTGTAATTATTTTTTCTTTTCTGGTTCCTGGTGGTTATTTGTATCACCAAGGCTTAAATTTCTCAGAGTCGCCTTTTATTTCTCCCTGATCACGCCTCCCAAAGACGATAAATTCTCTGTATTCCTGGTTTGCAGTCTCTGTTTCTCTTACACTCTTTTTTTCAGTTTCCATTGCTACTATCCTAATGCAGTTTTCGTATTTCTCACCAAGGTTATTTTAATAGGCCCATAACTGGTCATGCAATTTTAGGCTTTCCTCAGTAAAAATAAAGCACAGTGTGACCTTGATTTTTGCATGCTTAAAGCTTTCAGCTCCACCACCATTGCATGTGTGGGCTTTTCTGAATGTGCTTTCCAAAGTTCAGCTAATATTCTGCAGTGGTTGAGCAGATAATTTGGCAGTTTCAGGGAAAAAAGAATAAAAAATATTCATGAACTTTTCATAAGTTAAGCTGTAAGATAATTTATGAATTGTGTACCATTCGTTAACAGAGCACAGTTTCCCTGAATTAATTTGTCTTTGCTCTATTTGTGTACCACTACTTATGTTTGTTCTACAAATCTAATAAATAAATCTAACTAATGCTATATGACAATTCTGTGATTAGGACAAATACATAAAGAGCTCATTGATGTATAAAAGTATATATGAAATAAAGTAAGAAATAGAAATTCAAACAATGTCATAAATAGAAGGAGCAACCTTCATTTCAGTATAAAGAATAAACTATGCAAGCTGGATATGTGACTATTTGAATGTGGTGATTTCATATAAGCATCTAATTAAGAAAAGCATTGGCTAGACAAAGCAAAGACATTGGACCTCTCAGATGAAGACTTTAAATCAACTCTCTTAAATCTGCTCAAAGAGCCAAAGGAAACCAGAGTGATATCTCAAAAAACAATATCAATAAAGAGTTACAGATTATAAAAAGGGACTAAACTAGTGTTTTTAATGTGAATGTTAGGAATTTTTCTGTGACGGAAAAGAACACAACTACATATGCATCAATGTTGTCCTCCTAATGGCAAAAACCCATCTCATTACAAATGTGGTTAGGGAGTAAAGCAGAACAAGCTGTTTGCAAAATTCCTCTATCAAAAGACCCTATCAAAGCCTGTATTTTTTAGTGGCTCTGGATATGGAGAAGTAAGTATTATGAAATAGTGCTGGTGGACTCCTGCTTTCTTCAATATAAAAACGACTTTGATTTCTGAGTTTTAATCCAGTTTCTGCCTATATACAAGCCAAACACTCATCAATCTTTTAATCTGGTTAGCTTTGGTGACCCATGCTGTAGGAAAAAAGCCATTTCCCTTGTGCTCTGGATCATTTGGTGTGCCACACGGAGCTGGACTGAGGCAGCATGGATAGACATGAGAAGCCTTATTCACGGAGTGTTGGCAGACAGCAGCAGGTCTCAGTATTACAGTCTTCCCAAATGCCGGGTGCTGGGAAGTGTGGGGTAGGGGGCACTTCTCATTGTATTGTGCAAAGAAGTGCACAGTAGTTTCTGCTTTTCTGCATTAAAGTGTGCTGGTTGATGTTGGGAAAGGTGAGCACATAAATTACTGTAATGAAGGATGAAATAAAAGCATTACTAATGATGTAGCAATTCCCTCAGAGGCGATTTCTATGTGTGGGATGATGCGGGGAATGGAAATGGACATGATCGCCCCACCGTCTCTCCCCTCCCATCTCAGATAGGCACCCGTTATATAACAATTAAGGGAAATGGGGTCACTGCACAGCTCGGGAACAAGTGAAGTGGGTATGTTTCAGGTCTAAAATATAAACACTGTGAAAGGGACAGTGAGCAGCCTGAAGGAATCCCCTTTCCACATAGACCCTGAGGGGAAGAGAGAAGGAAGTTTGGCAAGCAGAGAGCAGATTAGACACAAGCAGGCGAGCATGAAGACGCATTTTCCCTGAAGTCCTGACTGCCCGGCCACAGATCACCACAGAGCAGAGTGGTCGCTGCTCGGCTGTTGGGAGCATTCCCTACCTGTGTGAGACTAAGAAGCAGTCCCCTCTCACCGCGCCTAGGGTCGGCAGGAAGGGACATACATCCCTGTGAGCAGTTTGAAGCTTAAGGTGACAGAAATATAATCCCAAATTGACTGAGCAATCCATGAGCCCTACTGAATTCTTCTGAAATGATTAGATTGATTGTCTACATTAGAAGAGATGCTCAAGAGAGAAAATTAGATTGAACTAGGAAAAAAAATGCATTTTTTCATAGCTGAGACTGTAACTGAGGAATTCATAACTCAAGTAGCTTATCTGAGCTGTGGTCAGGAACATGCTGGCTTGTGAGAGGCCAGTGTAAGCAGCTCTTCCTGCCTTGGCATTACCAAATTGGGAGCTTGAAATCTGCTATGGATGGGGCGTTTACACCACAGGAATTTGCAAATGCTATAGAGCAGGACTTTACCCCCAAAGAACAACTTGCCAACATACCACTTAGGTGAACTTATCTCTGTGAACCAAAATATAATGATGGAGAAAAGATATTTGAATTTCTTTAAAAAAATTGGACTGTTATGTAGAAGGACTGAACCAAACGAGTGCCATGTTCCCAGTGCTTGTTTGTTGCTTTAAAAAAAAATCTATGAATTTTGTTTTGTATATTCGCAATCCAAGTTCTTCAGCATAGCTTTCAAAACTTGTTTCAGAACCACATACAGCAAGTAAGTATATTGAGAATGTTTGTCTCAAGTTGAAACCTTCAAATGTCCAGCTTTTGAGTTGGTGTAATGTTTGATTTTATGCCAAAAGTAGGGCATCTCTCTATTCAATGTCTATCTTTGATCAAAACATCTAAATAGTTCCAAAGGGCCAAAAATCTTCTGGTTTTTTTTTCAGTGACATACAAATATGAGTTAAGGTTTTTTGTTTAGTAAATGTTAAGAATGAGAAGTTAAGCCAGGCGGCTACAGAAACTGCCCATGCAGATCAAACTATCCATCACTGAGCTGGGTATAGCTTGGTCAAAGATCGCACATACTATCTTCTCGTAAAACTGTGAATAATCATGCATAGTATCAGGGATCTTAAAATATTGTTTATTCTGTACATTTAAAATTGTCTTCTTAAAAATTAAATTTATCTAATTAAATTAAAATTGGTGATGCACCTGTGTGCCAAACACAAAGGTCCTCAGATGGTGAAAGTTTGACAGTTGTTCTCTTAGCTTTGACTGGAAGACTCCCTGTAGCCTGGCTGCATGCTCCTTTCTTACCTTAATGACCACTGCCCTCTCCATGCCCCATCACTCCCTTTAGTCCTATTACTGCCAGTCTGAAAAATGTCCCTTGCAGTTCTCTTGTCAGTTCTCTGCTTGGAAGGCTCCAGCCCTTCATTCCGACCTTCCAAAATCCTGCCACAGAACCTAAATGAAATGTGTCTGTTTCCCTGATCAGCGATCGCTCAGCCAGCAGTACTTGCCAGGTCCTAAACTTCTGCAGTGTCCGTCCTGTGTCAGCTCCCCAGACAAGACGCAACACCTGATGATGGGGATGATGGGTCATCCAATTCTTTCATAAAGGATAAACTCCCTGAAGGTGGAAGTCGTCTCTTCTGTGAGGAAGAACATAGGCTCTGAAGTCAAAGTGTGTTCAGGGTTTGGTCCCATTTTTCTACATTTATGTGACCTTTCTCAAGGGACTTTATAACCCTTTGCCTCAGTCTCTTCATGTCTAAATTAGGAAAAATAATTGTTTCCATCACGTTAACTTATCATGAGACTCAAATGAGTTTGGACAGTGAAGTGCTTAGTACATTGTAGACTACATCAGCGATTTCTGTTGCTAGCTAGCAGATTCAGTGTTCCTAGCATTTCTTTTGATTGTGTATGCTGATGGGAATATCCATTACATTTTGGTTCAGGTTCTTAGGATGCTAATGTGAGTATTAGTGATGGTGATTAGAATGATACTGATCATTCCTTGTATACGGCAGGTTTTTCTGTTTGAAAAGTTTGTGTGTGATCTAGTACTGAAAATCGTAACTAGTCTATGTGATTAGGGAGATAAATTCTGTATTCTTTGTTATGAGGGGTGACATTTGGGGATTTTTAAAGAAGGTGGTATTTCATAACCTTCTATTTTCTTGTGCTCCTACAATTTTTATGAAGAACTAGAAATGTCCTAACTTTCAATAGTCCCTCCTTTTTTCAATTTTTAGTATCTAATTTCTGCCTTCTACCTATTGAAGAAGTTTGAGGAGAGTTTGTTAATAGTGTTTAGATTGTTCAAAAATGTAAGATCTAACTACTTTTTAATCTATATACAAGCCGTAACATTTTAAAATTTAAGGTACTAAGATACTTTATTTAAATAAATACTCAACAAATATTCATTAGAATTCAAGACACATTTCAGATACTCCAAAAAAGATTGATGGGAATTAACTAAACCTATTTCTAATAAAAGAAATGGCAAAAAGAGAGTTTAAGATTTTTTGAAAGGTCAACTTTGCTCATTAAAAAGTCTGTCGTTTTACTTTGTTACTAGAAATCAAAACCCTTACAGCCCTTTGACCTTCTGAAGTCATCTCAGAATCTAGTTTATTTCTATTGCTCTGAGTTTGGTCATATTAGAACAATAACAGTTCAGCTAGTGGCAAGCCTCACTTTTAGTCTGGCCAGCTCACAAAAAGTTTTATAAGGTTGGATTCAAATATGGCAGTGCATTCTAACATGGAATTTGATTCTTACTTATTAATATAACAAATGTAAATAAACTCCATTCTTTCATGTTACAAAGTTTTTATGTGTAACAGCCTAGACTGTGGGAGCAGAGCTGAAGCTGGGAGGCAGAGGAAAGAAAGTCCTGGCTGAGTGAGAGTGACAGGAATGCATATAATTCAAATGAAGCCTGCAGACTGGAGTCTGAAACTAGACTTCGTGGAAAAACACATTGTTTTCAGAGGCCCCAATGCCAGATTGAAGTTGCATAAATGCCATGCCTATAAGGATGCCTTTTGTTGCTGGGAGAAAAAGTACTCAACTTGCTTTTACTAAAACAACTCCGAGTACAATGGAAAAAAATAGGTCGGTTACTTAAGAGGCACATATTGCAGAATTTTAGGAAGGATAGGACATCAGGTAGGAACACAAATTCTTATCTTCCTCTGCAAAGCCTGTAAATGCATCCAAATCCCACCGGCCTCTTTCCTTCTCATCTCTCTGGAAGAGCCGTTCTAAAATGTTCTAAAGTGAATCACGCCACAGTATTCTAAATCTTTTGTACTTCCTCAACATTCCTATTCCTTTAAATTTTACATCTTTCCCATTTCCCTTCTACTGTGACCTTTACTCTCAGCACCACCATCCGGAAAGTTTTCCAAGCCATCATCCTCGACTTCCCAAGCTTCTTGCATCCCCTCCAACATCTAGTATCTGTTGGGTATCCACAGGTCACCATGTCCTGCCACTTCCCCCTCACTGTGGTCTCTCAAATGCTGTCATGTCTTTTCATTCTTTTATTTACACAGTGAAAAATCATATCCCCAGCACCTAACAAATACATACAGAAAGTAAGTTTTTAACTGAGAGGTTAAAATAAGGATTATGAAAAGGCAAAAGCTGTTTGAAAATCACTTTGGAGGTAACAGTGACCAGATTTGGCAATGTCTATACATAGAGAAGTTTCCGTTTCTATTATTGAAAGGGAATAACTGAAAATGATTTTGGGATTTCAGTCTGACTGACTTGAAGAGTGCAATGATGTGGCCATCTGGTTTTGACAGGAGGTAAGGCATCTGTTTTTAGAATGTTGAGTTGAGATATCTATAGGATGTCCGTGAATAGATATATAGGAAGTACTCAGGATTTGGGATACAGATTTCAAAGCAAAGTCAGAGCTAAAAATAAAAATTCAGGCTTCATGTTCTGAAAAAGAAATTAATCATTGCAGCCATTGGCATGAAAAACAGTCCACTGAGAATGTAAAGTAGAAGAGTTGTGGTAGCTTTAAAAAAAAAATAGAAAAAGGTTGCTCTGTGAAGGATGGTGGAAAAGGCTGGTCAGAAAGGTTGAGAAAAAACCAGTAAGTTGCAGAGTTAAACAAACTAAAGAAGGAGGGGCTTTCTCTCAGTGGCACAATTTTGGGCAAGACTTCCGATCTGGAAACATTTCCTGATGGTTTTTCTCAGCTCACTGACTGACCTAGATGAATGTTCTGTAGATACAGGATGTCACATAGCAAAAGCAAGAAGGTGTTTTTCTTTTTCTTTTTTTTAACATCATCTCAGGAATCATGAAGATCATGAATCCATTATTAAAACTCTACTTGTAGATCACTGGGAGTCCCATATAATGTCCATACCACCATTCTGTCCCTCTTTTTTTAACCATAAAGGAGCATAAGTTGCCAGGAAGTTTGTATCCAGGCTTGCATATAACTTTACAAAAATGATAGACTAAAAATTTTACGAAGGGTCCATAACACAATGCAATATTCTTCTAGTCAGTTCTTCATCTGTTGAAGGAAAAAGTCATGGCTTTATATAAAAGTACAAAGTTCTTGCTGTTATGTTTGACTATTGAGCTTAGGTGACTCTAGAAATACTATGTTCATATTTCCAAAAATTACAAATCATTTATTTTTTAAAACCATTTAATTGGGGTATGGTTGAGACACAAAAAACCCTGTACATATTTAATGTATACAGTTTGGAGATAAGTATACACTCATGAAATCCCCATAATCAAGACCATAAATTTACTCATCTCCTCCAAAAGTTTCTTTCTGCCCCTTCTATTAAAATTTTCAAACAATGTTTTTTCTTTTGTGGTAGCTTTTTAGATTAAAATGCAAAATTCTGAACTCTGAAGATACATTCCAACCAGCAACAGAAACTTAGCTTTTTTTTTTCCAGTAAAGAATATAATAAAAGCAATAACAATGGCAACATAATAATCCATGCTTGTAATTGATTTTCCATGTTGTTTATCAAAAGCATTTGCTTTTTACAATTATTGCAGCTGTCGTCATAAACATGCATTGAGCTGCTTCTGCTGGGATGCTGTTTCTCAGTTCCTACGCCCTCCGTGGTAACAGAGTGTGTGGGAGATTGCAGGAGTGTGGGTGAGATTCACAGTATTGCCTGAAGCAACCTGAAATTGGCTAGGCAAAAGCATGACCTATTTTTTTCTTTCTTGTCCGTCTTTTCTGATCCAGAAAATGTTTGCATTAACTCTCATTCCCAGCCGGAAGCGCCACTTTATTATGACTCAATGGATCAATATGCATTGGGAACCATGAACTGTGATAGGTGGCCTGACAATTGTATGAAAGGCCTCATTGCTTTGAGTGGAAATGAGGTTGCTTTGTGAGACTTCCTTTTTATCAAAAAGGACAATTTAGAATTTTCCATTGTGCATTACAAATAGGAATAAGATGGAGATAACAGTTAAATTATGTTTTTTTACTCTTCTGCCTGCACTTCTCAACCTTTCATATCCTGACCCACTCACTCATGCACCCCCAAAATAAGACGATATTTATCTGGGTGAAGCCAGGAAATACTTGCTTACTCTTCCTAATACAGAATAAGTGGTGGCATATAATTTTAGATGGTATTTATTTCTCAGTTTTTGAGATAAAATGACAAAATGTGAGTTTAGAACTGTAGGTTAAAATCAAATTAATAAGTAAAGGAAAAGCGCTTTATTGGAAAAATCACCCAGCAATGGCTTGTTATATTTGCATCTCTTTGTACCCTTCCCTATTTTAGCACAATATAATATCTCCAAATCAAATATGTTGAAACTTGATTTGTTTATATACTGAGGTAAATAAATTCCTTTCAAACACATGTAGTAATTGAGAGTAATTCATAAAAATCAAAATGTATGTAAATCACTGGTAAAATTAATGGTAATATATCACAGTTTTGGCATAAGCCTCATAATAGCATTTTTTCTTTATATTTTTTATAAGATCACAACCCTCTTGTGCTCTTCTATTTGTACACAGGCCAGGAGGCAGATGGAGCTGGCTAGGGTGCTTGGATATTAGAGGAAGCAATTCGTTTGTGTACAGAAAAAGGGTCTGCAATCAAAAGCATTTCTAGAACTGAATGTGTGCACAGGGGAATATTGTACCTGTTGGCTTCAGACATTAAATTCCATTTGCATTCCTTTCCGCCAAACAATTGTAGAACATTATAGCTATTAAAGCCAGTATATTATATATGTGTGTGTGTGTGTATGTATATGCTTGTGTGTGTATTTTTTCTTTTTTCTTGTCTCTGTCTAGTTTGTATCAAGAATCATTGTGATGCCCAAGAAATGGTGAGCAATTTTGCTCTAGAGTGCAAATGTGACTGCTATACATATGGCAAAATATTTTTCAAATCAGATGGATGCAACAATTCTGGTTGACTATATATATACACACATACACATAAATAGTATTGTTCTTGACAATTCGTGTATAGTTTTATAAAGTCATAGTTTATATAAAATGCACAAGCAGCTTTTGGAATGTTAGGCATGCAAACAAAATATCATAATGATACTCTGGTTCATTAATCATTCATACCTGAAATATTGGTTGATCTGATTTTTTCAGCTAGTTTCAAACCTCTGAGTCTGCAGGTTATGTTAGTAGTTGAGGAATGACCTGGAAACACCCCCTATTTTTCAGTGCTGTCAAAGCTTTGGTAGTGAGTGTTGTTGAAAGGTGGGGGAGATTCTATTTGCTATTCAGTCCAGAGACTATTTTCTGTACATGCCCATGTCTCAGATTACCTCAAACCCTCTCTGCGCTGGGAAAGGCAGCCTCCTTCGGCTGTGCCAATCTCTTTCAGGTAAGTGCTCGGACTTCCTGATTTCCTAACCTTTCCTGTCCTCTGTTCCAAAATGGCCATTGGCATATGAAGAGCTCAGATGATGCATGGCAAGGTTGGGTGGGGGGCTCCCCTGGCATATGTTCCTTGCTTTGTTGGTGCCCACTGCAAGATCATTGGCTGAGTCCTTGTGTCCCAGGTCAGTGATATCTGCTGAGTGTGGCTGGGTTGGTCCTACCTTGGATGTTGGTTGACATGCACTGCCAACTTTCATGGCCACTCTGTGCTTTTGTTCTCTTGGCAAAAGCCATCACCCTTTGCTGGCTGATACTCCTTATTGCTGTTCAGATTCCCTGTGGCTGGCTGTGATGTCCTTTTGTTTGGTAGATGGAGCAGATGCACGGTAGTCCTTGGGCACTGTCACTACCATGAGAATCTTTCTGGTCAGCTTCCTGTTAGACCCTCTTTCACTTCTAAGCATTGTTCTTTATCTTCTCCTAGATACCATTGTGAAACGGCTTCTGGGGAATATGATTCATTAGGCAGAAAAATGAAGAACACATTGTTCTAATTAATAAAAATAATCTGCCACAGAAAAATTGTACCGGACTGAATTAGACAAGAAAGACTTTGTTCAGTACTCTAACAATGGGGGTCAAGACTATTGCAGTAGGGAAGAGAGATTGGATTCAAATGCTACTGAAACAAAGGTAGGACAGTTGTTAAGTCCTGGGCTGAGCCAGTGGAAAAGTCTGCAGAACAGTAGGGGGGAAGTTGGCCAATGTGATTAGGCCATTTGTGTTCACTAATTAGTGATTATAGAAGTTAGGTTCCTACCCCGCACAGAGATAGGGGCACTGTCTTGATGACTACATTTCAAAGGGGTGACTCAGGTCCTTGAGAAAAACTTTCATGGGCTGTGAAACTGGAAAGTTTATTTACATCTTGATGATGATTTACATCTCAAGGGGCAGAGAATTTACAATTGCAAGGTTCCGAAATTAAACACTCTAAGAAAAGGGAAGTCAGGGCCTATGGTCTGGAAGAAACCTGGCCAAAAGTTTAGCCAAGCTACAGGGAATGGTAAGGCCATTCCCACTGCCACCATCGCTTAAATTTTTCTTATTGCCTGTGAAATAAAAGTTTCCCCAGTGAAATGACACTTAAAAAGGAATAAATCATGGCATTAAAGTATGTGTATTTAAGACAGGATTCAACAAATACCTAAGCCTGGAGGTAAACATATCTCATTAATTGGGAACATGATGTTATATTAACACGTTTTAACATTTTTACACACTGGGAAAATGTTAAAAGATTTAATCAATTAAATGCTTGGGATTGGTGTTGCACTTTTTACCTTTTTGATATCCTATGCTCTAGGAATGCTGTCTTTCCCAGTCATTTCGTGGAAATAATGTCTGTTGGATACAAGATAGGGCCGTGAGTCTGTTGACCCAGAAGGAGTGCTGTGGGACATTTGGCTCATGACAGCTTATCATCTCCGTCTGACTGGCAAAGATTAAAAAAAAAAAAGAAGGAACAGAAGCAAAAAATGGTTTTTAAACCTCTGGGATATTGTCAGTGTGCTCTTTCTGAGGCATGATGTCATTTTCTGAACTGACCTGCCTCGCTGTAACAGATCTAAATCAGAACTTTCAGAAAAGTATTCTAATGGGCTTAAAAAGCAAAAATGGGCACGTCCTGATTATCATTTGAATTTCTAGACATCACGTCTAAAAGTCATTTTCCCAAAACTCCTCATGTGAATGAAATAAGACTTGCTGGCATGGAATTTTGTGTTTTCATAACTTTATTCTAGCCTTCTAGAGGAAATTTGGCTGTCACAAAATTTGCAAATCAAATATACAAATCAAAATACCTGAACAGAGAAAGGGTGTAAATATTTACTTTTCAATCCACTGAATTATTAAAGGTTTCAGAGATGTTTGATCTGGCGATACAAGAAGGAGCAGGGCACTCTGTAAGTCTGCCAGTTTGCTGTGAGGGAGAACTAACCGACAGCAAAGAAATTAAGACCTATGAGGATTGAGTGGAGTATCATTAATTTAGAAACTTTCTGGAGAAATGAAGTAAAAAGCATCTCTTTTTTATTATATCAAAAATCCAGAAACAAAGCAATAAATACATCTAGGAAATGTAGTTTATAAATGATTGAACTGTATAACTTTGAGGCACTTGGTAGTCTTTGTGTGTGTCTCAGCCAAGTGCTTAAGCTTTCTCTTTGAGAACCTCTTTGAAAATACCTTGTTGCAAAGAAAAGTATCCCATGCTTTTATTTATTTTGGCTCCAGTTCCATCTTAGCCACTAGTTTTGGTCTATGAATTTACACAGTTATACCCATAGAGCTACAGATTTATTTTATTCCTTTATGCAGTGCATATTTACTAAGCACTTACTATGTGTCAGGCAGTGTGCTAGACACTGAGGATCTATCAGTGAATAAAGCAGGCAAAGATGCTTGGCCTCACTGAGCTTATGTTCTAATAAGGCTAGATAAAGGGCAAACAATAAATAAGAAAGTCATATGCTGTGTATAAAGATGTCATTTTCTGTCAAGAAATGAAGAAAGTAGTTCAGAGTAAAATGCATGGGAGCAGGATTGCTGGCTGGAAGGAATTTTCATAGGGGAGGTCCGAAGATGCAAGCCTTGATGAGCGGGATCGGATTTGAGCAGACTTGAAGGTGGCAGAGACATGAAGGTGGACAGTGTATTTCAGAGAAAAGCTTTCCATGCAGAAAGGATCATTTAATAAAGCATGGGATGGGAGGTGGGAAAGTGACTGGTGTTTGCTTAAAGAACCTCAGGGAGGTCACTGCTGATGTGGAGTGGGTGATGACGAGTGAGCTGGGAAGAAGAGGGCAGGCCAGAGTGGGTGGCGGTGGTATAAGGGGGGCAGAGCATGTGGCACTCTCTAGGCCACGTGATGTGGTAAAGGCTTGGTCTTCTACTGCATGTAAAATTGAGAGCTGTGGCAGTGTTCTGAGCCCAGATAACATTTCAAACCTGTCGTGTAGAGAACAGCATCTCAGTGAGCAGTGGTAGAAGCCGGGAGACTTGTTCGGTGACTGCTGCAAGGACGCAGGCTAAACTAATGTACTTGAACCAAAGGAGTACCAGTGAAGATGGAGAAAGAGTCTGATTCTGGAGAGGCGAGGAGTCCCAGCGGCATTTTCTGTTGGTTTGGAAGTGTGGAGAGAGAAGAGAGGAGGCAAGCATGACTCCATTTTATTTTCCCCCAAGACACCGGAAGGATGGAATTGTCGTGAACTGGATTGCAGAAGAGTGTGACTAGAGTAGGATTTGGGGGAAGAACAGGATTTTGGTTTGGGAAATGTTAAGGAAGTCGAGGTAGGGAGTTAATATACAAGGTTGAAGTTCAGGGAAGAGGTGTGGAGTGGAGATATAAATTGGGGAATTATTAGCATTTCGGTAATATTGAAAGTCCATGAGGCTGTCAGGTCGCACAGGGGTGAATGTAGACAGAAAAGAAGCATATGGCGAAGGACTGAGCCTTCAAGCACCCCAACCTTAAGAGATGATGTGAGGTGAAGAGCAGCAATGGGGGCCGAGAAGAAGCTGCCCCACAAGGTAGGAAGAAAATTAAGAGAAGGAGCTTTTGTGGAAGCTAAGTGAACAACCTATACCAAGGTCCTTGAAATAGTCAAAAGATTCATGTGTCACATATAAGCCAAGGGATAGGAAGACTGAAATCTGACCATTTTCTAAAGTACATGGAGTTCTTTGGTGATTTTGACAAAAGCAGTTTCCACTGAGTGGTATGGAGAGAAAGTCTGATTGGAGTTGGTCTCAAAGAGTGAGTAGGGACATCGTCTTTGAAGTTTGCTAATATAAAAAGCAGCAAAAAAGTAGAGTGGAGTCAAGAGAAGCTTTTTTTTCTTCTAAAATGGGAAAAATAGCAGCATGCTTGCACATTAATGGGAATGATCATGAAAGAGGAAAAAAATATGATGAAGCAGGAGAGTGAAGAGAATTGCTGCCGCGGTGGCTTGAGCAGGTTTGGCCTGCGTGGGGGCCCTGACCGCCAGCGGGCCTGTCACAGGACAGCGCAGGCCACTGGACGCGGCGTGCCGACCGCGCCCTCCGAGCTTGGCCCTACTTCGTTTCACCTTCACTTGCCTCCATGCTGGCGTCACATAGACAAACTCTCCTCCCATGGCTTGGTGCCTAAACCCCATGTTTCCAGCATTCAGAGCGGAAAAGAGTGTCTCTTCTCCAAAAGTCCCAACACAGTCCTAGAGCCGCGCCGCTGGCCTGGCCCGGGTGATGTGCCCATCCCTGTGGCCATCACGGTGACCAGAGGGGACGCCGTGCCAGGCTTCAGGAGGGTGCCTGAGAAAAGACAGCAATTCACACAGCTTCAGTAAAGTCATGTTTCTTTGTTTTGTTTTGTTTCTGGCAAAAAGACCTAGCTACACTGGTGAAAATACAGAGTTGTTAAGCGGTTCTCCATAGTGGCCTCGGGACACCAAACCATTTAAGGGAGCCAAACAAATAATGGCACAATGTTCTTCCTGTTTCCTAACGTTATTGTGACTTAATGTCAAGATCAAAATGATCTGGGCAAACTCAAACTCTTGGGGGGATCTGGATGAAATCACATGAGAAAAACAAAGTAATTATCTTAGAGGAAAACTTTCGTATGACAGTTTCAATTAAGCCGATAATTCTCTAGAACGGGAGGTGCCCTAATGGTAGCTAGCACCGTCATTCAACTAGGTTCACTGTGTTTTGTGTCCTTGAATCTGTGACCTTCTACCCTTTAATGTTGAGAAAGAAATGTGACTCCCCTTTTCTGCGCAGTTCCTTCCTTTACAAAGTCGACAGGCTTGATGACGCATTGCCTTCACTGACGACCACCAGGAGTGGCAGTCATGCCATTTTTAATATTAATAGGGGATGGAAGTGATTCTTTTCTATATTTTAAGGCTTCAACCAAGAGTACTTTTCCTTCAATTTTTCTTTTCTCTTCCCTGAACTTGTAAGATGTACCTTCAAGGCCAGAGCTAAAAATTGTTGCTATCTTTCAGACAGGATATATCGGTCTTAAACATAATTCAACCAGCCAGTTATTTGTATTTAAATAACACTGAATGAATTATTAGGATATATTCTTGGGCTAAAATATACCACGATAGTCAATAATAGTTGTATAATTACTTCAGGGGTAAAGAATTGAAAAGGAGGTGATTTTAAAAATGAGATCCTCACACAGAATTAAATTATTTAAAAAATAAGTAATTTCTCATCTACACTAAAATGATTCATGTAATATTGGGAAATTTTACGTAGCCTCTATAAGTCTTCTTAAAAAAGTTTTATTTGAAAAAAAGATGTTAAAACATATTTCATCTCACTAGATAATTTTAATAATTAAGTTTAATATGGTACATAAAATTTTGGGTAGAGTATTTAGTATACAAAAGGCTATGGAGAATTTATAGTTTGCTTTTCTGTCCTTACAATTTACAGCAACATATAAACAAGCTTCTCAGGAATCTGATGTTTAAATGTGATAGGCAACAGGTGGAAGAGATGCTGTGTTTTGTGGTCATTCAGTAACTAAATTTTACCAAAGCTCCATTTAGTCCTGTGATTACAACTGTTTGTTTGGAGTCAATAGTAATAATAATTGTTGTACAATTCAAAGAGTAACAGTGACCATATGCTCACATGCTTGCTTTGTGTGAGAGAAATCAATAGGCAGTTAATAAGCTGTTTGAATTTAATTCTCAGAGTAATACTACAGCATTTAATTTAAAAGTCTCATCAATGGGGAGTATTTTTATTTTAATTTTTAAAATCTTTATTTATTTATTTATTTTCTCAGCCAGTGATTCCTACTTTTCATAGGAAGTGACCATATGACAGTACCATATTATCAGTAACAAAAGTAAAAAATCACCCCCAAATTTAGTGGCTTCCAAAACAATAAACATTGCTTAGAGTACAGTTCTGTGGCTCCTGAATTCAGGAGTGTCTTGGGTGGGTGGTGCTGGCTCAGAGTCTCTTGTGGTGGCAGTTGAGCTGGTCCCCTGAAGGCTTGTCCAGGCACAGTGATCCACTTCCAACATGTCTGAGCCACATAGCTGTTGGCATGAAGTCTCGGTTTCCTGCCACATGGAGCCTCCTTAGGGCTGCTCTGGCATCCTCATGCTATGGCGACTGGTTCCCAGGATGAGCCATCTTGGAGACAGCAAGGTGGAAGCTGTGTTGCACCATGGCCCTGCCTCAGAGTCATGCATGGTTACTTCTGTCATGTCTCTAGTGGTCACACAGGTCAGCCCTATTCACTGTGGGGTGACAGTCCATGAGGACTGGCTGCCATCTTGGGGCTGGCCAGTGAGGAGAGGGCAGTGAGGATGTGTCTGCCAGGGTGGTCCTGGGGACTATCAGGGCAGGAGGCTCCTTTGCTCTCATGCCTCCTCTGGAGGTCCCATCTATGCTCCTTAGTCCCCCCACCCTAGTACCTCTGTCCTGGTATCAGGGGCACTCCACATGCCTTGATTTCAGTTCAGATATATGTTTGCTGGGTTTATTCCCATTATGATGGCCTCTGACCATGCAAGAGGATGCCCTGGGGGTTATAGTGCAAAAGCACAGCTTTGTAATTAGCTCACCCAGTCTCTGGATGAGGGGCCTGGCTTGAGTTGTGGACTATGGAGTTTACAGGATCTGCTGCCCAGGAGAGCCAACACACACTATCCTGATTCTGTAGCTTTATAGTGAGTCTTGAGGTCAGATAGTGTCAGTCCTTGACTTTGTTCTTCTAAAATACAGTTTTGGCTATTTGGTATCTTTTGCCTCTCCATATAAACTTATTAGTTTATATCACTTATGTGCTTAGTTTATATCACAATAAGTGCTATAATCACTTACTAGTTTCAGTTTGCAAACGAAGTTTAGTTTGGTTTGCAAAGAAAGTTTTATTTCTCCCTTCCCAATCAGTATAACTATTATTTCATTTTCTTGCCCTATTGCATTAGCAAGGACTTCTAGTATGATGTTGATATGAAGTGGTAACAAGGAGTGGTACAAGGGGACATCCTTCCCTTTTACTGATATTAGTTGGAAAGCTTCTAGTTTCTCACCATTAAGTATGATGTTAGCTGTAAGTTTTTGTAGATAGTCTTTATCAGGTTGAGGAAGTTTCCCTTTATCCCTAGTTTACTGAGTTTTTATCATGAATGTGTATCAGATTTTGTCAGATGCTTTTTCTGCAAGGATTTTTATTTTTAAATGTGAGTTTTTAGGCTGTGATGTGGAGTCAAGAGAAGTTTCTGTTTTAATAGATTTACAGTACTTTATTATACAAAGTCTCAGTAATGAGGCCAAGGCAGGAAAAGAGGAGGGTACAATAAGGAAAGATAGATTTCTATAAGGGAAGAAAATGAGTTTGGAGGATGAGACTCTTGTTTTTGTTTTGTGGGTTAAGTGTCACTAACCAGGGCATAGACAGGTTATGAAGAAGTGGTCTTTGGTCTATGCATATTGGTCCAATGTGATGGTGAATATATGGGTATAGTAAGGACATCATTAAGGACAACTAATACTTGCCCGGCAGCTGAAAGGTTTAACTAATAAAGGAAATAAAGGATTCTTATATTTTATAGTAATTCCGAGTTTACAGTTTGCTGGAGATAGCTATCATTTTCTCCATTAAAATAGTAACATGACAGTAGTGTCACCAGAACTCTAAGTGACTTGGTGGTGGCTGTACCACTGCAATTACATTTTCGTTTCATATCACTTTTTCTGTACCTGTCTTCATAAGCTGGCACTACCAAAGTGGGGCAAGTTCTATATCTATCATCTATATCTATGTGTATATCATTAGCATTTTTCATATTAGTATTTCAACATTTGCTTTAAAATTGGAACAAGTGTAACACTCCATCACACCCTCATATCATGTGCATCTGCAGAGCTGCACAGCTTTAAACCCATTGGGGATCTCTGAATTCCCTGTGGCCAGCTTAACTTGGCAAAGGCAAAGCCTAGGAGCACCTGAATTTCCATTACTTTATTGGTGTACCTCCTTAATGATATGGCTTAATTTGCATATCAGTAGTGCCTTTTCACCAGAGGTGAGGAATTGAGATGTTCAAGGTCAGTTGACTGCAAATGTTTCAAGCCCGGTTAGTGCAGCCTCAACAGTGAGTGATGTGGGACAGAGGGAGTGGTCAGGGAGAGGCTCTTTTGCTCCTGATGAGAATTGATGATCCAATTTCAGCCTGCCGGAATCACGCTGATTCTTTTTTCCTCACTGTGCTTCTCTCTTGTGTTCTCTTTTTTAAATACTGGTCTATAGAAGAGTGTCAGGATGTCAGACAATTATTATGAAGTTCTATATTAAAAAAAGTATCCTCATTACTAACTTTAGACCATTAAAATCAACTAGAAAGGGCAAGAAGCAAAATAACCAGGATTTTCTCAGAGCTATAAGCAGATACCGATAAAATTCCAAATGTTGAAATGTCAGGTTAAGATGATGGCTGGCTGGGGTCACTTTATGAACTTTCTTCCAACTTTTGTATTAAAAAAAAAAGACAAAAATACAGAGAGATAAGCAGTGGTAGCAGTAAGAGGGCTGAGGATGCTTGGTTAACATCAGACCACAGAAGGCTTTCAACTTTTGAACTTTTGGTAGGCCCTATGGCACAATCGTAATCTTAGATAAGATGGAAGAGAGAAATAGTTGCCCCTTCACCACTCCTACCAAGTGCCCGTACTTCAAAGACATGGTCTTTCATTAACTCAGGGGGGGAAAGTTGCCCTCCTGCCTGGTGGCTAAATCCCAAGGTTCTCCTACCCCTGTTAGCACCACCATCTTTTCAACATCCATTGGGAACTACCAATTCCCACTTATGCATCTTAAAATATGGGAGGCACTGTGCCTTTTTCTGCTCTGCAGATGTGGGCAAGATGTTCAGATTCTCTGTATATGATTTATCATCTACTCAGTAGGTTGCTTTGAAAACTAAATGACACTGCCCTCACACAGTGCCTGATGTAAAATACTCACTTGCTCAATAAATATTAAGTAATACTAGAGTGAAATAAGTGGAAAAGGTAGGATGGAATTTCATGACATCTTGAGAAATGAAAGATGGAGGAAGAATTAGCTAAGATTTAAAAATAATGCCATGAGAATAGTTCCCATTGAGGGTTCAAGAATTCCCTGAGTTATTTGTGGCAGATCATTCAAGAACAAATTCATATAGAAAACAGGCTGGAAGAGTAGGAGGTGCCCCTTGTGGACAGCAGAGTCATGCTAGATCAGTGACACCAGAACACCCCAAATGCAGCCAAGGCCCATTGCTTAAAATATGACAATATCCTAACTCTAACCTAAACCTGGTAGATGGTATTGGTGACCAAGAGAACTCCACTATTCCAGGTAATTGGCCAAAACTACAGGTTCTTCAAGGGCAAATACAGAGAAAATTGAAAGTAAAAACACACCAATAAAAATTGCAGTATGTATAAATATTTTGGATCAGAAAAAGGAGAACATTGTACTTTTGATGTAGGGAGGGAAAGACACTTTTGAATAATGATTCACTTCAAGAAAGAAGGAAATTTGAAAAAAAGTGTTCAATTCTAAAGACAATGTAGTAAGTAATCTTAGGAATCATCCCCTAATATAACCAGGAGTTTGTGTTATACTGCCAAGAGAGGATGTTGTCATAATATAACTCTTTTTTAAAATGCTGTCTTGACTCAGTTCTGAGAAGCTGATTCTATCTATAGCCCAGCCTTCATTGGGCTTATACCCTCTACAGCCACTATACCGCAGCCCAGTTGCCCTGGGGCCTGGTACCAGACTAAGGACAGCCTATGCCCTAGTGCCCCTTCAAATTAGCCAGAACGCAAGGAGCCCACAAAACCTAGCTCACCCCACCCCACTTGCCATCCATAAGCTGCCCCTTACAGCTCCAGGTTGACACCTTTTCTGTGGGTCCACCTCCCTGTATGGCCCTGTCCGGCAGTCTTTTCTTTGGAGCTGTAAAAGAGTTCTTTTCATCTGTCAGAGTGTCATTGTATTGTGTCTGCCATCAAAAGAGTTTTAAATCTTATAAAACAGTTGTGAACACGGATGTGTCCCTTTAGGTTTTACAATGATATGTGCTGTACCATAATAGCAACAATTTATTGGGTGTCTCTTTGCACGAGGCCTGTGCTCAAGGTTTTATGAAACAGGGCACAAATGTCAAGAATGGGGCTTGAATAAAAACTGTATATAAAATAATGATACTCTGTATCTAAAATGTCAGACCTTTTTATCAAAGCCTCAAGGTGTGTGGCAAAAGAATGGAGGAAGAAGACATGTGCTAATAGATGTTGCATTTTTATAGATATTGCATATTAGATAAGTATGGATTCAAGAATTTGTTAAACCCTGTTTCATGACTTTTACAGTGTAAGATGATATATTACACAATCAGCAAAGTCAGTATTAATTTAAATGAATTCCCCAAATAAGGCCTTATTATATTAAACTGGAAGAATGAAATATCTTTATAAGACATATAGTAGTCATATTTATAATATTCTGGTGTGCATTGGATAAAGGAAAAAGTAAATTCTGCTGTGCCCATACTTCCTTGAGTGTACACAGCTCCTATTTTTCACTTCTGAGTGCTCAAGGGCAACTTACTCTATGATCTTTTTCTGGACTCTCCCCTTGCCCATCCATTTACCCACCCTCCCCACCACCAGATGGGATAGAATCGCTGATGTGGGATTGGGTGGGGTGGGAGTGGGTGCTGATTTGTAGAGTTTGCCAATTTCCTTCATTTAAATACTCCTACTGTAGCTGATTGCAAAGATGGCTGTATTTACCAATAAGTTTGTAAAATTCTTGAAAATTTAATCATCTGTCACACACTGTTACAAGCCTGCTCCAACCTGCCGCTGGATAGAACTCTCCATCATTTATTGTATTATTGTTCCCTACATCTGCCTCACCATTAACATTTTGTGTTTCAAACATGCTTTCATTGTTTATTCCTCTTGTAAGTCTGTAAACAGAGCGAGAGTAGGGACTATTCCTCAGCTGTCTTTGTATTCTCAGGTTTAATGCTGCACTTCCTCCTCTAAGGAGTCTAAACATGATCAGACATCAAAGCTGGTTATCTAGTGTGCCTAGCGTGAACAATGATTAAAGACCAAATCATTACCTGATCATGGGTGTGGGCCATAAACATACTAGTTCCAAATGTTGACATGAATGTTCCCTGTGTCGAATTAAGCACTTAAAACCTTCAGTGAGACCCTTAGTTCTCACCAGTGTCAGGAAGTTGTAACACCTAGAAACAAATGTAATTAACAGAGGCACCATCTATTTACACTAAATTCTTGTTTTTCTATATTTTTCTACAATTATGTGATGTTTCATACTTTGGAAATTTGACTTTCTTAACTACCAGAGAGGAATATAGTCTTATTGGCATTCGAGTCCACTAACAGATTTTTTTTTTTACTAATTCTTTGCCAATTTTCTCCTGTTTTTATTTTCACAAAAGGAGCTGGTGGCTGGTCTCCACTTGTGTCAAACAAATACCAGTGGTTGCAGATAGACCTTGGAGAGAGAATGGAGATCACCGCTGTGGCCACCCAAGGGGGATATGGGAGTTCCAACTGGGTGACCAGCTACCTGCTGATGTTCAGTGATAGTGGCAGGAACTGGAAGCAATATCGACAAGAGGACAGCATCTGGGTATGTTTCTTTAACAGAATAACACATAGTCTTTTCAGGGAAAGAAGCATAGTCATCCTGCATGTATTCATGAACTTACTTAGCTTGAGAGTAAACTAAATTGAGAAACAGAATCTTCAGAGTTACAAAACATTTTTCAAGAAAAAATGTTAATGTTCATTTTCTAATACAACTCATGGTATAATTTATGAAAATGCTAAAGGTAAATATATTTTACAGAGTCCTCAGAAATTGAAAAAAAAAAAGTAATTCTTTGATTGCAATGTTGTCCCTGGCCCACATAAGATCCAAATCCCACTAAATACTGGGGAAGTCCAAGAAATAAACAACACCTGTATAAAAGACTTTAAGTTTTGTTCAATAACAGTGGTTTTTTGTGGTCTTTATTTAAGATGGGTCAAAATAATTTATTCCTTTTATTTCTTCTGATGACTCTGAGACTTCGGATAGCTCCCTTTCTCTCTAGTATATGGAGATTTTTACGTATAATATTTAGAGTATTTATGTATAATACTTAGAGTATGTATACATATACATAAATATGATTTATGTATAAACATTCTCTAGTCTTTTTAAAGTGTGTGTCTAAAATGCTGTGTATTGTGGACAGGCGCACAATAAGAGAGACTGACAAGGAGGCAGTTTATAATTAAGTGGGTGGTATTTGTATTTGACTGATTGTCTATAAACACTTGTGGAGGAAGGATGCTAAGGGAAGCTTGCTTGATGGTGAGGAAAGGACTGCTTTGTTAGCATAGCAAGTATCGGTTTGGATCTTATGTGGGCCAGGGACAACATTGCAATCAAAGAACTACTTTTTTTTTTTTAATTTTCCTTTGGCTGAGCTGCTAGAACCAGAGAAAATGAGTAACTTAATGAAGCATCATTCTTAGTGCACAGATAATTCGGAGCCCTGTTTGGGCACCTAATGATAATTTTCTTTGATCAGTCAATTGCCTCTCTTTTGAAACTTCTAAGAACTCCATTGTACATTATAAACTCATTGAAGAAATGGACTGTGATTTACTCACCTTTGTATCTCTAAACCACTCGGTGGCCATTCAGTGCATGTTTATGATGTAAATTGAATTGAGAAGAAGATCTGCTTATTCTCTAGAGTAAACAACAGTGTGGCTGGAAGAAGTTGCCTATATGCACTTTTAAGAAAAGCTGCCTTAAAATCCAGAGCAAGCTGAAGTTCTGTGTAAGAGCAGGAAAAACTGGATATTATGGTTGAATTAATTCCCTGAAACCCATTCAAACTAGGGATAAAGTAAACAGTAATTATGAACCAATAACAATGGAAGCTTAATGAGGTTATTTTAACTAGGTGTTTAGATTATCTTTTACTTTTTTTCTAAATTAAGCATTAGATTTTAAACTAGGTTAAGTAGTGGCTAATTCATGCTAAAGTTTAGCTGTGTTAAGTAAAATGTGTGTTTTTGACACTTAAAATGGTAGATCACTCATGAAAATGAATTGTGTGTCTGTTAGTCAAGCTTGGGGAAAGCCAGACCTAGATAGTGCCCTTTGCCTTTTTTGTTTACTCTTATTAAAAGTGAGGTAGTTGGGGAAATAGTGGCATGAAAGATATTCTTAATTAATCCTAACAAATCAGTGTAAAGACAAATGGTATCTATTGCAATTTCCTGTCAAGGTAATATTATTTTTTGACTCTGCTAGAATTTGTTGGTTTACTCTCTCTTTTCTTATTGAGTGTGAGCACCTTCAAAATAGAGGCTGTACCTTACAACCTGTCATCTCAGCATCCTCAGATCTTAACAGTACCTGACATGGTGCAGGCAAATACTAAATGTTTGTTGAATAAATGAATGAGGGAATGAATGAATGACAAATGCACTTTCATGTAGGTGAGTTTTATGATTGCTAACAATGATTCACTTCTTCCCCCATCAGCTCTGTCTTTCGGTGCATTTATGTTGTACCTGTTTAATATACTTAGAGTTAGAATGTTACCTTTCTTGCTCCCCTCTACATCTTGAGCTTTTTTATGAAAAAGGTTTATGTTTTTCATGTTTGCATTTCCAGCATTCAACACCCAATGTGGCACATGACTTACTGAGTAAATCAGTGAAAAAATTCAATGAATGAATGAATGGATTCAAATATATTGATCTAATTTGTTCCCAACTTTGTACAAAATTGTGAGAGGTATTAAAAGAGTTCATGTTGATGTCATCAAAAAGATAAAGCATATTAGAAAAACCAGAGTGATTCAGAGGTGTGTGCACATATGGGGTACAGACTACTAAAGATTTGGAAATTGAAAGAATATGGAGATCACTGTAGACTGAATTTGTCCAAGAAGTAGGGCTAATGTGGATATTGAAAAAACATTATAACTTAGATATGGAACAATTAAGAAGCTGTTCTATGAAGTTGGAAAAGTGTGAACAAAAGCATACATATTAAAGTTATCCAGAAATAGTTTTTTATGTAATAACCAGGGAGACTTCTGATCAGAATGAACTGTCAAGTTCAGAACAGTCTGGACAATACTCTTCGATATGGTAAAGTGTAACTCCAGGGGGAAAATAAGTTCCCAGCCTGGGGCAAATTACTTTTGAAGCCGAAATCAGTCAAAGGGAGAAATAACGTGGAAGAAACCCATTTGTTGCCAACAAGCAGTTGTCCATTTCTGGTCTCCCATGTCTCTTGCAGCCTGGCTGCAAAAGGGGGCCCCACCAAACCTCTCCAGTCCAGATACATCCTTGCTCCCTCCACCCCTGTAGTCACCTATTGATATGGAAATGGACTACTTCTCTCCACCTCTTGGAAATACTTATTGATACGGAGATGCACTAAGGCCAGGTGAGAGATTTTGGAAATATTGCAATTTTACCCACATAAAGAAAGTTGATGGATAACTTTAAATGTTAAGATCAACATTAAAGGGGATTAAAGATGACAGTGTAAGAGGAGAGATAGGGGCTTCCTCCTAAAACCACATATAATATGAAAATATAACTAATACAACTACTCCTGAAAGAGCAACAGGAAAGAGGATTGTGCCAAACTGCATAGACCTCACAGAACAGGGTAACTTACCAAAGCTGTGGCCCGGGGGGATCCAAGCCCTTCCCCCACTCCAGCTCACCAGCGGGAGGAAGAGAAACAGAGCAGGGAGGGAGTGGAGACCTGGGACTGCCGAATACCTAACTCCGGAGATCTGCTCTGGGAGCACAAACCTACATGTCATGGTGCTTGCATGATACTCTTGTAATTAGGGGGTTGGAAAGCTAAGACAGACAGAATTCCTGGAGAGACTGAGATTGCAGCTGCTTGTGGAAAGCAGGGATCCATATCTGGCTGCTCTGGGACAAAAGAAAGGCAGCAGTCTGAGAGACTTCCTAACAAAGAAGCCCTTAGCAAGAGGGCTGCTAAAGGGGCAAGGATTGCACAGAGCTTACTGTTCAGGAGAAAGGACAGGTAGAAAAAATTGTCCCGGTGCACTCTGCCTAGCAGGTTGGGAGCTTTCATGATATTCAGGTGCTCCAGCTCCCTGGCTGCATACACAGCTTCAAGAACCCCCATCGTGACAGGCAGCCTATGGCACCTTTCTCCTGGTCAGCCCCACCTGGCTCGCAAACCTGCAAACCCTACCCTGGCGTTAGGCCAGCCAGAGGGAAGATCTGTCTACAGCAACTACAAACGCAAAGCATAGAGGCTTATACCTGTGTGCTTGGACCACTGGTTCAGGCAGTGGAGACAGTGATAACAGCCAGGAAGCAGGAAACAGCTCTTTCCTCCCCCCAGGCACCAATACCACTCCTCTGTGACCCCCAACATTGCTTCAGGAGCTGAGCAGCTTCAGAGAGTAGAGCTTCTGGGAACTAGAGGGCACCATACAGATATATGAAATACCAAAGGAACCTGGTTCAGAGTAAAATTATTAATACCACTCCTGAGAAAGATTTAAATGATATCGACCTCATGACTCTCCTGAAAGGGAGTTCAAAATAAAAATAATTAACATGCTCATGGAGGTACGGAAAGATATTCAATCACTCAAGAATGAACTCTGGTCTGAGATCCAATTGTTGAAGAGCACAATGGAGGGTATTAAAAGCATATCGGATATGGTGGAGGAGAAGATAAATGAAATAGAAACTAGAGAAGAGGAATACAAAGAAGCTGAGGCACAGAGAGAAAAAAGGATCTCTAAGAATGAAAGAATATTGAGAGAACTGTGTGATCAATCCTAACAAAACAATATTCGCATTATAAGGGTACCAGAAGAAGAAGAGAGAGAAAAAGGGATAGAAAGTGTCTTTGAGGAGGTGATTGCTGAAAACTTCCCCAATCTGGGGAAGGAGATGGTCTCTCAGGCCATGGAGGTACACAGGTCTCCCAACACAAGGGACCCAAGGAAGACAACAGCAAGACATATAGTAATTAAAATGGCAAAGATCAAGGATAAGGACAGACTTTTAAAAGCAACCAGAGAGAGAAATAAGATCACATACAAAGGAAAGCCCATCAGGCTATCATCAGACTTCTCAACAGAAACCTTACAGGCCAGAAGGGAGTGGCATGATGTATTTAATGCAATGAAGCAGAAGGGCCTTGAACCAAGAATACTCTACTCAGCAAGATTATCATTTAAATTTGAAGGAGGGATTAAACAATTTCCAGATAAGCAAAAGCTGAGAGAATTTACCTCCCACACACCACCTCTACAGTGTATTTTGGAGGGACTGCTATAGATGGAAGTGTTCCTACAGTTCAATAGCTGTCACCAGAGGTAATAAAACCACAGTAAAGAAAGTAGAACAGCTAATTACTAAGCAAATACAAAATTAAATTAACTATCCCCAAAGTCAATCAAGGGATAGACAAAGAGTACAGAATATGATACCTGATATATAAAGAATGAAGGAGGAAGAAAAAGGAGGAGAGAAAAAAAGAACCTTTAGATTGTGTTTGTAATAGCATATTAAGTGAGTTAAGTTAGACACTTAGATAGTAAGGAAGTTAACCTTGAACCTTTGGTAACCACGAATCTAAAGCCTGCAATGGCAATAAGTACATACCTATAGATAATCACCCTAAATATAAATGGACTGAATGTACCAATCAAAAGACATAGAGTCACTGAATGGATAAAAAAGCGAGACCCATCTATATGCTGCCTACAAGAGACTCACTTTAAGCCCAAAGACATACACATACTAAAAATGAAGGGATGGAAAAAGACATTTTGTGCAACTAATGGGGAGAAAAAAGCAGGAGTTGCAGGACTTGTATCAGACAAAATAGACTTCAAAATAAAGAAAGTCACAAGAGACAAAGGAAGGACATTACATAATAATAAAAGGGTCAATCCAACAAGAAGATATAACCATTATAAATATCTGTGTGCCCAACACAGGAGCACCTACATATGTGAAACAAATACTAACAGAATTAAAAGGGGAAATAGAATGCAGTGCATTGATTCTAGGAGACTTCAACGCTCCACTCACTCTGAAGGACAGATCAACCAGACAGAAAATAAGTAAGGGGAAAGAGGCACTGAACAACATATTAGAACAGATGGACCTAACAGACATCTACAGAACTCTACACCCAAAAGCAGCAGAATGCACATTCTTCTCAAGTGCACATGGAACATTTTCAGGAATAGATCATATACTAGGCCACAAAAAGAACCTCAGTAAATTAAAAAAGATTGAAATTGTATCAACCAGTTTCTCAGACCACAAGGGTATGAAACTAGAAATAAATTACAAAAAGAAAACGAAAAAGCCCACAAACACATGGAGGCTTCAGAACATGCTCCTAAATAACCAATGGATCAATGACCAAATAAAAACAGAGATCAAGCAATATATGGAGACAAATGACAACAATAATTCAACATCGCAAAATCTGTGGGATGCAGCGAAGGCCATGCTAAGAGGAAAGTATATTGCAATACAGGTGTACCTCAGGAAAGAAGAACAATCTCATATGAGCAGTCTAAACTCACTATTAACGAAACTAGAAAAGAAGACCAAATGACACCCAAAGTCAGAAGAAGGAGGGACATATAAAGAGTAAAGCATAAATAAATAAAATCGAGAAGAACAAAACAGTAGGAAGGATCAATGAAAGCAAGAGCTGCTTATTCGAGAAAATAACCAAAATAGATAAACCTCTAGCCAGACTTATCAAAAAAAAAAAAAAGAGAGTCTAATCACATAAACAGAATCAGAAATGAGAAAGGAAAAATCACGATGGACACCACGGAAATACAAAGAATTATTAGAGAATACTATGAAAAATTATATGCTAACAAACTGGTTAATCTAGAAGAAATGGACATCTTTCTAGAAAAATACAACCTTCCAAGGCTGACCATGCAAGAAACAGAAAAACTTAACAGACCAATTACCAGCAATGAAATTGAACCTACCTAAGAACAAGCCTCCTAGACCAGATGGCTTCACCGCTGAATTTTATCAAACATTTAGTGAAGACATAATACCCATCCTCCTTAAAGTTTTCCAAGGAGTAGAAGAAGAGGGAATACTTCCAAACTCATTCTATGAGGCCAGCATCACTCTAATACCAAAACCGGGCAAAGACACCCCCCAAAAAGAAAATTACAGACCAATATCCCTGATGAACATAGATGCAAAAATACTCAACAAAATTTTAGCAAACCGAATTCAAAAACACATCAAAAAGATCATCCAACATGATCAAGTAGGATTTATTCCAGGGATGCAAGTATGGTACAACATTCGAAAATCCATCAACTTCATCCACCACATCAACAAAAAGGACAAAAACCACATGATCATCTCCATAGATGCTGAAAAAGCATTTGACAAAATTCAGCGTCCATTCATGATAAAAACTCTCAACAAAATGGGTATAGAGGGCAAGTACCTCAACATAATATAGGCCATATATGACAAACCAACAGCCAACATTGTACTTAACAGTGAGAAGCTGATAGCTTTTCCTTTAAGATCAGGAACAAGACAAGGATGCCCACTCTCCCCACTTCTATTCAACATAGTACTGGAGGTCCTAGCCACAGCATTCAAACAGAAAGAAATAAAAGGCATCCAGATTGGCAAGGAAGAAGTTAAACTGTCCCTGTTTGCAGATGACATGATATTGTACATAAAAAACCCTAAAGAATCCACTCCAAAACTACTAGATCTAATATCAGAATTCATCAAAGTTGCAGGATACAAAATTAATATGCAGAAATCTATGGAATTCCTATACACTAACAATGAACTAGCAGAGAGAGAAATCAGGAAAACAATTCCATTCATAGTTACATCAAAAAGAATAAAATACCTAGGAATAAACCTAACCAAGGAAGTGAAAGACCTATACTCTGAAAACTACAAGACACTTATGAAATTAAAGAAGATACCAATAAATGGAAACACATCCCATGCTCATGGATAGGAAGAATTAATATTGTCAAAATGGCCATTCTGCCTAAAGCAATCTACAGATTCAATGCAATTCCTATCAAAATACCAACAGCATTCTTCAACGAACTAGAGAAAATCATTCTAAAATTCATATGGAACCACAGAAGACCCTGAATAGCCAGAGCAATCCTGAGAAGGAAGAATAAAGCTGGGGGATTATGCTCCCCACTTCAAGCTCTACTACAAAGCCACAGTAATCAAGACAATTTGGTACTGGCACAAGAACAGCCCCATAGACCAATGGAACAGTCTAGAGAGCCCTGATATAAACCCAAGCATATATGGTCAATTAATATATGATAAAGGAGCCATGGACATACAATGGGGAAATGACAGCCTCTTCAACAGCTGGTGTTGGCAAAACTGGACAGCTACATGAAAGAGAATGAAACTGGTTTATTGTTTAACCCCATACACAAAAGTAAACTCGAAATGGATCAAAGACCTGAATGTAAGTAATGAAACAATAAAGCTCTTAGAAGACAACATAGGCAAAAATCCCCTGAGTATAAGCATGAGCAAGTTTTTCCTGAATGCATCTCCTCGAGCAAGGGAAACAAAAGCAAAAATGAACTCATGGGACTACATCAAACTAAAAAGTTTCTGTACGGCAAAGGACACCATCAACAGCACAAAAAGGCATCCTACAGTATGGGAGAATATATTTGTAAATGACATATCTGACAAGGGGTTAATATTCAAAATATATAAAGAACTTACAAGCCTCAACACCCCAAAAATAAATAACCCAATTAAAAAATGGGCAGAGGATATGAAGAGACAGTTCTCCAAAGAAGAATTTCAGATGGCCAACAGACACATGAACAGATGCTCCACATCACTAATCATCAGGAAATGCAAATTAAAACCACAATGAACATCACCTCACACCAGTAAGGATGGCCAGCATCCAAAAGACTAAGAACAACAAATGCTGGCGAGGATGTGGAGAAAGGGGAACCCTCGTACACTGCTGGTGGGAATGTAAGTAGTGGAAAGCAATATGGAGGTTCCTCAAAAAACTAAAAATAGAAATACCATTTGACCATGGAATCTCACTCCTTGGAATTTACCCAAAGAATACAACTTCTCAGATTCAAAAATACATATGCACCCCTATGTTTATCACAGCACTTTTTACAATAGCCAGGATATGGAAGCAACCTAAGTGTCCATCAGTAGATGAATGGATAAAGAAGAGGTGGTACATATACACAATGGAATACTGTTCAGGCTTAAGAAAGAAACAAATTCTACCGTTTGCAGCAACATGGATGGAGCTGGAGGATATTATGCTCAGTGAAATAAGCCAGGCGGAGAAAGACAAGTGCTAAATGATTTCCCTCATTTGTGGAGTATAATAATGAAGCAAAACTGAAGGAACAAAATAGCATCCAACTTGGAGACTCCAAGAAGGAACTAATGGTTACCAAAGGGGTGGGGTGTGGGAGGGCGGGTGGACAGGTAGGGAGAAGGGGATTGAGGAGTATTATCTTTAGTACACATGGTGTGGGGGTCACCCGGAAAACAGTGTATCACAGAGAAGGCAAATTATGAATCTGTGGCATCTTACTACACTGAAAGACAGTGACTGCATTGCGGTATGGGTGGGGACCTGATAATATGGGTAAATGTAGTAACCACCTTGTTTTTTCATGTGAAACCTTCATAAGAGTGTTTATCAATAATACTTTAATAAAAAAATTAAAAAAAAGATCAACATTAAGACTTGGTGCCATGACCACATAAAATAGGTGATGTTATGGCATATATAAGAGACCCCCAAATTCCAAACCTCCCTGCAGTCACTGGTTCACATACACACACACACAGACCTACACACACACTCATGCTACCTGTTCATCCCAGGTAGTCTGCAAAGTTCTCTTCTACTCCATAGTTGCTCAGGTCCCACTCTGAGAGATGCACCCTTTCTTTGAATCTGCAGTTGCCAAAGCAGGAACAATGAAACTTAGTGAATTTTACCCTGGTTCCTGACATTTTCACCTGGAATAACACAGGACTCTTCAATTTGAATTTTTTTAGCCAAAGAAAAATTTGTAATTGATGTACATAGTAAGGAATTTAACCCTCTGTCACATTTTACAAACATGTATTTCTTAACTTCTTTTTTTGGTATTTTTTTTTTGCCTAGTTTTTCTTCATAATATGGGATGTATACAAATTATAGAAAACATACCAATTTTCTTTAAGAGCTTCACATTCTGTTCTAGACAATACAAATACATCTATGAAAGAGAGTTAAGAAACGTAAGGCATTATGCAAGTGTGTGATGGAAAAAGGAAGAAAAGGCAATTGTTATGAGCTTAGAAACAAATAAAATGAAACCCATCAACGTGGATTGAATGCTGCAGTAAAGATTCTCATTCTCCCGTCATTTGATCCCCATTGTTCAAGCTCTAGAGAGAACAATGACTTCTATCTACATGAAAGAATTAATAAAATGTCCTGCTGCTTCTTACAAATAATCTTGAGAAAGACTATATGTTTTATTTATTATCTGTACAGGTCACGCATATATTTAATAGAACTGTAAACTTGACAGATAGATGATATTTTAAGAAATTACACATTAAAACATTTCTTTCAAATAAAATTTATAGTCCAGTGCCCATAAATGTAATTTATACAAAGTACTATACTAGATGGCATGTAAATATTTTACGAAGAAATTAGAAAATGCAAGCCACTAAAATTGTTCTTCTCAAATTGAACATAAAAGCCCTCAACATCTATAATCAAAAGAGTTTTCAGCCAGTTTATTGTAAGTGATTGAAAAAGTAAATGTAAGGTATAATTTTCACTCATTTAAAAACAATTGCTGAAATATCTTGAAACTGAAATCTTAGGAATTACTTTAAGTAAATCAACATGTGCAGGAACTTTACAGCTAAATTATCCAACTTGTCTCTGATACATGAATCTGAATGCCTAACATTCTTTTGTACTGCAGACTGTAAGGACAAGGAAAGGTATGGTGCCAATTGAAAGGATTATTTAAGTAAATATAATTGTTATACACAAGGATAGTTTACGTTTTGTTTTTTATGGATTTCATTTGTCCTTGATTTTTCAAACAGGGAAAATCCTTTAGCGTATTTCTAAAGTTAGTATAACTGCTTTTGTTTTTTAATTAGATGTGTTTAATGTCACAGTTCTGGGTTTGGCTGGTGAAAAACCCAGGGCCCCTGTGGCATTGTATAGTCAATTAAGGGCTATATCACCTGTCACAAACCATTCATGCCATTTTTATCACTGTGAATGATTGAGTTGTCAACTCTCTAAGCCAGACAGGGCAGAAACACTACTTGCAAAGATTTTAACATGTATTGTTTCAAGTCACATGATTAAGTGGCTGGGGAGTGTAAAAGAAAACCTGAGGCAGAAATCTGAGTGGGAGGTGTGCTGTAAGCTTGGTAGATTCCCCACCTTGCGGGGCACATCTTTCCTAGCCCTTCCCTTATGTTCAGTCCTTAACCCAGTGACCTAAGCCTGCAGAAATCATTTGTGGTGATATAATGTACAACAGTACCAATGTCATGTGTGTCAACATGTCAAATTATTCAGCTTTAATGAATGGCGCTACTTGCCTCAGTACTTGGGCAGAAATCTAGAGAATGCTTTTAGCTTCTTCTGTCTTTCAAGACTGCCTCTACTTGAGAGCCAAAAAGACATTTTTAGTGGAAGTCTACATTTTTAGTCTGTATCCTTGCAAAATCTCCTGTTTATATTTCTATTAACTGTGAGTTCTTCACTCTTTTGAAACTGATTAACCTAGTCGTGCATACTTAAAGGTGGCTTCATTTGGGCTTTTAATGTGCCATGGATCATGCCAAGCTCCTCCTCTATCAAGTAGTGTGGTTTCTTTGACCTCGTTGCCTCTGTGCCCATTCTATAACATGTTATGTCAGTCCCTTCTCATGAATTTCTTTGGACACGCATATACTGGAACTTTATATCAATATGTAATATACAAAAAATAGGAACTCCTGTGAACTGTAGGTACAATCATACAGTGATATAAAATAAATGGTGATGTTGTTTCACATTCTTCAAATTGATGTTTCTAAGCAAGTAAAGTAAAAATTATTTGAAGAGTGATTCAAGTTAGCAGATTTGATTTGGTGCCCTCTGCACAGTGCTCACTCGCATTCAAGATCATCCTCAACTCATGAACCAGAGAATAACAAGTTTTAAACACACTTCCCAACTTGCATCTCGCATTCGGCCATGTGACAGTTCAGTGACAATATCAGCCCCTTTTCTCCATTCCCTCTTGTCATTGCTGTGATATGATGTCATAGATGTCTACTGGCTTTTCTCATTCCCCAGCCCAGGAGGCTACATTTGGAGTTCTCTGTTGGAAGCAGTTCTGTCCTTTAAAAATGTTTCTTTTACTGTTCTTTAAGACCTAGGCAGTTAGGTTTTCTAGAAAACGAATGCATTAAGCTTTCTTTCCTAATTCTGCATTTTATAATTTCCAAATTTCTCAAGCATGCATTAATCAGAGAAGAGGATAGGAAAATCTATAAAGCTAGAAAGAAGGAGATAAGATTTAGCATTGATAGAGTATATTCTCTAAAAATCTAAGAAGTCATTTTACCATTTTAAAAAAGATAATTCATTAATATGCCTAACAGTAAAATTAATTTTTAACATCAGTAATTTTTCTTCCTACATATAAATAACTAGATAGAAAATATAAAAAGAAAACATACTCCACTTACAATAGAACCACAAATGAATAAATATCAAGAAAAATATTAACATAAAAATATGCAAGATATATGAAAATAAGATTTAGAATATTACTAAGAGACTTTAAGAAGATTTGATTAAATGCAGGGACACATCTGTTTTGAAATAGAAAAACTATAAAGCTACTCATTCTACCTAAAGTAACCCATAAAAATGAAATAATTTTGAATTTCATATATAAAAAATGTATATGAGAAAATAGAAAATTAGCACAAGTAACAGTAGTAAGGAGAATCTGTATATTAGCAAGATTTTATATATCTGGGTTGATTAAAACATGATATTGGCACATTAAAACATAGTGGAAGAATGAAATGCAACATCCATTACTAAGTCCAAATACATTTAAGGATTTGCATAAAAT
>JAVSCE010020793.1:0-30671 GCA_032199065.1 Smutsia gigantea | reverse complement strand
TCTCACTATGAAATTTTTAAAGCTCATATTTAAAGATTTTCCCTCTGGCTCTTCAAGTTGAAAAAGTGCTACAAATGATGAAAATTCCTTATCTTTGTCTCTGTGCATTGAAATCAGGCATTTGTCTTCATCTAGCTGAATTATTGCACGTAGTGATGGTGGTAGTGATAGTAGTAACAGTGTGTGTGTGTGTGTGTGTGTGTGTGTGTGTGTGTGTGTGTGTGTGTGTGTGTGTTGGAGAAGAGACTGCCAATCACTTTTCCATGTTGATTTTGGACAGACGAGGACCTGATACTCCACCCCATTTATATTTCCAGAAGTATAAGCTCTGCAGAAGACGGCCACCACTATACTGGTCACTCTGCCCGTTCTCAGAGAGCTGAGTAACAAGCGTTTCATAAAAATGGCTTAATAACAGGTTAACACATGTTATACCAGTCTAACCAATAAATGTTGTTTAGGTTGTAAACCAGTTTAAACCACAATGTCTCCTGTCTTTTCTTGATATGAAAAAGCTTACTTACGAGAAACCCTGTAAGTAAAATTTGAATAACTTACTGTGATTGTCCTAACTTATGTGAACTTGTCAGTATAATTGAGGGACATAACTAAAGCAGTACATTATTTAAATAGAGGCCAGAAATCAACAAAGGTGTCAATGTGTTCAGCAATTTTAAAGATTATTGTTAAGCATCTACATGGCTAGATGTATTTGTAGATTTTATGTAGTTTCTACCGAAGTAAGGAGAGTTAATGAAGTCATGTGTGAAAACTGATCTTTTATGAGAGGTTAGCTATTTTATTTTGTTAGCATTTTCTTAGTAGTATTTGAGTTCAGTTTCTGTATTTGAGGAATATAAAAATGGTGATAATGTTACATCATCATGATGTATTTCAAAATGTTAAAGTATTCTGTTATCACACCTTGTTGAACTTTAATTGAGATTTAGATATATCAAATCTAAACAAAATTGTTAATGCTGTTTTTTTCACTAAGTTGGCAATATTTTCAGTATTTTGTTGAAATATTTTCAATATTTTCAAAATTCAACAAATTTTTCTGTTCTGAATTGCTTATAAACCTTCAAGAAAATTAGTATAAGTCCTGACTCCCAAAACTTGTAAATTGATTTATTCACATTCCAGTTCCCTTATCTGTGAATTGGTGGGTACTTCTATACCTCATTGAGCTGCCCATCTATTGTAATCAGAGAATTAATCAGAATTGAGGGAAGGGAATGTGGAGGTTAAGTTGACTCAGTATCTTGGTGTTCTGTATAAATCCAAAGGAACTGGACAGTGTACTATATGCATTAAATAAATGCAGGTCAAAGACTTCACATTACTACAGTCTGCAGTCCAGATTAGTTGAAAGATGTTTACCCACCTGGTTAACACAAATTAGCATATTTATAAAGAGCAATGTGTTGCTTCTTTGCCTTCTTTCCTCTTCTTCTTTGTAAGTGAACTAAATTTTAATAAAGAGTCTTTATTAAGTCCTTTGTCTTGTCCCCACAGTTTGGGAGTAAGAATGCTGTATTTGGCTCATCTGGATAAAAGAGTACCTCAAGTTAGGCCTGACACTGAAGGACACAAAGAGAAGGTTCCCTGGGCTCAAGAAGGAGATTCACAGAGTACATAAAAGTACTGTTCAGGGGAAGTTGCCAGAAGGTAGTGAAAGGTAGAAAAGCAGGGGATTTAACAAGTTCTGTTTGAGAATATTTAACTTCTGTAGAGTGGAAAACTATCTTTCAATCCTTTCTTCTTATAGTACATAGAACAGTACAGACCTCCTGAGAACTAGAGAACATAATTGATAAAATTCGGTATATAATTTCAAATAGTTATTGAATGAGTCTTATAGTGTAAAATAAGGTTTAAATTTAGAGAAAGAGAATAGGTGACACATATGTTCAGAATACTTTACCTAAATTGACTTTTAACATGTCATCATTTCCAGAAATATTTTAAAGAAATTTACACACATCACAGATTTTTTCCCACTCTTTCAGCAAAAGTTATTCTCTAGTTTTTACCAAAGGCTAATCATGCTTCTCAGTTCTGGGAATTGATATATTTGATGAAAGCCAAGAACTTCCCAGGTGATATAAAGAACCCTCATAAAATATATCTATCACTGCCTTATCCAAAACACATGCATATTTTTTCTTCATTAATCCAGATACAGTGTTTTTACCTAATATCCTGGTTCCCCTCTCAACATGCGTAAGTACAGTTTTCAAATTCGAGTTAAATGTTGTAGTGGCTCAAAGGGGGTTTACACTTACTTTAATGATGTATAGGATGCCATTTTAAGAAGCATGTATTTAATCTACTCTTATGTGTAAATCAAAAAGTAGTAGACTGAAAAAAATGTACCGTCTTGATGGAGCTTACTAATTCAATGGAAATAAAGTTATATGTAAATATGCACTTACACTGTAAGCTTTCTAAATTTTTAAAAAATACCCAAATCATTTTTAGATTATTTTAACAAAAAGAAAGTATGAAATTACTTTTTAGTAAGTTCCATATGATTCCAATTAAATTTAATTTCAGTGCTTTGTAACATTTCTTGGTTCAAGGCCTCTGAGAAATAATATACCTTCCCTTCAGCTATAGTGGCTCACTGAAGTATAGTTCTCAAAGTTCAAGAGTGATACTACCTCAAGTGCAGGTGGAAATGGGGGACATGCTTTATATATATATATATATATAAAGAAAGAAAGGATCCAGAGGTAATTCTGTAATGCCCATCAAGAATCTTGCCAATGAGGCTAATCCTTCACTGAAAGTATTTAAAATTTCCAGGATTCTTTCATAAAAGACAATACAGTTACTCATGCTTTTGTAATAAGCAGAAGAAAAATTACAGATTAATTATTTTCAAAAGAAGACTATAAGTCTTTAAAATTTCACATTATTCAATTTAAATTTCATAAGAGTAAGTATACTTGGCACAATATTACCTAGAGTGTTATTTTTAATTGTTTAAATTTAGTTGTCTAATATATTATTATTTTATTTTGCTATGTAAAAAATTACTGTAACTTAAAGCTTTAGCAGTTGAAAACACAAATTTATCATCTTACAGTTTCTGTGGGTCAGGAATGTGGGGTACAAGTCAGCTGCATTTTGGCTTAGGGTCTTACTAGGTATTTGTAGCTAGGGCTGAGATTCTCATCTGTGACTAGGGTCCTCTCTCAAGATCCCTGCTTGTTGGCAGATGTATCTTCTTTCCCAGTCTTTGATTTCAGCTTTGCTCTTCTTTTATGATCAATCCTGTCCTTTTCCAGCAATGAAAATGAGCAGATCCAGATTCCTCTTTGCTATATCCTCTAAGTAGAACTTCTAAGTGTGCTCCAGTATTTCAGTTTCTTTTCCAACATCCTCACTCCAAAATTTACTTCTCTTTTATCTCATTTGCCCAAAAAGAAAATGAAAATGCGTAGGTCCTTATTTTCTTAATTCTTCCTCTTAAATTTTAATTTGTTTGATTCATATCATCACTCCATAGACGCTTTCATTTTTTCCTTCCTATTCAACACTTTCTCCTATTTTTTGTTGTCATTTCACAGTAGTCTGCAGATCAAAAATCTGTTATTTCTCAAAACTTACCTGCAAAGTAAAAGTATGTTAAGCAAGATACACACTCCTTTTTTTTCACAGAAACAAGTATACAGATTGGTTATTCACCTCAGGATTGTGGATCTTCACATCTTAAAGACCCAGACTCCTTTTATCTTTCTCCTTTGATTTTTCTAGTGCTAGCCTCATTGCCTTAAAGTTATGGGAATAAACACAGACTCCAAAGGAGTTTCTAGCACAGCTGCATAGTAAGTTCTCAACAAATCCAGGTTCTCAAGTGAATGAGTGATCACTTGAATGAATAAACAGAAAAATCAGAAAAGTTTATAGTTTTAAGTATTTAACCAATATAGAATGGCATTGGCACTGCCAAGTATCTGATTTGAAAAAATAAATTAACCTTAATATATTAATAAATATATTTAAAGAGTAAAACTGTCATGCTTTGCATACTAAAGAAGAAAATATTAGTCTTTTTATTAAATTTGTGCTTACAGTTCAAAGGTAATGATTATTCCCTGAACTTGCATTTTCTTTCAAGATTCTGATGAATATATCAGTATCATATAAAGGTATTCTCATTAAAAGTAGATGAGGGAATATAAATTATGCATGCCTAATTTTTAGCTATTGTCTTTCATAGTCCTAATTTACACTTAACCACCATTATGCATGATACCAATAATGTATACAAGTAAAATGATAATTGCTGGTAGTTGTTGATTTTTAAGTTCTTTTATTTTCTAGTTTGGATTTTACATTAGCACTTTACATTCTATAAACCAGAAGAATAATTTTTATTGTTGAAAGGTTTATAGATTAATATAATTATTTTAAGGAAATTAAGGAAAAATCCCTCCAAGTAAGGTACCTTTTATGTCAACTTAAATTTATGTATACATGTACAATACATAGTGATCTTTTGAATTTTTAAGATAATGTATTAAAGCTCCTATTATTTCCTTGGTAATTGTACAATATTAACAAAGTAAAAAAATATTAGGCCTGAATGTTTCATTTTTTCTATAATATCATTCAGAAAATATTTGTAAGAAAGGTCTAAAAAAGTTCTATATTTTTCATAAATCCTGTAAGATCTGTATAGATTACCAGTAAGCATAACATGAGATTTGTTTTGTTACACCAAATATTTCAGGCATTTCACTTAGTATTTTGCTGTACCATATATGGTTTGAGAATCTATACTTGAAAGGCCTCTATTTGAGTTTTATCTCTATTCTTTTCTAATCTGAGAATCAGAAATAAAATAATCAGCATAAAATAAAGACAAAAGAGAAAAGAATAATAAAACACATACTGTTTGACAAAATAATCCCTTTGTCTATGAAAAACATAAGATGCTTATTTTCTATATCCTTTATATGAAAACTTTCTTAGCTTCATAAAGGATTTTCATGATTGGAATCATTTATTTATTCCAATACTAGAATAATTCACTTCATTAAAAATGAGGCATTCCTTTACTAACAAACACGTTTTCTTTTATTGCTCCCTTCCAAAATGCCTATGAGGTACACAAGAACTCAGCAATTGCAAGTTAATGTATGGCCTAGTATATGGGTGCGATTTGAAAGAAATTTTGACAAGTTGATATTTGTGAAAAATATTTTGTCACTACAAAACTAGACATGTCGCATGTTAAGCAAATTTTTAAAAAGAATCTCTTAAATTTTCAAAAGTATATAATCACACTAAAAGATTACTAGAAATTACTCTTAGTTTAGAACATTGAGTCATGTTTCATAAGTCATATTCCATAAGATAAAACACTGTTCCAACTTACAGAAAATAAAACAGATGATAAATTAAGTCTTAAGAAAATAATGGTTTTTAAAAAGAAAATTCTTGGAAAACGGCAAGCACTTTAAAGTGCTACAAAGCAAATGAAATCACCATAGCTACATTCTAAGAATGGCATGAGAAACTCATGTTTATGTCAAATAAAGCCCTCATGGGGCTTATTTTCTGAACATCTTTCATATTTTCTAGCTGCCAAGAATTCATTTCAATAGCCAATTGGTTCTAATTGAAGGATGTTCTTAGCTTTCCATTCTAGCCTAAGGGTTAATTTAGTTTGTTATGAATATATGCAGAGCTGTCCTGTTCATCATCTTTATATTCAGAACTTTGACTTGTGATTTGAATTAGAATCTGAAGTGGTAAGGGTTCTACACAAATTCAGTGCCTGAATGCTGTAGGAACAGCTCAGTCAAACACTAGAACTTGCACTTTCAAAATAGTCATCAAAATGCCAATTATTCCATCCAGTAAACAGCCAGCAGAGACAGGGAAATTATTCACACGAGAAGCAAGTCTGATGAATGTCAATTTACAGAATAGAACAATAAAAAATGTGCAATAGACCTGTATACAGAATCCTCAGGAGATTAATATATTCTGTAGTCATGCAAATATGAATTTTCCTGCATTCAAAAATCATTTTGACAACAAAGTCTGTCAAGCCTTTTGAAGGTTTTTATTCTTCTCATTGGTTTTAAAGCTCTTCTTCATCCACCCAGCTATTTTCATTTTCTATCATGTACTCTTTTCATGAGTACGTTTTCTGAATGTTTTCAAGAACACTCACTTTCTCGTTTCTCCTGCCATTTCTTGAAAGCCCATTTACCACATTTCTGCATGCCATTCTTCACTTATTTGCTTATGTGCACCATTGCACACTTTGTATATGGCACAAATCTTTAGAAAGGTTTTTAACTATTCTAAAGAAAATGAATATCCTTCTAGCACTACACACATACATAATAGGGATTTAAAATCAATAAACAATAAGGTTGCTTTTAGTAATAAAGAGTATTTTTCTAGCTCCAGTCCCCACCAGAGAATTCACTGGAACTCCTTGTCTCTCTTTGAAGCCTCACTCTCTGTTATCCCCAAATATTTTAGGGATTTACCAGGATTTGTCTAATGATACTCTCAAGCAAGCTCTCTTTGCTACCATTGCCTTGGCAATTTCCCTTTGTATTCTATCTGTGGATGTTTGGAAGTCACCAGCACTACATGTCAGTTTTGGTGTCTCATACTAGATTCTCTAAAAAGACTTATAGCAAAAGGCACTCATTGGAACTGCCACTGCTACCAAAATGTACTAACTGAACAGACAAGCATCACTATACTGAACTACCACAGATGTGGCCACTTCTCTTAGCCAATGTGGGCATAATACCACCAGCTGTTTCTAGCTTTTACTGATTCAGAATAAATTGTACTGTGCAACTCTTGATCCTGTTTGATGAAGAAAGAGCAGTCCTTAAGTTTCACCATTGTTTTACATTCTAAGAGCAATAAGGATTCATATTTGTAATCACTGAACTCTGGATGATTAAGCAGAGAAAGAAATTAAAAGGATATGGGGCAGCCTAAACATTTGTTGAGAGATTGGAGAACAAGGCTCAAGGCTACATTTCCAAAAATTTCCAAAGTAAGACTAAAACCTTAAGAAAAATATTGTTCCTGCAGCTGAATAGGACCCAGTGCTACAGATTTCCATTGTTTCCACTTATGTGAAGCCACTGAACTTGACAGCTGCTGCTACGGAGGCTGTGGGGGAAAGGAAAGGGGAGAGAGATTTCCATCCCTTGTCCATGTCAGCATGTTAGTATGATACATATGTCTGATTAACCGAGCTCAAGTCATGTACCTGTGCCTTAGGTGCAAAGGAAGTTGAGAAAGTGATTTCACAGCAGTTTTTTTTTTTAACTTCTAGAGGTGGAAGTGTTTATTGCTCCCTTACCAAGACTCATCAATTTGGATGTTCCCAAACATAAAACAACATTCAAGGATTGTGTGGCCAAAGAAATAACAAACAGTATGTGCAAAAGTTTATGAAGCATCTTCTCTCCCTGTGTTGCAATGTTTATTGAGATAGTATTTGAAAACAGATATTGCCGCATAGATTTGAACAAAATTCCCTGTTCATAGGAGAGGAAAAGCTGAGTTGCAGGCTCAATATTTTGCTCAAAATTACTCATTCCGTATCGTGCTAAATCATTGTTTTTAGGCCCAGTCACATGCCTCACACATTCTTATAGTGAGGTCTTTCTCCATAATTCCAGATGTTTTTATTCATGTAGTCTTCTGGTATGTTCCTTGTTCAGTATGCTCCATATATACCTCAGTAATAAGGTGAGTGAGCTTAAGTTCAGGTGTACCCTGCTGCATGTGATATCATGGTTTGATGATTATTGACGTATTTTCTGTGTGCATTATATTGGTGGCAGAGTAATTTATTGATGTGTAGTTTTGTTTTGTTTTGTTTTTTTTCATTTGTATTATCTCACTCCTTCCAGGAATGTAGTGTAGAAGAAACAAAATTCACATGTGTGTGTAAAAAATTGTTACGGGCAACTTTAATATTAGCTTATTTGCATTAATAGATGCAAGCCCTCTCACCTGTTTCTACTCCCCAACCCCTGCCAGAGGTATTATTGAGTATATGTAGATAGTAAAAACAAATAAAGGAAGAGGAATAAGACAAAAATACAAAGTTAGTTTTTAACAGCTCGCTCAAATTATCAGCTATGTTCCATAAAATTTAGGGGTTGCTGTGATAAAACAATTTGACATTTCTGAGTGCTTATCTTCTTTATACTGAAAGTAAGTAAGCATAGGATGAAACGCTGCATTTTACGATAAAGAAGGGAGCATAGTCATTACATTTAATCTTACTGAGGACCTTGCCCTAGCCAGACTAGTCAGTTATCAGAGATCTTTATTTAGCTTACTTGGTTGTAAATGTTATTTGTCTTTTTAGTCTTATGCTACAAAGAGCAGCTATTTTTTATCGTGGTGCTAGAACTGAAAGTTTCATGATACCATTTCCTCTTTTTTGAAAGTGTTTGCCTATTCCAAATTTTTAACCAAAGTATATTATTTTCTTAAAATAATAACTACTCAACAACTCCCAAGCTTTCCTCATCATCACAGGTTAGGGATAGAAGTAGCAAGATCAGTTGTACAACAAGACTTAAAAGTAGTTAGAAGATTAAATCTAAAATAGCCTTTCCTGTATCTGAGAGGATACTGATTAAAGAAGGAAGTATAATCCAAAAGTAGTATTACAGAGAACACAGGCACTGGAGAAATTTTTCAGAGTGTTGCTTAGAATGCAAGTCAGCAGACATTCTGTACATGACTCCAAGAGACTAGCTGACCACTCCAGAGGAGTGTGTTTCTATTTACCTACCTATCCTTTAGGAAGCCAGTGGCACCATGAGGGGTATCCTAAGAGAGAGAGATTGCCCCAAGGATTCCATCCTTTGTGTGCTGCCTTCAACGAACTTCCAAAAGAAGCCATTTTTTCTGCAAATGTCTAGATTTCCCAGGATATCTACATGCCTGAATTTCATGGTGGTCTTTCCAACATTTAGGAAAGCAAATATTCATATCACCACTCTGTTTTTAACTCTGGTGTTGTTTTCACAGTTTCAAAATAGAATTTTCAATAACAAAGCAATTTTATGTTCTAAAACCTTGAAAAATTGCTAACTTAGGGAAAATTGAATACCTAATGTGAAAGAAACTAAGTATCAGTGATGTCCCAGTGGTACTTGTATACACTGAGTATGTTTTTGTGTGACATCCTTAGACAGGAGAAGTCTTCATGACCAACAACAAATAAGAAAAAATCAAGCACTAAGTTTCTTTTAAAAATAGAAGCTATGTAAATAAAACTCTCTTACCTGCTGGTAGAAAAAAATTGTTTTGTCAGATCCTAAAATTAGGCCCTGAATATATAATCTCTTCTTTTCTAACTACAAACATTCTACTGTCATTTTACAATCATTTTCTTATTGCAAGATATTAGCTTGTTTAACATCATTCTGCCACAGTTGCAAATTCTGGAAGCTTCATAAAGCTATTAGAATAATATCCTAGGGTTTCGGAGTTATATATATATATTTGACATGAGTGAATCTAACAGTATGTGAGCTAGATGGTAGTTAGAATATACGAATAAAAATTGTCCAGTGTTGAATCACAAGAGTTAATTCTCAGTAGGACACTTTCTCTTTCTTTCTTTGTTTCTTTTTTTGGTGGGGGGAGATTCATCATTGTTTAGCATGTTTAAAGAACACAATAGTAAATCTTCACTGAATTTGCATTTAATTGTATACACATTCTTTAAATTTGATAAAGTATCAAGCAATGTGGCAGAAAACAATATAAATTGAATTTCCTGAATTTTGAATCTTCAAGAATTTTTCTGGTCAGATTTTGAACTTTTCAATATCTTATTCATTTTCCACCATGAATGCAAATAGCATTACCTTTGTCATGTCAATGGCGTTAATTAGCTTAGTCAACTGAAATATGACAAATAAAGGATGGCAACCAAACCTGATAGTTCCTACTGTTACAAAGTTCCAGCACAGGGTTCCCATCTACTGTGTTGGGATATCAAGATATGAAAGAAACATTGCTCACACACTCAGAATGAAAAATTATTAGCCTTTATAATGCATTGGATCTGGTCTGAAGTTGCAGAGCAATCAACTGACCAAAAATTTTAAAAAGAAATGGTGCTGGCAGGCAGAGAGGAAATACGAGAAGTGGTTCCCTTAGAGTAGACTCAACTAGGTAGGAGTAGGAGAAGTTGAGCTCGAATAATTATCCAAGATCAAGTGTGACTTTGTAGGACATTATGAAACCTTTAGAAATCTCATGAATTGTGGGGGCCTTATCTTGAAGGTTGTGTCTCCATAGATCCCACTGAGCACTCATAAAAAAAAATCTACAAGAACTCTAAAAAGTAGGTATTGTGATACAGGTCTAGGGGAGAGAAATAGAAGTTCTCAAGGTGCAAGAAATTCTGCCTGATCCTATCTTTCCTTCTGAACGAAATCCTTGAACTCCTGTGGAGGAAAGGGCAATGAACACTGCTCCCCTCAGAGTATTTGTAAGAATTCACTTTATCTGAGGGAAGGGAATTGGGGGAAAAATACACCTGGGGAAGTGTGAGATGATACTTTGGCCCCAAAATTATTGTTGGGGAAGAGGCAGAAGAAACAAAAAGCTATACTCATGAGACACAAAAACACATGTATACCTAAGATACAGGTTTAATGAGAGCAACAGAAAAAATAGACCCCACCACCACCAAGAAAACATTCTTTGAATAACAAGTAACAGTAGAAAACTGCTGAGAGAGAAACGTAGAACAAGAGCAATCAAAGACACTCTTTTTGAGGCTTAATGGAAAGGAGGAATGTAAAAATCAAAAGCAGCCCCTCATTGCTCTGATAAACCAAGGCTTACCTAAAACAAGATAGCTGCGCAGGAATTGGCATGCTGTGCTACACTGAGGCTAACAATAGCTACAACAAATAAACCCAGACTAGTTCCTAAGTAGATTCAAATAGACATCTCCCCACACTAAATGCCTAACAGAAGCAAAGGCAGGCCTATTTTCATACATAAAAACTATTTATCTCAGTTTCTGTTATTCTGTACAAAATGACTGGCTTTTAACAACAACATTACAAAGCATATAAAACAGCAAGAAAACTCATAGTGTTAAAGCAATCATCAAAACTAGACATAAGATTCTGTCCAACTGGGGATTTAGAGTAATTACTATGACAGATGTGCTACAGATAGAAAGCATGCAGGATTAGATTGGGTTTGACTCCTCCTCTTCCTGTGCTATACAGGTGGGGCTCCTCCCTAAAAGCATAGGCCTTGCGCGGTGCTCCTTTCCGCCAGCCCCGTTTGATAAGTCTATACCGGACAGATATATTTATAGGGGAGAGGGATTTGACTATAGAAAAACTGAAAACGACAAGGATTAATTATAGAATTTTGGATTACTAAAAGGATGAAAAAAATACAAAACATCTGCAAACCAGGAAGCGAGATCTTACCAGAAACTGAATTCACTACCCTTGGCCTTGGACTTCTCAATCTCCCGAATTGTGGGAAGGTAAATCCCTGTCGTTCAGCCACCCCATGTATGGCGTTTGTTATGGCAGCCAGAGCTTAGTAATACAAGGCAGCCTAAGATGACGAGCCGAAGGACTAAACAGCTGATTTTAACTGTGTTACAAGTGAACTAACTACCACACTGAAGGAGATGGAAAGAAAGGAGCAGACCTAAGTAACATGACTAAACAGTGTTTTGACTGGGTACAACATGGCCAGGGAAAAAAACTTTATAAAAATTAGCTGGTAATTATTTTTCCCCACAGTGATATGGCTTCAGAATTCTTTATTCTGAATAAATATAATATACTATTTTATTTGTATACTAAGATTGAGAAGTACTAAATATATTGTAAATAATAAGAATGACATTTCTCTGTAAAAAAAAATGAAATTAACAAATTATGAAATGGAAAAGGCTAGAATGAACCCACTGCTCCTGGATTGTAGTAAGAGTTATTTATATGGAATCATTAAAGAATATATTTAAAGAAAAATAGAAATAGATAAATTGTATTAATGTGTGTGCCTAGTTGGTAAACATACTTACATTCTCTAGCTTTTTTCACTCAGAGGAGTTAGAAGGAAAGACCCCACCTAGCACACAGATAATGGTTTCTAAAATACCATTTTCTAAAAAAAAGGAAACAGGGCTTCTTGACAAACTGGTCATTTCAGGGCTGGTGTAGGAGAAATATAAGATGAACCTGGAGCATCTTGTGAATGCCATGAAGTAAGAAAGTGCTACACAAGAAAGAGGGAGAGAAGCAAGGAGGAAAGGAGGGAGGGGAGGAAGGGAAAGAAGGAAAAAAAAGTGAGGAATGAAAACTTACTGAAAGGACTCCAGAGATAACCTGAAAGACCTCCCCAAACCACAAAATAAAAATAAATAGGGTTATTATCTGACTATAACTCAAAGAACATAACAAATATCCATGTATCCATACTGCTATAAATAAATAGAGGAAAAAGAGCAACATTTCCTTACAGAAGCACTCCAATTAACAATGTAGAAGCAATTAGGAATTAGAGAATCATTATTAAAATGCTAGAGTAGTAATACCCACTGACAAGATCCACCAATGGATGTAAAAATTAGTGGATGAAAGTCTTAAGCATATTAACAAGATATTTGCACAGCTTCAGAATATCTCTCCCAAACTATTTAGTAATTACAAAAGGAAAAAATAGAAATTTGGCCATGGAAAATTCTGATATACATCACTTTAATCAAGTGGTCAAGATTAACATTACCAGTAATAAGTCATGGTGATACCATGTGTTTCCTGAATCATGCAATGAGGGCATATCACCTTTGTGATTTTTTCCTCCAGAATACATAATTTCATTCTAACAGTGTAAAACACCCTGTTCAGAACTCCTGCAAACTCCTGTGGTCATGCCCTTGATCCCATTACTTACACAGCGAGTGCCAGACTTCCTATTCTGACACTCTCTCAAATCTAGCTCTAACTGCTTTTCCCATACCATCTCCCTGCTGCTCTCTATTACCCTTTATTACTGTTTTATTACTTGATGATTTTGCTATATCTCACCCTTACATGTTTTAGATTCTTTTCACTATGCATAATCTTTTTTTTTCTCTTTCATTTTATCTGCCATTCTTCCAATACTCAGTTCATGATGTACTTCCACTGGTGTTTTCCATTTTCACTCCATTTTCCATGTTCTCTCTCGAAACACAATTAATTTATATCTGGCAATATCTTACCAGTGTAGATGATGGTAGAACATACTTTTATTGATTGTTTAGTATTCTCCTCACTCTGAATCCTTACTCTTACTCCTTAGAAATATAAATGCATGCATGTTAGTGAACCAAACAAACCTGGGTCTGCTCACTGGATATACAGCAAAGCCAAACACTGACTTTAATTAGGATATAGTGAAGGAAAATGGGTGTCTATTGCAGGGCACCAAATAAATGTAGCTCCTATACTCCCCATTGGCTTACAACTGAAAGTTTTTAAAGGTAAATATGGGAAAGGATTGTAAGATGTGTGATCAATTCATGCCCATTCTTCTGACTGGTCAGTGGTGAGGTGACATGGGATATTTAAAGATCTTTGTCATAAGTGTTCTTGCTTCACCCAGTCTGGGTTCTATGTCCTTGTTGTAAGCAGATGGCTCACTGAAGGGGGTCTTATTTCCTGAAAAATATCTCAAGGACACTTGAGTCAAAAATTTATCTATGGCCTTGAGAGGCAACTAAGAGTCCTATGTCTGTTTAGTTTACTTTACCTTGGTTTGCAAACTCCCATTTTCTTTAATCTCTATCTACCTGGTCTAATTTCTACTGTGAGTCATGATTAAGGGACTTGGGCTTCTCTTTGTTAATGAGAAGTCTAAGGGGCTTCATCAAAAGGGGACTACCTGTGTGGTTATATGCGTAGAAACTTACTCCAAACGTTAGTGTTTAAAACTTAACATTTTGATTATCCTCCTATTGCTCTGGATATAAGACTTGACATTTTTTGAAACACATGTCTTTGAGAGTTGACAATGAAATATTTATACTTATATACAATTTTCTGTCACTTTATGGTACAAGTGTGGTATCTGAATGATCATACCAAGATCCCTTCATTGTGTGATAAGTAAAAATTAGCAAAATGTAAAGAGTAAATCTAAGGAAGAGACTCATCAAAAAGAAAAGAGTTCATATGTTGTAAATATTAATTATAAACAGCACAAAAGATTATGAAAAAATGATAAAAGAAACTAAAAGTTTATGAGATTAATGTTTCTTCCTGACTGCTTATATTGCTGGAACAGATATTCAGTTTAAATCTAGGTACAGCCATTGATATCAAATTCTAGTCACACTGGTTCAGCATCAGGTGTTATTAAGTTATCTTTAAAGCATTCTGGAATAATTGATTTCTGTGTAATATAAAATTCTAACAAGCAGCACTCATGTAAACAGTCTCAAAACATTGACTAAAAAGACATAAAATTGAACTAAAGGTAGTAAACAGGCAAGATAAAATGTATTTTAGGGAAAGTGGAATCTCTGGCTGTACTTGTTTTTGATGTGAGATATCAAGAGGGTCATGATTATAGGCTTAAAACCAGTTTATTTCTTGGGGACACTAAATGAGTATAGTTGAAATCATGACATGAGTAACAAAATACACATGAAGTGAAATGCTGCCATGATAAAACAAACCAATAATCAGAGTTTTTATCATAATAATAGATAATTATATATCCTTTCAAAGGTTAGAATTTCGTATTCTGGCAATATAAAACTTCTGAAAAAGGAAGGTGACTAAACTTAAAAAATATATCATGGCTCCTATATTATCATTTATCCTCTCTTTAGTAAAGATTATACAATCCTGATAGTTAAAAAACAATTAAATACCAGAATAAATGAAATGTTACATAGTATTAAAAAAAAAGATCAAAGGTGCTAGAAAGTGTTTTCTTTGCATCTATATAGGTATACAGGCACAGATATTTTAATAGCTTTCAAAGAGATTGATTTACCTGTTCAAATTAATTGTACTTTGATTATCCCCCTATTTTGAAATGGACTTTGAGTTTTTATTCTGAAAATAACTGAGTTATTCAGAAAAACATGACTTTGGTAATTTGTCGACTGAATTGCAGAGTGATTGTCTTTTGTTTTCTCCCCACTGCAGCCATACTTCTCCTTGTCCTTGTAGAACAACTACATCTGGTTGCTATCTGACATATTGAGTGAAGATAACATATTGTATTGTTTTGACCTTTTCAATATTCTTCACTTTAATTGGCTGTCCATTCTATAAATTCCCTTCAGGTTAGTGGGACAGCAAGCATGGGAGAAATACAGTGAGTAGCCAATCAAATCATAGAACATTGAAAAGGTCAAGGCTGTATAGTAGAATTCTGTAATTGACAGAATGTATGCGACATTAAAATTCTACCACATCCTTCTTGTGGCAAAGACTATAGTGAAACAGAAAATGGCACCACATATATCTATTCATATGACAATTATTGTTCTGAGCATTGAGAACATAATTTAACATATTCCAATTATGATTTTAAAAATTGAATTATTTTGGTACCCCACAGGTTTTGTAGTGGAGTTAAATTATACAGTGTCAGCAGAACTATTTGTCTAACAGTGGATATCCAGTCCAGCACAGAATGATATATCAATCTTAAATTTAAATATATCTGCATTTATAAAAATCCAGGGAGACATCATTAGCATAAAGAATACTTTCTCTTATGCAGGACTCACTAAACTTAGTTGAAGAACTTGGAAACTTTTTTTTTTTAAGGGAGATACACCAAGCTAATATAAGAGCCTTTTCCCCATTATCACAGAAGCTATTTTCATTGATGATGAAAGCCAGACTCAGAGTCCCCTAAGAAAGAGCTATAGAGCCTCAAGCTGGAAATATATTCTGTATCTGGTTCTTAGATTATAATCAAGGAAGACAGTTCCAGACAGAGCATTGACCTAGAAGCCACATTTTGTCTGTTCTTAGAATTTTTACTCCCTTGACCACACACTTCTGGAGGAAATCAACTGGAAAAGAGAGAGAGAATGAGAAAAAAAAATCCAGAACTTCAAAAAATGGTATTATAATGAATGTTGGCATAATTCAGAGGATATAAATGCAAAGCTTGTAATTAGTTATTATAGAACATGAGATTTGATACCCATATTTGTAGTCACATTTCTGAGAACCAGTCATGTTTATCACACATAGTCATTAATAATAACTAATATATAGATGAATATAAAAATGGATTAGTGTGTTTATAATTTATTTTTGACTGCTATTTTATTTATTTTCTAGTAAGGTTGATTGGAAAGAATTTAGAAGAGAAATAGAAAACTACATATAGACATTTTAAGTTTCCTGAGAATGTCGTCTTCTTTTAACCCTATATATTTATGAAGTAGTCCAGAAATTGATTCCCTTTTTCTGGAAAATAGTATAGTTGCTTCCAAGCTTTTAGTCCCTCAACCAAAATCATATCATATACTTGGTATTTTTGTATTAAAGTACTTTCATCTTAACTTCTTACAGAAAATGTGTATGAATTTAGAAAAGCTTGGGCTCCAAATATCCTTCCACAGAAAAACAGGTATGATTCAACATTAAATTTGCAATGCATTAAATATGCTTTATTTTGGATATATAAAATCAGACTTATTTTCTAGTAATACTAATCATATGTTTTTGGCTTTTATTATTTTGGCTGTCACAGAGTTGGGTCTGCCATGAGGTAACACATTTTATTTCTCCATAATGAAATTCACTTAGCTTTTGGGATACCATTCCCAGTGATTATGGAGTTCTGGTAAACCCAGTTAATTTCTGTTTGTTTTAGGATTGCACCCATTTTCCATTGCATTCACATACTCCAAAATTCTAGTGTGGTGGTGTTAGATACATATTTTCCTGATTTGAGGGAAGTGGGATCTTATCCACGTATCATTTTCTGTCCTCCTGAGCATCCCTGTAGCATACCTTACTGGAATAATACTTGTGTTGAGTTTATCAGCTTTTGTGACAGGTATCAGTGGACACCTGGCCCCTCTTCATGAAGTCTGTATTGCTTATTTCTTAATCCTGTGCTCTTTGGATCCAACATCATGCTTTTATCACTGGCTAAATGGGTGCTGGGAAATTTGAGGGAGACTTTTGGAAAATCTAATCCAGAGTGACAGTCTTTATAAGGCTCTTTTTCTGCTCATCATTCCAAATACTTTATTGTAATTTATTTATTAATCCATAACCTAGGCACCATATGTTTTGTGAAATACCTAATAGGCTTATATGGCTTTTCTGGGCCAAACCCAATACACATATATGGTCTTAGATTCCCTTAAAACACATGGGATTCATATTGGACCTTTCTCTTTCCTCTGTGTCAGTTTATTACCTTAAACCACCAAGCCTTAAATCATCATTGACTCTTTTCTAGATCAGTGTTAAGCATAAAACTTTATTTTCCATTCTCCAGACCTTGTTCTTGATACAAAAAACTAAGCATCAAAATACAAATTATTGCTCTCTTTTCAAAGCTTGACTGTCACAAATTAAGAGCATTTTGATGTTCATGTTATTGGCTCTAATATTTGGTAGTTATCTTTCAAAATTGAAAGCTGACACATAACTTATCTGGTTTTATTCAACATCCACATTGGGTGTACATAAAAGGGAGGAGGTGAATAATGGATAGATTAAAAGTAACTAAAAGTCATTTCAATCAAATTAATGCAAATTTGATCTTGTCCAGATTGTGATTCAAATAATTATATAAAATTATTGAGACATTTCAGCAAATGTCAGTATGAACTGGATATCATATGACATTAAAATAATTTTACAGATATGGTTATTATATGGTTAGCTTAAGAAAAAATTTCTCATTTAGAAATATACGTTAAATGTTTTCAGGTTTAATGATACAATTTCTGAGATTGTTTTTAAGAAAAATCTATAAAAAATAAAAATAAAAATGTGTGTGATAGGTGGAAGGATAGATGAAATAACATTTGCCGAAAAATTGATAATTACTGAAACTTGATTATGGGTAGATGGGAATTCTTTATTCTATTTTACTATTTTGATAGTAATATTTATAATAATTGTTTAAAAATCTACTTCTGGTAATGGTAGAATAGCTTATATGAGACTAAACATATGATAATGATAAACCTGTACCGTCTTTTCAACAATTATTACTTAAAGGTACTGCAAGCTGATGAAAAGCAGGAAGAAACTAGAGATACATCCTTCAAAAGAAGGGAAACATATCATATGAGAACTATATTTAGTTGACTTTTACATTGAGGACAGACCAAAAACAGTGAAACACATTGGGACCATACCTGAACTCGTAAATATCAGTATGATGGACTCACAGGGTTCAGGGATCCCAGTGTAGCTGATAATTGAGAGGAGGATGACAGAAACTAGGGAACTTAACAGGGAAACCTAATCTGAATACAAAGTCCCATGCATCCTTGGGATACAAAGTGAACAAAGATGATCATCTTAAAAACTAACTTACTGCCTAGACAAATTTCAACATTCTTTCATCAACAATGGCAGTATAAAATAACAAAATTAATAGAAATGGAAATTAACTAGAAAATGAAATTCATAGTAAAAGATAAAGCTGTCAGGAAAAGCAGAGCCAAAGATAACTCAGAAGGTCTATACAATAACTGTGATGAATATGCTAATGATATTAAAGGAAAATTTTATATAATAAGTAAGGAAAAGTGAAATTCAAAAAAATGTAAACACTAAGAAAAATAAATTCTAGAAATAAAAATGTAATTTCTTAATTGAAGCATTTATTACACTTAAAGCCAAAGAGACAAGGCAAAAAGAATGATAAGTAAACTTAAAAAAGACAACAGAAATTATCTAAAATGAAATATAAAGAAAAAACAAAATATGATTAAAGGAAAATAATCTCAGTGAGAGTAGGACTGTACCAAGCAACCTAATGGTATATAATTGAAGTCCCAGAAAGAAAGGAGGGAGAGAACATGGAATGATATTTCAAGTACTACTGGCAGAAAGTTTGTCAATTTTGGTTAGAATATCAGCTCACAGATTCAGGAAGATAGTAATTCTCAATCAGGATGTATACAAAGGAAGCGATTTGGGGACATCTTCTATTAAACAGTAAATGCAGAATGTTAAAAGTAGCCAGGAAAATTGAAGATATATGGGAAAGTTGTAAAAATGGTAACTGATTTTTCATAGAAGAAACTATTGAGACAATGAAAGGACTAAAAAATCTGGCTAGAATTTGATGCCTTATGAAACTATTCTTCAAAAAATAAGGCAAAATAAAAGTATTTTCAAAAACTAGCTGAGAGAATTGCTATTCAGCAGACACTGCCATAAAAAAGCTAAAGGAAATCTATTAGGCTAGAGAGTAATGATGCTAAAAGAAAATATGGCTTAAAAAATATACCAAGACCATTGGAACTGATATATTTATGGATGAATATTAAAAAATGTTGGTCTTAAATTCTCCAAATTTTAATTGACTGATAAAAACAAAAATACTAACAATGTACTGGGACAGAACTAAAGTAAATGAAAATGATACACAAAGAATAAGAGGGACTGAATGAAATTATACTGTTGTTAAGTTCTTACATTGGCGAGGAGGATGATAGTAATACAAATAATTCTATACATTGTATAATATGATAGGTTCATGATACACACTAGAATCCTAGAGCATATAATATACATTTATAAATACAAAATAAAAAAATAACTAAAAATATACAGTTGATAACTCAAGAAAGTAGATAAAATAGATTAAAATAAGCAAGTAAACAGAAAAACAAAAACCAAGATTGACAACAAAAGCAAAATAAAAGACAGTAGGAAAGGAGGAATAAACCAGAAGAGATATATCAAAACAAACAGCAAAACTAAAAATCTAAACCTTACATATTTGTAATTATATTAAGTATAATGGATTAAGCTGTCTGATTAAAAGGCAGTGGTGACCAGACTGCATACAAAAGCAAACCTGATATATGGTGTTTAGAAGAGAGACATTTTTTTGGTTGAGGTAAAATTAATGTATAACATTATATTAGTTTCAAGTGTGCAGCATAGTAATTTGATTTTTGTATGCACTACAAAATACCACAATAAGTCTGGTTGCCATCCATCACCATACAACTGACCCCCTTCACCCATTTTGCCCACCCTCCCCACCTCCTTCTCTTCTGATAACCACCAATTTTTCTTTATACCTATTTTGGGATGTCTTTTTGTTTGTTCATTTTCATTTTTAGATCCCACAAATAAGTGAAATCATATGGTATTTGTCTTTCATTGTCTGAATTATTTTACTTAGCATAATGCCCTCAAAGCCTATCCATGTTGTCACAAATGGAAAATTTTCTTTTTTTATGGCTGAGTAATAATTTGTATGTATATATACCACATCTTCCTTATGCATTCATCTATCAGTGTACACTTAAGTTGTTTCCATATCTTGGCCTTTATAAATAATGCTATAATGAATATAGGGATCCATGTATCTTTTCAAATTAGTGTTTTTATTTTCTTCAGATAAATACCAAGAAGAGAATAGGTGGATCATATAGTAGTTCTATTTTTAAGAAGTTGTGGAACCTTCATACTGTTTTCCATAGTGGCTGTACCAATTTTCATTCCCAACAGTGTACAAGGGATCCCTTTTCTCCCTATCCTCACCAGCACTTGTTTCTTGTCTTTTCGATAATAAACATTTTAGTCTACAGATTCAATGCAATCCTTATCAAAATCTCAGTGGCATTTTTCACAGAACTAGAAAAAATAATATTTTAAAATTTGCGTGGAACACAGAAAACCCTGAATAGCCAAAATAATCTTGAAAAAGAACAAAGTTGGAAATAACCACACTCCAGGGATTTCAAACTATACTACAAAGCTGTAGTAATCAAAACAGTATGGTATTGGAGGAAAAACAGACACATTTATCAATGGAACAGAGTAGAGCCCAGAAATAAACCCACGCAAATATTAACTGATTTATGACAAAAAAACCAAGGGTATACAGTGGGAAAGGTCCATCTCTGCAATAAATGGTGTTGGGAAAGCTGGATAGGCACATGCAAAGTAATAAAATTAGACCATTATCTTATGCCACACACAAAAATCAATTCAAAATGGATTAAAGTCTTGAGTGTAAGACCTAAAACTGTAAAACTCCTAAAATAAAACATAGGTGTTAAGCTCCTTGACATCAGTCTTGGCATTGAATTTTGGATCTGACTCTGAAACCAAAGGCAACAAAAGCAAAAATAAACTAGTGGTTCTACATCAAAATAAAAAGCTTCTACACAGAAAAAGAATCCATCAACAAAATGAAAATGCAACCTAATGAATAGGAGAAAATGTTTGCAGATCATATATCTGATAGTGGTTAATGTCCAAAATACAATAAGAACTCAACACAACTTCATAGCAAAAACAGACCTACCAGTCCAATTAAAATATGGGCAGACGATCTAAATACACATTTTTCCAAAGAAGACACACAGATGGCCAACAGGCACATGAAAAGATGTTTAACATCAGGAACCAGAAGATGGCAGCATGAGAGATGAGATGGAGAGCTCCTCCCCAAACCACAAACAGTACAAAAATACAGTTAATTAATACAGCTAACCATAAAGCAGTAACAAGAAAGAAGGCTGAACCGGACTGCAAACAGACCTCATGAAGAGAGCAGACCTCACGGAACAGGGTAACATAGGAAAGCCTGAATCTGGCAGGACCCAAGCCCTTCCCCCACCCCAGCTGACCAGCAGGAGGAATAGTAATGGAGTGGGGAAGGGGTTGGAAGCCTGAGACTGCTGAACACCTAGCCCTGGATATTTGCTTTGTGAGCAGAATCCTATAGTGTGTGGTGCTCTGGATGTTGGGGAGCTCAGGCAGGCGGAGTGCTTGAGAAACTGACATTCTGGCCATTTGTGGAGGAAGGGATCCACACCAGAACGCTCTGTGTCAGAGGAAAGGCAGGCAGTCTGAGAGGCTTCCTAGCAGTGAAAGGGCTGCTGAAGGGGCGGAGGTTGCACAGAGCTTGCTGTGTGGGAGAAAGGAGAGCTGGACAAGGTTGTCTGGACACGCTCTGCCCAACAGGTTGGGAACTTTGGGGAGCTTCAGGTGCTCCATCCCTCTGGCTGCCTACTTAGTTCTGAGGCCCCACTGTGACACACAGCCTGCGGAGCCTCCCTACTGGCCTGCAGGCTCCTGCCACAAACCCGCAGTCACTGCACAGGCATCAGGCTAGTCAGAGGGAGGCCCTGCCTATAACAGCTAGAGACGCAAAGCACCTAGGTTTACACGTGTTTGCTTGGCCCACTGGCTCTGATACTGGAGACAGGCAGACGGGAATCAGGAAACAGACCTTTCCTCTTGCCAGGCACCAGCTCTGCTCCCCTATGACCCCCAACCTCACTCTAGGGGCTGAGCAGCTCCAGAGACTGGAGTTTCTCCGATGAGTGGGTACCACACAGAAATATGAAACGTCAAAAGAACATAGTTCAGACAAAAATCTCACAAACCCCAGAAAGAGGGCCAAATGAAACTAAACTTACCAATCTTCCTGAAAGAGAGTTCAAAACAAAAATTATAAACATGCGTATGGCGGTACAGAAAAATATTCAAGAACTTAGGACAGAATTTAAGTTGAGATTGAATCATTAAGAAATTAGATATCTGAAATGCAACATACAATGGAGGGATTTAAAAGCAGATTATATGTAGCAGAAGAGACGGTAAATGGAATAGAAATTAGAGAAGCGGAATACAAAGAAGTTGAGGCACAGAAAGAAAAAAGGATCTGAAAGAATATTGAAAGAACTGTGTGACCAATCCAAACACAATAATATTTGCATTATAGGGGTACCAGAAGAAGAATATAGAGAAAAAGGGATTGAAAGTATTATTGAGGAGGTCATTGCTGAAAACTTCCCCAATCTGGGGAAAGATATAGTCTCTCAGGCAATGAAGATGCACAGATCTCCCAACACAAGGGAACCAAGGAAGACAACATCAAGAAATATAATAATTAAAATGGCAAAGGTCAAGGGTAAAGAAAGACTTTTAAAAGCAGCCAGAGAGAGAAAAAAGATGACATACAAAGGAAAACCCATCAGGCTATCATCAGACTTCTCAACAGAAACCTTACAGGCCAGAAGGGAGTGACATGATATATTTAATGCAATGAAACAGAAGGGCCTAGAACCAAGAATACTTTACTTGGCAAGGTTATCATTTAAATTTGAAGGAGGGATTAAACAATTTTCAGATAAGCAAAAGATGAGAGAATTTACGTCCCACAAACTACCCCTACAGTGCATTTTGGAGGGACTCGTATAGATGGAAGAATTACTAAGGCTAAAAAGATGTCACACAAGGGAAGAAAAAGAGCACAGAATATGATTCATAAGATACAAAGAATGGAGGAGGAAGAAAAAGGAGGGGAAAAAAAAGAACCTTTAGGTTGTGTGTGTAATAGTATACGAAGTAAGTTAAATTAGACTGTTAGATAGTAAGGGAATTACCCTTGAACCTTTGGTAACCATGAATCTAAAGCCTGCAATGGCAATAAGTACACACCTGTCAATAATCACCCTAAATGTAAATGGTCTGAATGCACCAATCAAAAGACATAGAGTCACTGAATGGAGAAAAAACAATAGCTATCTGTTTGCTGCCTACAAGAGACTCACTTCAAACCCAAGGACATACACAGACTGAAAGTAAAGGGATGGAAAAAGATATTTCATGCAACTAATAGTGAGAAAAAAACAGAAGTTGCAGTACTTGTATCAGACAAAATAGACTTCAGAACAAAGAAAGTCACAAGAGACAAAGAAGGACATTACATAATCACAAAAGAGTCAGTCCAACAAGAGGATATAAGTATTATAAATATCTATGCCCCCAACACAGGATCACCTACATATGTGAAACAAATACTAACAGAATTAAAGGGGGAAATAGAATGCTATGCATTCATTTTAGGAGACTTCAACACACCACTCACACCAAAGGACAGATCAACCAGACAGAAAATAAATAAAGAGACAGAGGCACTGAACAACATATTAGAACAGATGGACCTAACATACATCTGCATAACACTCCATCCAAAAGAAACAGGATACACATTCTTCTCAACTACACTTGGAATATTTTCAAGAATAGATCATATAATAGGCCACAAAAAGAACATCAGTAAATTCCAAAAGATTGAAATTGTGCCAACCAGCTTCTCAGATCACAGAGGTATGAAACTAGAAATAAATTACACAAAGAAAATGAAAAAGCCCACAAACGCATGGAGGCTTAATAACATGCTCCTAAATAATCAGTGGATCAATGACCAAATTAAAACATAGATCAAGTAATATATGGAGACAAATGACAACAATAATTCAACACCACAAAATCTGTGGGATGCAGCAAAGGCCGTGCTAAGAGGGAACTATATTGCAATACAGGCCTACCTCAGGAAAGAAGAACAATCCCAAATGAACAGTCTAAACTAACAATTAATGAAAGGAGAAAAGGAAGAATAAATGAGGCCCAAAGTCAGTAGAAGGAGGGACATAATAAAGATTAGAACAGAAATAAATAAAATCGAGAAGAATAAAACAATAGAAAGAATGAATGGAAGCAGGAGCTGGTTCTTCAAGAAAATAAAAAGAATAGATAAACACCTAGCTAGACTTATCAACAAAAAAAGAGAGTCTACACACATAAACAGATTCAGAAATGAGAAAGGAAAAATCACTATGGACACCACAGAAATACAAATAATTATTAGAGAATACTATGAAAAATTATATGGTAACAAACTGGATAACCTAGAAGAAATGGACAACTTTCTATAAAAACACAACCTTCCAAGGCTGACCCAGGAAGAAACAGAAAATCTGAATAGACCAATTACCAGCAAAGAAATTGAATAGGTAATCAAAAAACTACCTAAGAACAAAATGCCTGAACCAGATGGTTTCACTGCTGAATTTTATCAAACATTTAGTGCAGACCTAATACCCATCCACATTAAAGTTTTCCAAAAAATAGAAGAGGGAATACTCCCAAACTCATTCTATGAGACCAACAATCCTCTAATACTATTACCAGGCAAAGCTACCACAAAAAAAGAAAGTTACAGACCCATATCCCTGTTGAACATATATGCAAAAATAATCAACAAAATATTAGCAAACCTAATTCAAAAATACATCAAACGATCATCCATCATGATCAAGTGGGATTCAGCCCAGGGATGCAAGGATGGTACAACATTCGAAAATCCATCAACATCATCCACTACATCAACAAAAAGAAGGACAAAAACCTCATGATCATCTCCATAGATGCTGAAAAAGCACTGGACAAAATTCAACATCTATTCATGATAAAAACTCTCAACAAAATGGGTATAGAGGGCAAGTACCTCAACATAATAAAGGCCATATATGACAATCCCACAGCCAACATTATACTTAACAGTGAGAAGCTGAAACTTTTCCTTTAAGATTGGGAACAAGAAAAGGATGCCCACTCTCCCCACTTTTATTCAACATAGTACTGGAGGTCCTAGCAACGGCAATCAGACAACACAAAGAAATAAAAGGCATCCAGATTGGCAAGGAAGAAGTCTAACTGTCCCTGTTTGCAGATGACATGATATTGTACATAAAAAGCCCTAAAGAATCCACTCCAAAACTATTAGATCTAATATCTGAATTCAGCAAAGTTGGGGGATACAAAATTAATACACAGAAATCTGTTGCATTCCTATACACTAATGATGAACTAGCAAAAATAGAAATCAGGGAAACAATTCCATTCAAAATCACATCCAAAAGAATAAAATACCTAGGAATAAACCTAACCAAGGAAGTGAAAGACCTATACCCTGAAAACTGTAAGATACTCTTAAGAGAAATTAAAGAGGACACTAATAAATGGAAATTCACCCCATGCTCTTGGCTAAGAAGAATTAATATTGTCAAAATGGCCATCCTGCCTAAAACAATTTACAGATTCAATGCAATCCCTATTAAATTCCCTACAGCATTCTTCAATGAACTAGGGAAATTGTTCTAAAATTCATATGGAACCACCAAAGACCCCGAATAACCAAAGCATTCCTGAGAAGGAAGAATAAAGCAGGGGGAATTACGCTCCCTGACTTCAAGCTCTACTACAAAGCTTCAGTAATCAAAACAATTTGGTACTGGCACAAGAACAGACCCACAGACCAGTGGAACAGACTAGAGAGCCCTGATATAAACCCAAGCATATATGGTCAATTAATATACAATAAAGGAGCCATGGATATACAATGGGGAAATGACAGCCTCTTCAACAGCTGGTGTTGGCAAAACTGGACAGCTACATTTAAGAGAATGAAACTGGACTACTGTCTAACCGCATACACAAACGTAAACTCAAAAGGGATCAAAGACCTGAATATAAGTCATGAAACCATAAAACTCTTAGAAAAAAATATAGGCAAGAATCTCTTGGACATAAACATGTGCAACTTCTTCATGAGTGTATCTCCCCAGGCAAGGGAAACAAAAGCAAAAATGAACAAATAGGACTATATCAAACTAAAAAGCTTCTGTACAGCAAAGGATACCAACAGTAGAACAAAAAGACATCCTACAGTATGGGAGAATATTTTCATGAATGACATATCCGATAAGGGGTTGACATCTAAATTATATAAAGAGCTCACGCACCTCAACAAACCTAAAGCAAATAAGCCAATTAAAAAATGGGCAGAGGATCTGAACAGACACTTCTCCAAGGAAGAAATTCAGATGTCCAGCAGGCACATGAAAGGATGCTGCACATCACTAGTCATCAGAGAAATTCAAATTAAAACCACAATGAGCTATCACCTCATACCAGTTAGGATGGCTGCCAACCAAAAGACAGACAACAACAAATGTTGGCGAGGACGTGGAGAAAGGGGAACCCTCCTACACTGCTGGTGGGAATGTATATTAGTACAACCATTGTGGAAAGCAGTATGGAGTTTCCTCAAAAAACTAAAAATAGGAATACCAGTTGACCCATTAATCCCACTCTTGGGAATTTACCCTAAGAATGCAGCAGCCCAGTTTCAAAAAGACATATGCACCACTATGTTTATCACAGCACTATTTACAATAGCCAAGAAATGGAAGCAACTTAAGTGTCCATAAGTAGATGAATGGATAAAGAGGATGTGGTATATGTACACAATGGAATATTATTCAGCCATAAGAAGAAAACAAATCCTACCATTTGCAACAACACTGATGGAACTAGAGGGTATTTTGCTCAGTGAAATAAGCCAGGCAGAGGAAGACAAGTATCAAATGATTTCACTCATCTGTGTAGTATAAAAACAAAGCAAAAACTGAAGGAACAAAACAGCAGCAGTCTCACAGAACCCAAGAATGACGTTTCAGCTAACCTCTGGCCTTATATTTTTCCTCTGAGAATCAGGGGCTGGACCAATGGTCTCCAGAGCTATTCCTGGGCTAACATTCTAGCTTTGTTTTGTCTGCCTTTTGTACACTTGAGTGCGAAGTATGAGTTAGTTTAAGTCTTTGACATTTAAATGAAATTTTCTGTCTCCATTTTAATGAGAAAAAATATTTTATCTTTGCAATTCTGCTTATGGAATATGGTTTGTAACATTTTTACTTTTTAAAACCTTCAAAGCCAAGAAGCAACAAAATGGGATTGTGTTCCTTCTGAGAAATGCCCTCCTTTCTGTACTTGATTGTTTTCAGAATCCCTGTGCAGGGTGTGGCATATCACAATAATGCTCTTGCTGGTAATAGCTAGTATGAAGGTCAATTGGTGCTCACCAATTGCAAATAATGGTGGTATAGCTCACCAGGGGTAAATATAGGTGGCATATTTCCCAGGACCAACATCAAAAAGATAGCTCATCTATCCTCTGTTTAGGTACTCTTCTCAGATTTTCACAAATACCTACTGTGTAATTCACCATGAGAGTGAAAAGCCCTTTCTGAGAGTACTCACGGGCCCATTCATGGTGCTACCTCACCCCTGAAAGTGTAATGTAAATATTATGCATGTTAGGTCACAGAGAATCTTCTAACAGTGTTTAAAAGAAGTTGGTCCCCCCCTTTAGTGAAACCTCCACAGAACTACCTCCATCCAACCACCATTTATAAAGCCTTAAAGGAAATCTAATACATAGCTCAGAATTTTGGCAACAAAAACGCGTATCTCCATTTTTTCCTCTTCTTCTCTCTGGCAGTTTGACAAAATCTTTCGGTGGAGAAGAAGAACCATTCACTGTGTTTACTCCCCTACTTCACTCAGAGTCTTGACTCTTGAGTTCTCTTCCTATCAGAACCTTAGGAATTTCATTGCCAGCACTCTCTCTTTGAACTCAGTCACTACAATGATCTCAAGGATAAGGTCTAGACAGGAGCTCCACTTCATAGGTCGTCTTGTAATGCCTGACTTAGGAAAGTTTTCTGGGCGGGTGTAGCTCATTCCTTTTAGACACAAATCTCACTATGTTCCTAGTATCTAAAATTATTAAAACCAAAATCTCTCAGAACTTTCCCAGCATTTGGTAAATCCATGCTGGGGAGAAATGGAGGAGACATGTTAAATTCACTTGACAGCAACACCCATAAATTTCACTCAGTTTTTAATAGGTATTTATTATGCACCCACTACAGGCCTAGAGCTGTCTCAGCAGCGGAGGTACAGCAAGAACACTTTGTACCTGCTTCATGGAACTTGTCCAGAAAAACAGGGGATATGGCTCAGAACCTTTCAAATGGAGCCTCAATTGAGTCAAAATCAAACTAAGTTTATGAAATCAATGTGAAAGTCTTCAATTACATTAAGAATGGCTTGGTGAACCCCAGGTATAGAAATTTCACTGATTGAAACAAAGTTCTAGTAAAATCCCAATCACTGATCTAACAGAGTCCTTGAAATTAGGAAACCAAACACTAGCCATGTATCTTTCCCTATAAAATTTTCTCAGGAAAAAAGTGTTAATTCTAAACTTAGAAATAGATGGAAAGTTTCTTTGAACTCTATCATAACTGGCATATAATATTGTGTGCACATGGTTGTAGAGAATAGATTCTGTATTTTCATAAATAAGTGCCAACATTGTGCCACAAAAATTTCTGATATATCACTCTATCACAACTGTAAGAATTAAAAGATAATTCCCCCTCATTGTGTTTCCTTTCACTGTTTCTTTAATTATATCTCTTTCAATTAAATGTCATCACAGGGTCTGGAGGCTACACTTTCACTTCCATATCAGTGTCTTTCTTCAATGCTCTGCCAAGAATCCAAACATTGTGTTGGTTTGGGATGAAGAGGAAATTTCTTGGCTTGTTGAATGCAGAATATCTTTAGTATACCCTGGATATAACATTGTTTTGTCAACTCTAGTGGATGCATTTGGGGTTTATATGGACAGAATCCATTTCCTCACCATTCTTTCATATATTAACCCTATGGGACACACCTTGTATCCTTGACATTCTATGAACAAAATAGCAGTTGATATAGACTGGATTTCTAGAATTTTTTTTTCTTTTACTGATTCCAAGAGTAACATATTGGTTAATATGGAAAACTGAAAAACACAAAGAAAATGAAGCATCCATAATCCTGTCAAGCATTAATTTTGGTACATTTCCAACTAATCTTTTGTATGTATCAATATACTACTTTTAATAAAAGGAATGCCAAAAATACTGGCTTGCAGACTTTTCTCCAATTACAAATATGTCATTGTTTCTAACACTGATATTTTTTTCACTGCTTGTTTGCATAGAATTTCATCCCTTAAAGCCACCTATTAAAAAATTCCTTATACTTTTGCCAGACACACAGAGTTCCTATTGGTACATAATTCTTTGTTCACAGCTCTGATGATTTCTTTGGGAAAACTAAATGGAGCAGTTGGTATAAGTCACATCAATTTAAAACTTTTAACAGGGAAAAGTTATGTTAAAAACTAAATGTTTGAGGGTGCTGGTCCTCCCATACCTTTGCTCACATTGGTTATCTTGATTCTTTGCCAACTAAAAGGAAGAAAATGTACACTCCTTTGGTTTGCTTTTAATACAATACTACCTCTTTTCTTTTAGACTAACACTTACTCACAAGTCTTCTGATAGATCTTGTTTGTTCTCAATTTTCCAGCATTGAGGCATCGTTTCCCCAGGGAAGTTCTTCTTATCAATTTCTACCCATCCCAATATTAATGGCATCAAGGCTCCAGGAGATTGGCAAGCGATACATCATTGTCCTTAATGTTTGTCTTGCAGGCATTATTTCCTCTTCGGGAAAACGTGTACTTGCTCAAAGGCAAGGGCCCCTTAGAGTTGAGACTCAATATGTAAATGACCTGGTGCTGTTTAATAATTTACGCGGCCAGGAGTCCTCTCAGGGAGGAATGAGAGTCATGTCCACCAGGGGTTGGGAGGGCAGTGGCAAACCTTTGGGATTGTGAAACACAGCAGGCCTTGAGAGGACTCCAGAGCAGACGGTGGGCCA
>JAVSCE010020792.1:0-22340 GCA_032199065.1 Smutsia gigantea | reverse complement strand
CCCTCCATTCCATTCCCCACCTTTGTATTAATTTCCACAACATTCCAACGCATTCCAAAGCATTCCATTCCTGTCTGTAACATTTCATTCAATTCCACTACATTCCATTCCATTCCATAACATTCAGTTCCATGCCAACACATTATTCTCGTTCTGTTACTCAACATTCAATTACATTCATTATAATTTTCTTCCATTAATCAACATTCCACTTTATACCATAATATTGCATTCGATTACACAACATTCCATTCCATTTCAAGCACTCCTTTTCATTCTATTGCATAGGATTCCATGCCAATCCATAAAATTCCATTCCATCCTTAACCTTCCATTCCGTTCAGAAATGTTCTATTCCTTTCCACAACATTCCATGGCATTCAACAGCATTCCATTCCATTTCTTAACTCTCCATGCAATTCCACAACATTCAGTTCATTAGATTCCATTTGTTTTCATTGAAACACATTATTCCCTTTCTGTATCCTAATATTCCATTCCATTCACTAAAATTTGGTTGTATTAGTCTATATACCACTTCATACCATAACATTTTATTTGATTACACGACATTCCATTCCATTTCAATCATTCTATTTTATTCTACTGCATAAGATTCCATTCCAATCCAAATAATTCCATTGAATTCCTTAACATTTCATTCCTTTCAGCAACATTCTATTCTTTTCCACAACATTCCATTGCATTCCAAAGCGTTCCATTAAATTCCATAAAATTCGATTTCATTCCAACACATTTTTGCCCTTCTGTTGCAAACATTCCATTCCATTCATTAAAATTTTGTCCTCTTAATGAACATTGCACTTCATAGCATAACATTCCATTCTGTTATGTGACATTCCTTTCCAATTCATTCTATTTAATTCTGTGGCATAAGATTCCATTCCAATCCAAAAAATTCTAATACATTCCTTAAACTTCCATTCCTTTCCCTACATTCCATTCAGTCCCACAACAGTCCATTCCATTCCTTTACATACAATTAATTCCCAACACATTATTCTCGTCTGCTACAAAACATTTGATACCATTCATTAAAATTCGGTTCTATTACTCAAAATTGCCCTTCATAGCACAACTTTCCATTCGATTATGCAACATTCCTTTCCAATTCATTCTATTTATTCTGTCGCATAAGGTTCCATTCTAATTAACAAAATTCCATTCCATGCTTAACCTCCATTTTTTTCTCCAACATTCTATTCCTTTTAACAACATTCCATTGCATTGGACAGCATTCAATTCCGTTCCTTTCCCCAACATTCAATTACTTTCCACTACTTTCCATTGCATTTCACATCATTCCATTCCATTGCATAACATTCAGTTCAATTCCACAACACTCCATTACATTCCATAACATTCAATTCCATTCCAACAAATTATTGCCGTTCTGTTACCTAACATTCCATTCCATTCATTGAAATTCTTTTCTATTAATCAACATTCCACTTCATAGCATAGAATTCATTCGATTACACAACATTCCATTCAATTGCAAACATTGTATCTCCTTCCATTGCATAAGATTCCAATCCAACCCACAAAATTCCATTGCATTCCTTAAAATTCCATTCCTTTCCCCAACATTCTATTCCTTTCCACAACATGACACTGCATTCCACAGCATTCCATTAGGTTCCATAACATTCGATTCCCTTCAAAAACATTATTCTCGATCTGTTACTTAATATTCCATTCCGTTCATTAAAATTCACTTCTATTAAGCAACATTCTACTTCATACCACATAATTCCAAACGAATATACAACATTGTATTGTATTTCAAATGCTGTATTTCATTCTATTGCATAAGATTCCATTCCAATCCATGAAATTCCGTTCCACTCCTAAACATCCCATTGCTTTCCCTAACGTTCTACTTTTTTCCACTACATTCCATTTCATTCCAAATCATTCCATTCCGTTCCATTCCATTCGAATCCATTCCAACACTTCATTCCCGTTTTTTACAAAACATTCCATTCCATTCTTCAAAATTCGGTCCTATTAATCAACATTGCACTTCATATCATAACATTCCATTCGATTATACAACATTCCAGTCCATTTCAAACATTCTATTTCATTCCTTTCCATAAGATTCCATTCCAATCCACAAAATTGCATTCCATTCCTATGACTTCCATTCCTTTCCCAACACTCTCTTTCTTTCCACAACATTCCAGTACATTCCACAGCATTCCATTCCACAATATAACATTCCATTCCATAACATTTGACTCCATTAGAACAAGTTATTCGGATTTTTACCTAACAGTCCATTCCATTCTTCAAAATTCGGTTCTATTAAACAACATTCCACTTCATACCATAACATTCAATTCCCTCACACAACATTCCATTCCACTTAAAGCATTCAATTTCATTCTATTGCAAAAAAATCCATTCCAGTCCACAAGATTCCATTTCATTCCTTAACCTTCTATTCCTTTCCTCAACATTCTATTCTTTTCCACAACATTCCATTGCATTCCATTGAATTCCCTTCCATTCCATAATATTCAATTCTTCCCAACACATTATTCCCATTCTGTTACATAACATTTCATTCCATTCATTAAAATTCGGTTCTACTACACTACATTCCACTTCATGCCAAAGCATTTCATTCGATTATACAACTATCCAGTCCGTTTCCAACATTCTGTTTCATCCCGTGCCATAAGATTCCATTCCAATCAACAAAATTCCATTCCATTAATTTAACTTCCACTCCTGTCCCAACAATCTATTCTTATCCTCAACATTCTATTTCATTCCACAACATTCCTTTCCATTCCACCACATAGCATTCCATTCCATAACATTCGACTTCATTCGAACACGTTATTCTGATTATTACCTTGCATTCCATTCCATTCTTCACAATTCGGGTCTATTAATTAGCATTACACTTCAAACCATAACATTCCATTCAATTACACAAAATTCCATTCCATTAAAACATAATATTTCATTCTGTTGCATAACATTCCATTCCAATCCACAAAATTCCATTCCATTCCTTCACTCTCCATTCTTTTCCCCAACTTTCTATTACTTTCCACAACACTCCATTGCATTTCACAGCATTCCAATCCTGTCCATAACATTCCATTCAATTTATCTGCATTAGATTCCATTCAATAACATTCAATTCCATGCCAGGACATTATTCTCATTCTCTTACTCAACATTCCATTCCATTCATTAAAATTCTCTTCAATTAATGAACATTCTACTTTATACCATAATATTACATTCGATTACACAACTTTCCATTCCATTTCAAACACTCTTTTTCATTCTATTGCACAGGATTCCGTCCAATCCACAAAATTCCATTTCATTCCTTAGCCTTCCATTCTGTTCAGAAATGTTCTATTTCTTTCAACAACATTCCATTGCATTCAACAGCATTCCTTGGCATTCGTTAAATTTCCATGCAATTCCCCAACATTCAATTCCGTCCGATAACGTTTGTTTCCATTGAAAAAAATAATTCCTTTCCTGTAACCTAATATTCCATTCCATTGATTAAAATTTGGTTGTATTAATCTACATTCCACTTCATACCATAACATTCCATTCAATTCCACAACATTCCATTCCTTTCCATTACATGCCATTCATTCCCATCACATTATTTTCTTTCTGCTACAAAACATTCGATACCATTCATTAAAATTCGTTTCTATTAATCAAAATTCCACTTCATACCATAACATTCCATATGATTATACACATTCCACTCCATTTCAAACATTCTATTTCATCCCCTTCCATAAGATTCCATTCCAATCCACATAATTCCATTCCATTCCTTTAACTTCCAATCCTGTCCCAACACTCTTTTCCTATCCTCAACATTCTATTCCATTCCACAGTATTCCATTCCATTCCACAACAAAACATTCCATTCCATCACATTCGACTCCTTTCGAACACGTTATTCCGAGTATTAACTAATATTACAATCCATTCTTCAAAATTCGGTTCTTTTATTCAACACTACACTTCATACCATAACGTTCCATTCCATCACACAACATTCCATTCCACTTAAAACATTCTATTTCATTCTATTGCATAACATTCCTTTCCAGTCCACAAGATTCAATTTCATCATTAACGTTCCACTGCTTTCCTCAACATTCTATTCTTTTCCACAACATTCCATTGCATTCAGCCGAATTCCCTTCCATTCCAAATCATTCCATTGCTTTCTACTCCATTCGATTCATTCCAACACATTATTCCCATTCTTTTACAAAACATCCCATAACATTCTTCAAAATTCGGTTCTATTAATCAACATTCCACTCCAGACCATTACATTCCATTCGATTATACAACATTCCAGTGCATTTCAAACAATCTATTTCATTTCATTCCATAAGATTCCATTCCAATCCATAAAATTCCATTCCATTCCTTAAACTTCCATTACTGTCCGAACACTCTATTCCTATCATCAACATTCCATTCCATTCCACATCATTTTATTCCATTCCACCGCTTAGAGTTCCATTCCATAAAATTCGACTCCATTTGAACATGTTATTCCATTTATTAAATAACATTCTATTCCATTCTTCAAAATTCGTGTCTATTAATCAACATTCCACTTCATACCATAACATTCCATTCCATTACACAACATTCCATTCCATTTAAATCATTCTATTTCATTCTGTTGCATAACATTCCATACCAATCCACAAAATTCCATTCCATTCCTTCACCCTCCATACAATTCCTCAACTATGTTTTAGTTTCCACAACATTCCATTGCATTCCAAAGCATTCCATTCCGGTCCATAACATTCCATTCCATAACATTCAATTCCATGCCAACACATTATTCTTGCTCTGTTACTCAACATTCCATTCCATTCATTATAATTTTCTTCCATTAATCAACATTCCTCTTTAGACCATTATATTACATTTGATTACACAACATTCCATTCCATTTCAAACACTCTTTTTCATTCTATTGCATAGGATTCCATGCACAACTTTCCATTCGATTATGCAACATTCCTTTCCAATTCATTCTATTTATTCTGTTGCAAAAGGTTCCGTTCTAAATAACAAAATTCCATTCCATGCTTAACCTCCATTATTTTCTCCAACATTCTATTCCTTTTAACAGCATTCCGTTGCATTGGATAGCATTCAATTCCATTACTTTCCCCAACATTCTATTACTTTCCACTACTTTCCATTGCATTTCACATCATTCCATTCCATTCCATAACATTCTATTCCATTCCAACAAATTATTGCTGTTCTGTTACCTAACGTTCCATTCCATTCATTAAAATTCTTTTCTTTTAATCAACATTCCACTTCATAGGATAGCATTCATTCGATTACAGAACATCTCATTCAATTGCAAATATTGTGTCTCACTCCATTGCATAAGATTCCAATCGAACCCACAAAATTCCATTGCATTCCTTATAATTCCATTCCTTTCCCCAACGTTCTATTCATTTCCACAACATGACACTGCATTCCACAGCATTCCATTCCGTTACTTAACATTCGATTCCTTCAAAAACATTATTCTCCATCTGTTACATAATATTACATTGCATTCATTAAAAATCACTCATTAAGCAACATTCTACTTCATACCACAAACTTCCAATTGAATATACGACATTCTTTTGTACTTCAAATACTGTATTTCATTCTATTGCATAAGATTCCTTTCCAATCCACGAAATTCCATTCCACTCCTTAACCTCCCGTTGCCTTCCCTAAAGTTCTACTTTTGTCCACTATATTCCATTGCATTTCACAATATTCCATTCCATTCCGTAACATTCCATTCAATTCCACAACATTCCATTCCATTCCAAAACATTCCATTTCTTTCCTTTCCATTCGATTCCATTCAAACACGTTATTCACATTCTTTTACAAAACATTCCATAGAATTCCACAAAATTCGGTTCTATTAATCAACATTGCACTTCACACCTTTAAATTATATTTGATTATAAAACATTCCAGTCCCTTTCAAACATTCTATTTCATTCCCTTCCATAACATTCCATTCCAATCCACAAAATTCCTTTCCAGTCGATTAACTTCCTTTCCTTTCACACCACTCTATTCCTTTCCAGAACACTCCATTAAATTCCACAGCATTCCATTCCATTCCACAACATAGCATTCCACTCCATAACATTTAACTCCATTCGAACAGGTTATTCCGATTATTACCTAACATTCCATTCCATTCTTCAATATTCGGTTCTACTAATCAGCATTCCACTTCATACCATAACATTCCTTTAGATTATACAACATTCCACTCCGTTTCCAACATTCTATTTCATTCTATTCCCTAAGATTCCTTTCCAATCCACAAAATTCCATTCCATCCCTTTAACTTCCATTCCTTTCCCAACACTATTCCTTTCCACAACATTCCATTCCATTCCACAGCATTCCATTCCATTGCACAACATAGCATTCCAATCAATAACATTTGACACCATTCAAACATGTTATTCCGATTATTACCTAACATTGCATCCCATTCTTCAAAATTCGGTTCTATTAATCAACATTCCAATTCATACCATAACATTCCATTCCAATCCGCAAAATTCCATTGCATGCCATCACACGCCATTCCTATCCACAACTTTCTATTGCTTTCCACAACATTGCATTGCAGTCCACAGTATTCCATTCCTGTCCATATCATTCCATTCAATTCAAAAACATTCCATTCCTTTCCAAAACTTTCGATTCCATTCAAACTCATTATTCCCATACTTTCACCTAACATTTCATTCCAATCTTTAATATTCAGTTCCTTTAACCAACATTCTACTTCATACCATAACATTCCATTCCATTTCACAGCATCACATTCCATTTAAAACATTCCATTTCTTTCCATAGCATACGATTCCATTCCAATCCACAAAATTCAATTCCATTCTGTAACCTTTCCTCAACATTCCGTTTCATTCCACAGCATTGCATTCAGTTCCATAACATTCCATTCAATTCCTTAACATTCTATTCCTTCCTCAACATTCCACTGCATTCTACAGCATTCCATTCCATTCCATAAATTTCCATTGCATTCCAAAATACTCCATTCCATGCCATTACATTCGATTCCATTCCAACACATTATACCTGTTCTGTTGCGTAACATTGCTTTCCATTCATTAAAATTGTACCTATAACTCTATATTCCACTTCATAGTATAACACTCATTCAGTTACACAACATTCCTTTCCAATTCATTCTATTTCATTATTTGCATAAGATTCCATTCCAATTCAAAAAATTCCATGCCATTCCTGAACCTCCCATTGCTTTCCCTAATATTCTATTCTTTCCCCTACAGTCCATTGGATTCCCCGGCATTCCATTCAGTTCCACAACATTCCATTCCATTCCAAAACATTCCATTCCTTTCCATTCCATTCGATTCCATTCCAAAACATTATTGCCATTCTTTTACAAAACATTCCATCCCATCCTTCAATATTCGGTTCTATTAATCAACATTACACTTCACACCATAACATTCCATTCGATTATACTACATTCCAGTCCATTTCAAACATTCTCTTTGATCGATTCCGTAAGATTCCATTCAAATCCACAAAGTTCCATTCCGTTCCTTTAACTTCCATTCCTTTCCCAACATTCTATTCCTTTCCACAACATTCCATTAAATTCCACATCATTCCTTTCCATTTCACAACATAGTATTCCATTTAATAACATTCGACTCCATTCAAACACATTCTTCTTATTATGTAATATTTAGTTTCATTCTTCCAAATTCGGTTCTATTAGTCAACATTACACTTCATACCATAACATTCCTTTCCACTCAACAATTCTTCATTCCATTAAAAACATTCTATTTCATTCCATTACATAAGGTTCCATTCCAATCCCAAAATTTCCATTCCATTCCTTAATGTCCCACTGCTTTCCCTAACATTCTATTCCTTTCCACAACATTCAATTGCATTCCACATCATTCCATTCCATTCCATAACATTCCATTCAATTCCACAACATTCCATTTCATTTCATAACATTCAATTCCATTCCAAAATATTATTCCCATTCTGTTAGCTACCATTCCATTCCATTCTTCAAAATTAGGTTCCATTAATAAACATTCCACTTCATACCAGAATGTTCAATTCCAATACACAACATTCCATTCCACTTAAAGCATTCTATTTTATTCTATTGTATAACATTCCATTCTATTCCACAAAATGCCATTTCATTCCTTAACCTTCCTTTCTTTTCTTTAACATTGTACTCTTTTCCATAACATTCCATTGCATTCCACCAAATTCCATTCCATTCCATAACATTCCATCAATTCATTACAATTCGGTTCTTCTACTCTGCATTCTACGCCATCCCATAACATTCCATTCAATTAAACGACATTCCATTCTATTTCAAACAACCTTTTTCATTCTATTGCATAGGAATCCATTCTAATCGACAAAATTCCATTATACTGCTTAACTTTCCATTCCTTTCCGAAACATTCTATTCCTTTCCACAGCATTCCATTGAATTCCACAGCATTCCATTCCATTCTTTAACATTCCTTTCAATTCCACATCATTCAATTCAATTCTGTAACATTTGTTTCCATCGAAACACATTATTCCCGTTCTGTAACTGAACATTCCATTCCATTCCTCAAAATTCAGTTCTATTAATCAACATTGACCTTCATACCATAATATTCCATTCGATTATACAACATTCCATTCCATTTAATTCTATTTCATTCTATTCCATAAGATTCCATTCCCATCCACAAAATTCCATTACATTCTTTTAACTTCCATTACTTTCCCAACACTCTATTCCTTTCCACCACATTCAATTCCATTCAACAGCATTTCATTCCATTCCAAAACATAGCATTCCATTCCATAACATTCGACTCCATTCGAACACGTTATTCAGATTATTACCTAACATTCCAATCCATTCTCCAAAATTCGGTTCTTTTAATCAACATTCCACTTCATAACAGAACATTCCGTTCCATTACACAACATTCTATTTCCTTCGATTGCATAACATTCCATTCCAATCCACAAATTCCATTCCATTCCTACACCCTCCTTTCCTTTCCCCAACTTTCTATTGCTTTCCAGAACATTCCATTGCATTCCATAGCATTCCATTGCTGTCCATAACATTCCATTCAGTTCCACATCATTCCATGCCATTTTGAATTTTCTCTTCCATTCAAACACATTATTCCCATTCTTTCACCTAACATTTCATTCCATTCTTTAATATTCGGTTCCATTAATCAACATTCCATTTCATACCATAACATTCCATTCTAATTCAGAGAATCCCATTCCATTTCAAACATTCTATTTCATTCTATTGCATAAGATTCCATTCCAATACACAAAATTCCATCCATTCCATAACCTTTCCTCAACATTCCGTTCCATTAAATGGCATTGAATTCAATTCCTTAAATTTCCATTGCATTCCAAACATTCCATTCCATTCCATAACATTAGATTGCATTTGAACACATTGTTCACTTTCTGTTACAAAATATTCCATACCATTCATTAAAATTCTGTTCTATTAATCATCATTCCCATTCATACCATAACATTCCATTTGATTACACAAAATTCCGTTACATTTCAAATATTCTTTTTCATTCTACTGCATACGATTCCATTCCAATACGCAAATTCCTTTCCACTCCTTAACTTTCCATTCCCGTCCTTAACTTTCTTTTCCTTTCCACAACATTCCATTGCATTCCACAAGATTCAATTCCAGTCCGTTACATTTGTTTCCATTCAAACACATTATTCCCATTCTGTAACCTAACATTCCATTCCATTCTTGGAAATTCCGTTATATTAACCAACATTCCCCTTTATACCTTATCATTCCTTTCGATTACATAACATTCCTTTCCAATTCATTCTATTTCATTCTGTTTCATAAGATTCAATTCCAATCCACAAAATTCAATTCCATTCCTTAACCTTCCATTGCTTTCCCTAACATTCTATTCTTTCCACAACATTCCATTGCATTCCACAGCATTCCATTCCGTTCCATGACATTCCATTCAACTCCAGAACATTCCTTGCTATTCCAAAACTTTCCATTCCTTTCAATTCCATTTGAATGCATTCCAACACATTATTCCCATTCTTTTACAAAACATTCCATAACATTCTTCAAAATTCGTTCTATTAACATTGCACTTCATAGCATCACATTCGATTCGATTACACAACATTCCATTACATTTCAAACACTCTTTTTCATTCTATTCCATAAGATTCCATTCCAGTCCACAAAATTCCATTCCATTCCTCAAACTTCCATTCCTTTCCCAACATTATCTTCCTTTCCACAACAACACACTGCATTCCACCGCATTCCATTCCATTCGGTAACATTCTATGCAACTCCATAACATTCCATCCCATTCCGTAACATTTGATTCCATTCAAACACATTATTCCCGTTCTGTAATCTAACATTCCATTCCATTCATTAAAATTCTGTTCTGTGAAACAACATTTCCCTTTATACCGTAACATTCCATTCTATTACAAAACATTCCTTTCCAATTCATTCTATTTCATTCTGTTTCATAAGATTCAATTCCAATCCACAAAATTCCATTCTATTCCTTAACATTCCATTGCTTTCCCTAAAATTCAGTTCTTTCCACAATATTCCATTGCATTACAAAACATTCTATTCCTTTCCATTCCATTTGATTCAATTGCAACATATTATTCCCATTATTGTACATAACATTCCATACCATTCTTCAAAATTCGGTTCTATTATTCAACATTGCACTCCATACCATAACATTCCATTCGATTACACAACATTGCATTCCATTTCAAACACTCCTTTTCCTTCTATTGCATAGGATTCCGTGCAGTCCACAAAATTCCATTACACTCCTTAACTTTCCATTCCTTTCTGAAACATTCTATTCTTTTCCACAACATTCCATTGCTTTCCACAGCATTCAATTACATTCCATAACATTCCATTCAATTCCACAACAATCCATCCGAATTCGTAACATTTGATTCAATTCAAACACATTATTCTCCTTCTGTAACCTAACATTCCATTCCATTCATTAAATTCTGTTCTATTAAACATTACCCTTAATACCATAACATTCATTCGATTACATAACATTCCTTTCCAATCCATTCTATTTCATTCTGTTTCATAAGTTTCCATTCCAATCCACAAAATTCAATTCCAATCCTTAACCTTCCATTGCTTTCACTAACGTTCTATTCCTTTCCACAACATTCCATTGGATTCCACAGCATTCCATTCCATTCCATGACATTCCATTCAACTCCACAACATTCCTTGCCATTCCAAAACATTCCATTTCTTTCAATTCCATTTGAATGCATTCCAACGCATTATCCCATTCTTTTACAAAACATTCCATAACATTATTCAAAATTCGTTCTATTATCATTGCACTTCATACCATAACATTCCATTCGATTACACAACATTCCATTCCATTTCCAACACTCTTTTCATTCTAATGCACAGGATTCCATTCTAATTCAAAAAATTCCATTATACTCCTTAACTTTCAATTCTTTTCCAAAACATTCTATTCCTTTCCACAACATTCCATTGCATTCCATAGCATTCCATACCATTTGTTAACATTCCATTCAATTTCACATCATTCAATTTCATTCTGTAACATTTGTTTCCTTTGAAACACATTATTCCCATTCTGTGACCTAACATTCCATTCCATTCTTCAAAATTCGGATCTATTAATCAACATTGCACTTCATACCATAACATTCCTTTAGATTATACAACATCCCCCTCCATTTGCAAAACTCTATTTCATTCTATTCCCTAAGATTCCATTCAAATCAAGAAAATTCCACTCCATTCCTTTAACTTCCATTCATTTCCCAACACTCTATTCCTTTCCACAACATTCCATTCCATTCCAAAAATAGCATTGCATTCCATAACATTTGACCCTATTCAAACACGTTATTCTGATTATCACCTAACATTGCATCACATTCTTCAAAATTCGTTTCTGTTAATCAACATTCCAATTCATACCATAAGGTTCCATTCCATAACACAACATTGTATTTCATTCAATTGCATAACATTCCATTCTAGTCCACAAAATTCCATTGTGTGCCTTCACACGCCAATCCTTTCCACAACTTTCTATTGCTTTCCACATTTTATTGCAGTCACAGTATTCCATTCCTGTCCATATCATTCCATTCAATTCAAAAACATTCCATTCATTTCCAAAACTTTCGATTCCATTCAAACTCATTATTCCCATACTTTCACCTAACATTTCAATCCAATATTTAATATTCAGTTCCTTTAATCAACATTCCACTTCATAGCATAACATTCCATTCCAGTTCACAGCATCACATTCCATTTCAAATATTCCATTTCTTTCTATAGCATACGATTCCATTCCAATCCACAAAATTCAACTCCGTTCCATAACCTTTCTGCAACATTCCGTTTCATTCCACAGTATTGCATTCACTTCCATAACTTTCCATTCAATTCCATAACATTCTATTTTTTCGTCAACATTCCACTGCATTCCACAGCATTCCATGCCATTCCATAAATTTCCATTGCATTCCAAAATATTCCACTCCATGCCATTACATTCGATTCCATTCCAACACATTATTCCCGTTCTGTTGCATAACATTCCAGTCCATTCAACAGCATTCCATTAGATTCCACAACGTAGAATTCCATTATATAACATTCGACTCAATTCGAACACGTTATTCTGATTATTACCTCACATTCCATTCCATTCTCCAAAATTCGGTTCTATTAATCAACATTGCACTTCATAACTGAACATTCCATTCCATAACAGAACATTCTATGTCATTCGATTGCATAATATTCCATTCCAATCCACAAAACTCCATTCCACTCCTTCACCATCCATTCTTTTCCCCAAATTTCTATCACTTTCCACAACAATCCATTGCTTTCCACAGCATTCCATTCCTGTCCATAACATTCCCTTCCATTCCACATCATTAGATGCCATTTCGTTACATTCTCTTCTATTAAATCACATTATTCCCATTCTTTCACTTAACATTCCATTCCATTCTGTAATATTCGGTTCCATTAATCAACATTACACTTCATACCAAAGCATTCCATTCCATTTCACAGCATCCCATTCCATTTCAATCATTCTATTTCATTCTATTGCATATGATTGCATTCCAATACACAAAATTCCATCCATTCCTTAACCTTTCCCCGACATTCCATTCCATTAAGCGGCATTGAATTCAATTCCGTAACTTTCCATTGCATTCCAAAATATTCCATTCCATTCCATAACATTCGACTGCATTTGAACTCATTATTCAAATTCTGTTACAAAATATTCCATGCCATTCATTAAAATTCTGTTCTATTAATCATTCCTATTCATACCATAATATTCCATTTGATTACACAACATTCCATTACATTTCAAACATTCTATTTCATTCTACTGCATACGATTCCATTCCAATACACAAAATTCCATTCCACTCCCTAACCTTCCATCCTGTCCCAAACTTTCTTTTCCTTTCCACAACATGCCAATGCATTCCACAGCATTCCATTACATTCCTTAACATTCCATTGAATTCCACAACATTCAATTCCACTCCGTTACATTTGTTTCCACTCAAACACATTATTCCCATTGTGTAACCTAACATTCCATTCGATTCTTTAAAATTCTGTTCTATTAATCAACATTACCCTTTATACCATAACATTCCATTCTATTACACAACATTCCTTCCAATTCATTCTATTTCACTCTGTTTCATAAGATTCCATTCCAATCCACAAAATTCCATTCCATTGCTTCAACTTCCATTCATTTCCCAACACTCTACTCCTTTCCACAAGATTCCATTCCATTCCACAGAATTCCATTCCATTCCACAACATAGCAATCCATTCCATAACATTCGACTCCATTTGAACACGTTATTCCGATTATTACCTAACATTGCATTCCATTCTTCAAAATTCGGCTCTATTAATCAACATTCCAATGCATACCATACCATTCCATTCCATAACACAACACTGTATTTCATTCAATTGCATAACATTCCATTCCAATCCACAAATTTCCATTGCATGCCTTCACACGCCATTCCTTTCCCCAAATTTCTATTGTTTTCACAACATTCCATTGCATTTCACCGTATTCCATTCCTGTCCATAACATTCCATTTAATTCAAAAATATTCCATGCCATTCCATAACTTTCGATTCCATTCAAACACATTATTCCCTCTCTTTCACCTAACATGTCATTACATTCTTTAATATTCAGTTCTTTTAATCAACATTCCAGTTCATACCATAACATTCCATTTCATTTCACAGCATCCCATTCCATTTCAAACATTCTATTTCTTTCTATAGCATAAGATTCCACTCAAATCCACAAAATTCCATTCCATTCTGCAACTTTTCCACAATATTGAATTTCATTTAACATCCTTGCATTCAATTCTAGAACATTCCATTCAATTCCATAACATTCTATTTTCTCATCAACATTCCACTGCATTCCACATCATTCCATTCAATTTCATAAATTTCCATTGCATTCCAAAATATCCCATTCCATGCCATTACATTCGATTCCATTACAACACATTATTCCGATTCTGTTGCATAACATTCCATTCCATTCTTTAAAATTTGGACCTATAAATCTATATTCCACTTCATAGTATAACACTCATTCAGTTACATAACATTCCTTTCCTGTTCATTCTATTTCATTATTTGCATAAGATTGCATTCCAATCTAAAAAATTCCATTCCATTCCTTAACCACCATTGCTTTCCCTAATATTCTATTCTTTCCCCTACATTCCATTGCATTCCCCAGCATCCGATTAAATTCCAAAAATTCCATTGCATTCCAAATTATTGCATTCCTTTCTATTCCATTCTATTCCATTCCAACACATTATTCCCATTCTTTTACAAAACATTCCATTCCATTCTTCATAATTCGGTTCGATTAATCAACATTGCACTTCACACCATAACAATTCCTTCGATTATACTGCATTCCAGTCCATTTTGAACATTCTCTTTCATCCATTCCATAACATTCCTTTCCAATCCACTAAGTTCCATTCCATTCCTTTAACTTCCATTCCTTTCCCAACACTCTATTCCTTTCCACAACATTCCATTGCATTCCACAGCATTCCATTCCATTTCAAAACATTCCATTCCATTCCACAACATTCGACTACATTCGAAAATTTTATTCCGATTTTTACGTAAAATTCCATTCCATTCTTTGAAATTATGTTCCATTATTCAACATTCTACTTCATACCATAACATACGTTTCCATTCAACAACATTCCATTCCATTTAAAACATTTTATTTCATTCCATTCCATATGATTCAATTCCAATCCAAAAAATTACATTCCATTCCTTAATGTCCCATTGCTTTCCCTAACATTCTATTCCTTTCCACTACATTCCACTGCAGTCCACATCATTCCATTCCATTCCACAACATTCCATTTCATTCCATAACATTCAATTCCTTTCCAAAACACTATTCCCGTTCTTTTACCTACCATTCCATTCCATTCGTCAAAATTCGGTTCCATTAATAAACATTCCATTTCATACCATAACGTTCAATTCCATTAAACAACATTCCATTCCACTTAAAACATTCTATTTTATTCTATTGCATAACATTCCATTCCACAAAATTCATTCCATTCCTTGCCCTCCCATTCCTTTCCCCAACGTTCTATTACTTTCCAAACCATGCCATTGCAATCCACAGCATTCCATTCCTTTCCTTAACGTTTCATTCAATACCAGAACATTCAATTCCAGTGCATAACATTGATTCTATTCAAACACATTATTCCCATTCTTTCACTTAACATTTCATTCCATTCTTTAAAATTCAGTTCTATTAATCAACATTCCAATTCATACCATAACATTCCATCCCATTTCACAACGTCCCATTACTTTTCAAACATTAAATCTCATTCTAATGCATAAGATTCCATTCCAATACACAAAATTCCATTCCGTTCCCGAACCTTTCCCCAACATTCCATTCCATTAAACGGCCTTGCATTCATTCCATAACTTTCCATTGCATTCATAACATTCCATTCCATTCCAAAACATTCGATTCCATTCCAGAACATTATTCACATTCTGTTAAAAATATTCCATGCCATTCATTAACATTCTGTTCTATTAATCAACATTCCCTTTCATACAATAACATTTCATTTGATTACACAACATTCCATTATATTTCAAACATTCTATATCATTCTACTGCATACGATTCCATTCCAATCCACAAAATTCCATTCCACTCCTTAACCTTCCATTCCTGTCCCCATCTTTCTATTCCTTTCCACAACATTCCATTGCATTGCACAGCATTCCATTACATGCCATAACATTCCATTGAATTCCACACATTCAATACCATTCCGTAATATTTTTCCATTCAAACACATTACTCCTGTCCTGTAACCTAACATTACAATCCATTCATTAAAATTCTGTTCTATTAAACATTCCCCTTCATACGATAACATTCCATTTGATTACACAACATTACATTCCGTTTCAAACATTCTATTTCATTCTCTTTCATAAGATTCCATTCCAATCCACAAAATTCCATACCATTCCTTAAATTTCCATTCCTTTCCCCAGCGTTCTATTCTTTTTCACAAAATTCCTTTGCATTCCACAGCATTCCATTCTATTCCGTATCATTCCATTCAATTCCACAACATTCCAATCCATTCTGTAACATTTGATTACATTCAAACACATTATTCGCGTTCTGTAACCTAACATTCCATTCCATTCATTAAAATTCTGTTCTATTAATTAACATTCCCCTTTGAACCAAAAAAGTCCATTGGAGTACACAATATTCCTTTCCAATTCATTCTATTCCGTTCTGTTTCAGAAGATTCCTTTCCAATCCAGAAAATTCCATTCCATTCCTTAATTGCCATGCCTTTCCAAAACGTTCTATACATTTCAAGAACATTCCATTGCATTCCGCACATTCTATTCCATTCCAAACAAGTCATTCAATTCCACAGCATTCCAATCCATTCCAAAACTTTTGTTTATATTCGAACACATTATTCACGTTTTGTACCTAACATTCCATTCCATTCTTTAATATTCTGTTCTATTAATCAACATTCCACTTCAAACAATAGCTTTCAATTCCATTTCACAGCATCAAATTCCATTTCAAACATTCTATTTAATTCTTTTTTATTGTAATTTATTTTATTATCATTAATTTACAATTACATGTGCAATATTACGATTATTAAACTACCCCTTCATCAGGTCCCGCCCACCAACCCCATTACAGTCACTGTCCATCAGTGCAGGGAGATGCTATAGAATCACTACTTGTCTTCTCTGAGTTGTACTTCCCTCCCCGTGCCCTCCAAACATTACATCTGCTAATTGTAATGCCCCATTTCCCTCTTATCCCTCCCTTCCTGCCAATTTTCCCCAGTCCCTTTCCTTTGGTAACTATTAGTCCGTTCTTGGGTTCTGTCAGTCTGCTGCTGTTTTGTTCCTTCAGTATTTTTACTTTGTTCTTATACTCTGCATATGAGTGAAATCATTTGATACTTGTCTTTTTGGGCTTGCCTTATTTCACTGAGCGTAATACCCTCTAGCTCCATCACGTTGTTGCAAATGGTAGGATTTGTTTTCTTCTTATGGCTGAATAATATTCCATTGTGCATATGTACCACTTCTTCTTTATCCATTCATCTACTGATGGACACTTAGGTTGCTTCCATTTCTTGGCTATTGTAAATAGTGCTGCAATAAACATAGGGGTGCATCTGTCCTTTTCAAATTGAGCTGCTGCATTCTTAGGGTAAATTCCTAGGAGTGGAATTCCTGGGTCAAATGGTATTTCTATTTTGAGTTTTTTTGAGGCACCTCCATACTGCTTTCCACAATCTTGGAACTAATTTGCAGTCCCAGCAGCAGTGTAGGAGGGTTCGTTTTCTCCACATCCTCGCCAACATTTGCTGTTGTTTCTGTTTTGGATTTTGGCCATCCTCACTGGTGTGAGGTGATATCTCATTGTGGTTTTAATCTGCATTTCTCTGATGATTAGTGATGTGGAGCATCATTTCATGTGCCTGTTGGCCATCTGAATTTCTTCTTTGGAGAATTGTCTATTCATGTCCTCTGCCCATTTCTTAGTTGGATTATTTGCTTTCTGTTTGTTAAGGTGCATGAGTTCTTTATATATTTTGGATTTCAACCCTTTATCAGATGTTTTTTATGAATATATTCTCCCATACTCTAGGATGTCTTTTGGTTCTACTGATGGTTTCCTTTGCTGTAAAGAAGCTTTGCAGCGGGATATAGTCCCACTTGTTCATTTTTGCTTTTGTTTCCCTTGCCTGGGGAGATATGTTCATGAAGAAGTTGCTCATGTTTAGGTCCAAGAGATTTTTGCCTGTATTTTTTTCTAAGAGTTTTATGTTTTCATGACTTATATTCAAGTCTTTGTTCCACCTTGAGTTTACCTTTGTGTATGGGGCTAGACAGTAGTCCAGTTTCATTCTCTTTCATGCAGCTGTCCAGTTTTTCCAACACCAGCTGCTGAAGAGGCTGTCATCTCCCCATTGTATATCCCTGGCACTTTTATCAAATATCAATTGACTGTAAATGTTTGGGTAAATGTTTGGATTTTCTATTCTGTTCCACTGGTCTGTGGGTCTGTTTTTGGGCCAATACCAAATGGTCTTGTTTACTGTGGCTTTGTAGTAGAGCTTGAAGTCAGGGACTGTAATTCCCCCTGTTTTATTCCCCCTTCTCAGTATTGGTTTGGCTATTCAGGGTCTTTTGTGGTTCCATATGAATTTTAGAATAATTTGTTCTAGTTCATTGAAGAAAGCTTTTTGTAGTTTGTATGGGATTGAATTTAATCTTTAGATTGCTTTAGGTAGTATAGCCATTTTCACAATATTTATTCTTCCTAGCCAAGAGCATGGGATGCATTTCCATTTGTTAGTGTCCTCTTTAATATCTCTTTGGAGTGTCTGTGGTTTTCAGAGTACAGGTCTTTCACTTCCTTGGTTAGGTTTATTCCTAGGAATTTTATTCTTTTTGATGCAATTGAGAATGGAATTGTTTTTCTGATTTCTCTTTGTGTTAGTTCATCATTATTGTATAGGGAAGCAACAGATTTCTGTGTGTTAATTTTGTATCCTGCAACTTTGTTGGATTCAGATATTAGTTCTTGTAGTTTTGGAATGGAGTCTTTAGGGTTTTTTATGTACAGTATCATGTCATCTGCAAATAGTGATAATTTGACTTCTTCTTTACCAATCTGGATGCCTTTTATGTCTTTGTATTGTCTGATTGCAGTGGCTAGGACCTCCAGTACTATGTTGAATAACAGTGGAGAGAGTGGCCATCCCTGTCTTGTTCCTGATCTTAGATGAAAAGCTTTCAGGGTCTCGCTGTTAAGTATGATGTTAGCTGTAGGTTTGTCATATATAGTCTTTATGATGTTGAGGTACTTGCCCTCTATACCCATTTTGTTGAGAGTTTTAATCAGGAATGGATGCTGAATTTTGCCAAATGCTTTTTCAGAATCTACGGAGATGATCATGTGGTTTTTGTTCTTCTTTTTGTTGATATGGTGGATGATGTTTATGGATTTTCGAATGTTGTTCCGTCCTTGCATCCCTGGGATGAATCCCGCTTGATCATGGTGTATGATCCTCTTGATGTATTTTTGATTTCGGTTTGCTAATATTTTGTTGAGTATTTTTGCATCTACGTTCATCAGGGTTATTGGTCTGTAATTTTCTTTTTTGGTGATGTCTTTGCCCGGTTTTGGTATTAGAGTGATGCTGGCTTCATAGAATGAGTTTGGAAGTATTCCCTCTTCTTCTATTTTTGGAAAACTTTAAGGAGAATGGGTGTTATTTCTTCTCTATATGTCTGGTAGAATTCAGAGGTGAATCCATCAGGCCCAGGGGTTTTGTTCTTGGGTAGTTTTTTGATTACCAATTCGATTTGGTCCCTGGTGATTGGTCTGTTTAGTTTTTCTGTTTCTTAGTAGGTCAGTCTTGGAAGGTTGTATTTCTCTAAGAAGTTGTCCATTTCTTCAATGTTTTCCAGCTTGTTAGCATATAGATTCTCATAATATTCTCTTATGATTGTTTGTATTTCTGTGGGGTCTGTCGTCATTTTTCCCTTCTCATTTCTGATTGTGTTTAGATGTGTAGATTCTCTTTTTCTCTTAATGAGTCTGGATAGGGGTTTATCTATTGTGTTTATTTTTTCAAAGAACCAGCTCTTCTTTTTATTGATTCTTTCAATTGTTTTATCCTTCTCAATTTTATTTATTTCTTCTCTAATCTTTATTATGTCCCTCCTTCTGGTGACTTTGGGCCTCATTTGTTCTTCTTTTCCCAATTTCAGTAATTGTGTCTTTAGGCTAGTCATTTGGGAATGTTCTTCTTTCTTTAAATTGGCCTGGATTGCAATATACTTTCCTCTTTAAACTGCCTTTGCTGCATACCACAGAAGTTGTTGTTGTCATTACTCTCCATATAGTCTTTGATTTCTGTTTTGATTTGGTCGTTAACCCATTGTTTAATTAGGAGAGGGTTGTTAAGTCTCCATGTATTTGTGAGCCTTTTTGATTTCTTTCTAAAATTTATTTCTAGTTTTATACCTTGGTGATCTGAGAAGATGTTTGGGAGGATTTCAATATTTTTTAAATTACTGAGGTTCTTTTTGTGTCCTAGTATGTGGTCTATTCTGGAAAATGTTCCATGTGCACTTGAGGAGAATGTGTATCCTGTTGCTTTTGGGTGTAGAGTTCTGTAGATGTCTCTTAGGTCCATCTGTTCTAGTGTGATGTTCAGTGCCTCTGTGTATTTACTTATTTTCTGTCTGGTTGATCTGTCCTCTGGAGTGAGTGGTGTGTTGAAGTCTCCTCATATGAATGGATTGCTGTCAATTTCCTCCTTTAATTCTGTTAGGATTTGTCTCACATATGCTGGCGCTCCTGTGTTGTGTGCATATATATTTCTAATGGTTATATCTTCTTGTTGGACTGACCCCTTTATCATTATGTAATGTCCTTCTTTATCTTTTGCTACTTTCTTCATTTTGAAGTCTATTTTGTCTGATACAAGTACTGCAACACCTGCTTTTTTCTCTTTGTTGTTTGCATGAAATATCTTTTTCCATCCCTTCACTCTTAGTCTGTGTATATCTTTGGATTTGAGGTGAGTTTCTTGTAGGCAGCATATAGATGGGTCTTGCTTTTTTATCCATTCTGTTATCTGTGTCTTTTGATTGGTGCATTCAGTCCATTTACATTTAGGGTGATTATTGATAGGTATGTACTTATTGCCATTGCTGGCTTTGGATTCGTGGTTACCAAAGGTTCAAGGGTTGCTTCTTTACTATCTAACAATCTAACTTAACTTTCTTGTTAAGATATTGTAAACACAGTCTGATGTTTCTTTATTTCTCTCCCTTCTTATTCTTCCTCCTCCATTCTTTATATACTAGGTGTTTTATTCTTTGCCTTTAGTTAGTATTTGGATGGTCTGCTTTCTTTGCTATGATTTTATTTTCTCTGCTGACATCTTTTTAGCCTTAGGGGTGCTTCCCTCTAGAGCAGTCCGTTTAAGATATCCTGTAGTGGTGGTTTATGAGAGGCAAACTCTCTCAACTTTCGTTTATCTGGAAATTGTTTAATCCCTCCATCATATTTAAATGATAATCGTGCTGGATACAATATTCTTGGTTCGAGGCCCTTCTGTTTCTTAACGTTAAATATATCATGCCATTCTCTTCCGGCCTGTAAGGATTCTGTTGAGAAGTCTGATGATAGTCTGATTGGTTTTCCTTTGTAGGTGATCATTTTCCTCTCTCTAGCTGCCTTTAATACCCTGTCTTTATCTTTGATCTTTGCCATCTTAATTATTATGTGTCTTGGTGTTGTCTTCCTTGGGTCCCTTGTTTTGGGAGATCTGTGAGCTTCAGTCGACTGCGAGACTAATTCCTTCCCCAGCGAGGGAAAGTTCTCAGAATTTATTTCTTCAAAGACACTTTCTATCCCTTT
>JAVSCE010020791.1:5000-74702 GCA_032199065.1 Smutsia gigantea | reverse complement strand
TCTGCTGCAGCTTGACCTTGACTTTAGAGGGAGCAAAAAAGACCACCAGACTTTTCACTGTCGATTGAACTTGCTTTCAATATTACCAAATAAACAACAGTTCAAAGTGAAGAGTCAGATATTAATCCCCGGCTTCATCCTACAAATGACCATTTCCATAAGAAAGCTTTTCAGCCAAGGGTAGTCTAGGAATTGACTAATAAGCCATGGTATGCCTGCAAATGGATAAGATGTCTTCACCCTGGCATTTTGCTTAGCCAGCATTTGAAATGATAGGTGGGGGGAGGTGGGAGGGAGTCACATCATAGCTTGTTGAATGAATGAGTGAAAACGGGTAACGTGAAGATAATACCAATAATAATGAGGTCTTTCCCTCTCATTCTTTTTGCCTGGATGTTTTAAATTTCCCCGGTTGACAACTTCTCTCTTCTGCCTATTTGCCTTCCATGCCATGGTGTGCGTCAGGGCTCTGGGGGAAGTTCACCATTAGCACCGCAGCTCCTCTGCACAAATCCTGGCGGGAAAGAGAGAGGCTTAAGGCAGAAGGAAGGGTAAAAGTTCAACTCTCAGATGGCAGTTCAGATGGAGAAAGAGTGGTGGCGACCATCGCGTGACTTCTCTCTCCTTCCACTTGGAATTTAATTTAACTCTTAAAATGTACCTACATCTATTTCTGTTAATCAATCTATCTATTTTTCTATTATTCCTTTTCTCTTCTTGCCTCTTTCCCTCCACCCTTCCTTCCAGAAATAAAACTGGTACTAATGCAGAAGTCTGAAGTCAGACCTTAAAAGTTAGGACTACTGTTACTTTAGACGGGTGGGGGCTTCGTCATTTGGCTTTAACTCTCTCTTCTGATACTTGTCCTTAATGTGATGTATCAGAGAACCTCTTTGAAAATGTTTCTGTTTAATGGGGCTCAGGGAACTAAAAATCTCCTTTAAAAAAGATAAAATGGTGCTTTCTGATAGGGACTTAGTAGTTAATTTCTGTGGAGGTCTATTTTCATATGCATGAAAATCTGTTTAAAATGCTGTTTTAAATTTTAAGTCACATACACATATACTAAATTCATTTATGTGTTTTTAAATGCTGTTTAAAAAATTTTAATATCTGTAATGTAAAATAGTGTAATGTAATCAAAATACATACATATATATATATATATATATATATATATATATATATGAGAGAGAGAGAGTACTTAATGTGCATTATAATAGCATGCAAACTGGGAAATAAAAGTTAACTTGGAAGCTTACTTGGCTTTACAATGCAACAGACTAACCAAGTAACATTTTATATATGTATTTGCCTCTAAGTGAGGCATACAAATATGCTTTTTAGAATATTTCCCTGATTGAATGAACAAGCCCACAGGTCCACCATTTTATATTTGTTCTCTTAAAAACGTTGACACTCGTTTTGAAAATGCTGGTTTAAATGGGCATTATTAAGTCTTTATCAGTTCTGAGCATTTCAGCCTTTTGCATCCAGAAATTTCTCAATCTGACAGAATAAGAAATGCATTTACATGGCCTAAGCTCTTAAATTGTCCCTTTCAATTAATGCCCCATCATGGAGCAATCTGGAAACCATTACTCAGTAACTCTTCATTATAATTGCTTGCAGCTGAGTATCCAGCCCTTGGTAATATAAGAATAAAAGAAAACTCAGTTAGTAACAAGTGCAATTGATTCCATTCAGAATTCCCCTGGTGCTTTGCCATGTTTGGCCTGCATGAGAGGAAACCCGAGGGTTTTTTTTCTTTTGGGGCCAGGAAATGAACTGGCAGACATAGATGGTTTGTGTGGTGCTTGCCTTCGTGTTTCAGCTGGTCCTAGTTAAAAATGAGACGGTGGGGCTCCTGCTTTCTCCCCCACCACTTTTTTTTTTGGAGGGCTTTTCTGGTAATAGATAAAACTACAGAACTTCAATTTGCTGCAAACTAACAGCATCCAGAAACTGTCACCTTCCGTGACCACAGCTGATCCTGGATTGCCTTCTGCTAAGGAGTGGGGTGTAGAACTGGATTCACTCCCACCTTGATGCTGCCTTTATGAGAGCACGTCCCTGGTGTATTTGGTACAGGTGGAGAGTGTTTATGCGTTTGGAGGCTATCAATCACCAAGTCCAGAAATGTAAAGATCTAAATTATGATAGATGAAAATGTGATGTGGTAAACGCCACCCCCCCATTCCAGCCACATCCCCCCCTTTCACCCCCGTCCCTTCCAGCCACATCCCTTCACCCCCGTGTAAATCAGGAACTTGGCTTTTAAAGACGGTGAAGGGAGATGTTATTACTCATTCCCTCAGAGATCCTGCAGCTCAGTGCCCAGCGCCCATGTGTCCTTGGACTCTGAGCACCAGGGACCATGGGGACAGTCAATTCATACCATCCTGTCCACCTTCTCCCCTACAAATGACTGAGGCCAGGGGACAAGTATGCCCTACTTCATGCACTTAACATGTGTCAATTATAATACATGTTTATTATAAAAAGAATTGATGTTTAGCATAGAAAAATTAAACCCAATAAAACCCTAACTGCTCTTAATTTTCATTCTTTGCTTTCCTAATAATAGAAAAAAAAACCTCTCTCTATGAAGTTAAATGGCATTTCATTTTGATATGCTGTAGAAAGAAGATTGTAAAATCTTCCGTGGCCAAGGAAAATTTTTGTGTATTTCTCATATTTTTTTCTATGCATTTATTTTTGAGAGATTGGTTTTTTCACATTGGTGTGATGATTCTGTATATTCTACCCTGCTGTAAACTTAAAAAAAATTGCTGTTATACTTAGTGATAATTACTTATTTTAAAAGACCTCATCAAGGGTTTTTAAAGGAGAGCAAAGCACTGTAACCAACAAAAAGAAGAAGAATAGGAATAAAAGTCTCTGAAGTTTGGAGGCTCCAGGATCTCCGGAATAAGGGCTGATACAGTATCGGCTGAGGTCAACGGCTGTGATGGACCCCAGAATCCCAGCGTTCTCAGACTCTCGGGGTCTATGGTGATTAAAAGGAACTATAAATAAGCTTTAAGGGAGAACATTTTTCCATTGAGAAATAAATTAAAAAATGAATACTTAGCAGCATTCAAGAGGCCAGGGAGAAATTGGACTGTTACGTGTGTGCCTGATTTCACATTTCCCGAAGAGATATAAATATAAAAATCAACTTGCTCTCTTGAATTTGTGATAATTAAAAATCATCAATTTCTCTGGCAGTGTTTTTCGTTTTTCTCTAGTTCCATGTCTTTACCTATGAAGAAATGCAGACTGTTCAAACCTGGGTTCACTAAAATCTTTAATTAACTAAATTAAAAAAAAATGTGACAATGAAATCAGCTGATGCCCAATGACCTTGTCCAGTGACGATGAATTCAGGCCATTTACTTATTACATTAATGGTTCGTGCGCTGGGGAGTCGTAGCAGGATGGGGTAAAGCCCATTTCTAATAAGGTAGACATGTCCGGTAGCTCAGGCTTCTATGTTTGAAATAACCAGTCACCAAACTCTGATCTTTACGTGCTGGCTTGGTCAGAGCTTCAGCCCGATGGGAGTACAGCTACTTGACTGTCCACTAATTTTTGCCTGTTGAAAGTCTTGTCATTCTTTCATGGCAACTGGTCATGGAGGTTCCTGTTCCTTCCCAGGCCAGAGAGGCCGGCCTACTCAGTTCTCCAGGCTATTTACAGGACTTTGGCTTTGTTTCAGGTTTTCAGCACCTTTATTCAAATCCTCTCTCCTGTCCCGCTGAGGCAGTATTTAAACAATTCTCCCTTTTCCAATCAATCAATCAGCAAATCTTTCTTGAGGTCTAACCGAGCAGAATACTCCTCCTTTGCCCATGGCTGCTGATTACTAATTTTGTGGCCTGGCTTCCCAAGCCCAGAATCTTGAATCTTAATAACATTTTTTAGAAAACTGTGGTAAAATACACATAAAATTATCATTTTAACCCCTTTTAAATGTATAGCTCAGTGGCATTAACATCCACATTGCTTAATGGCCTTTTAAGATCTTTCCAGTGAAAATTATATCTAGTAATGTTGAATGATTTAAGATATTGAGAAAAGATCATGCATTTTTTAGAGGAGGTGAAATACACAAAGGCCTGTGGACTCTCATTTCTCACTGTAGATGGAATTTGTTTTGTTTATCTGTATTTCTAGTGATAAGCGCTATGGTCAAATTCTCTAACCCATCTGGTGATAAGTTCTGAATGTGAGTTGTTTTATTTTGCACATAGACATCCTATGATCTGGAATTGTACCCGCGGATAAGAGGGGCCTGTCAGTCACAGCTGACTCTCAGTGATTCATAGAACGGTAGGCTTGGAGAGGCCCCGTGGACTGCTCCGTACCAGCACATGTGTTTGGCTGAGCCAGCCAAGTATTTTAAAGGTACAAATTGGTTATCATCATGGCAGAATTGGAATAATTCATAGAGAAATATTTATTCCCAGCTCCTCTTGAAAACTGGTAGATCGGGCAGCATGGGGACCGCACTGGGCCTGGCAGCCATCCACAGGAGCTAGGGAGCGGTGACCCCTTCAGGTGGGGCAGATGGCCCCAGGCACCATGCAGTTAGCTTCAATCTCCATTACCTTGTTGACAACCCCCCATCCTTCTTTGAGTGACCTTTACCATATTGTAGAACTTTTCACAATTCCCTAACTGCCCTTCTATTCATCACTGATGACAAAACTCTCCTTCTGAAGGCTGCCTTCTGGCACTTGGGTATTGACTATGAGTGAAGACCTTCATGATCAACTTGGAATAAAATGTCTCTCAGGGGAGAACGTGAAGGTCTAGAAGAGGCCTCTCTTTAGTCACTGAAAGAAAGAGACAGCTTCTTTTATTTCCTATTTCTGCCATTGGCTGTGAAGATAATTGGTGAAAAGTTCATGGGATGGGAGGCTAGGGAGCAAAAGAAAGAAGCAAATCCAGAAGACTAGCAAGTTCTTAAATGGCTCTTGAGCAACTGAGTTGCATAGAGCACTGTAATAATGTCATAGAAAATCTTCCCAAAGATTAGACGACTAGGCATTCTAACCCAAAGAACCCAGGGAATGGCCCCAGTACCTTACCCCATGGGGCCTGTGTGCCTCTAGAGAGGTCTGTCACCCATGCAAGGGAACATTTCAGAGGCAGGCTGAAGGCTGTGGACCCTCAGTCAGTGAGAGAGGAACTCTGTTAGATCCACAGTCTCTCCCGGGATCCAGTTTATTCTATGTTTAGGGATAAGGAGTGAACCCACATGAGGGGGTTCTTCTCAGGGCTCTCTTAAGAATGGAAACTGGGCCGAAGGGAAAAACATGGCCTGTTGCTTGGCTCATCTCCACTCCCTTTGCCTTGGGTATGTAGTTTGGGAGCAGGAGGTGACTGTGACTTTGGCATTCTCCCAGATCACTTCCCTCCGTGGTGTCCCCAAGTCTGGGTTAGATAGGCAAATCGGGCCTAATGATGGCCAGATCAAATCTGAGAAATCGTCCTCAGTGTTAAAGCTTTCCAGCCTGTCATGTCCATAAAAGCAAATAAGATAAAGTTACACTAAAAATAGGAATAGCAGGGAAAAAGCTCTTCCACGGATTACTATAAAAATAAAATTACTCCCAGGACCTTGGAGACTGTTAACTTGCTGGGTTCCTTGCATCACACAAAGCCCTTACTCCTAAGGAGTCTTTCTCCCAGTTCTTCAGGTGTTTTGTCATCTATGTTCCCAGTGGATGTGGTCAGGTATCACTGTGTGTGGTGCTGACACCTCATGGCTGCTAACAAATGGGATGGCATCAAAAAAATAGCTTTGTCTAGCACAGCAAAATCACACTTCTTGGATGAACCTCTCTCTGACATGAGGACCAGGGAAAAAAAAGAGTAATAAGCAGGGGACTTAGCAGATCCATAACAAAATGCCAGCCCCAGCTGTGTTCTAAGGAGGTGCTAAAATCTTGTGGGCTACAAGTTACTCCTTAGAGCTTCTCACGGCGAACACCTAACTTCCTGTCATGTCTGCCTAATTTTTTAAAATTTACACATGTCAGTAGTTACAAAAGCACTATGATTTCTTGGCAATGTTTTTCTTTCCTCTCTTCTCTTAGAAGACTCTCCTCAAGGGCAGGCCCAGGATTCCACTTAGCAAGAAGTCCAAAAACCAGGAATGAGAGAGGCTGCAGACAGCAGGGCAGCACTTTATCCTGCCCATCTCCAGCATCCATCGGTGAGAGAATGTCCACGTACTGTAAAAACCACTGTGGCAGAGGCTGTAGGCAGCTGCCCAAACATGCTTTCTCTTCCTCCTGGCTTACACAGCCAACAGCACTTCCAGCCTCACACTGGCCACTCGCACTGCAAGTGAGTGACTGTGGAATGGTGCACAGCTGGTGCAGTGCGGGGGGCAGTGACGTGTGCCCGTTCCAGGCCCAGCCTGCTAGACCTCCCGCATGGAGTTATCTGTGCTTATCTCCCCTTCAGCTGGTTAGGGTGGAAAGAACTTCGAGGACAACTTTGGGAGTTGCCTGATGAAGATGCCAAACCACAGGATGGAAAGGGCCTAAGTTCCTGAATCACAATATGGAGGGAAGCCTTCCCATCAGCAGCCATCTCACTGGGCTATGACATGAGTGAGAAGTAAATCTGTTAAATCACTGAGATTTCTGGTTCTTCTGATAGAGCAGTTAGCATTTCTTTGAAAAATACAGACATTAATTTGGGCCTTTCTTAAAGACGGAGATAAGGAAACAGGGCCTAGGAACAGCCTCCAGGAGCTGGAGATGGTGTTCATGATGGATGGGGAAGGATCCTCCCCAACCTTCACTGTAGATTAATGTCTAGAGTAGAAGAATAATACCTAGTACGCCTCGGTTAGGGCCACTGAACATTAAGTCCTTGTAGCTTGGAGATTTTTTGACATCTCTCCAGACAATCAGGAGTTAATGATACTTGTGCATGTTCATTTGAGAAATGTCAGAAGCCAAGTCTGGACAATTTTTGGAAAAGCTTATAACTTGCATAGGGTGCCATGTGGAGCAAGTAATTAGGTCTATCCCACAATTGCAACCTTTACCCATGCAAAGCTGGAAACAATAGAAAGTATTTATATGCTGGACAGATCTGAGGAAGAAAAACATACAGAGAAAAACTATTTATATACAGATTTGGAGGAAGAAAAACATACAGAGAAAAGGATGTTGCAGTATACTTGGTATAATATTCTTACAAAAGTAGGAAGAAAGTTGTGCTTTCACAAGAACTCTCGACAGGTTCCTGACTTTGAAGGGACAAAACAATGGGTATAAAAGAAGTGGAGACTTGAATTACTCTGATGTTATTATTGTCAAGGCTATTATTATTCCTCAAGTCTTTCCAGAATAAGTGCATCCTCTAATGGATGTATCACTTTGCAACCCTAAGATGGGATTGAATTTGCAAGAGGCTTTTCCAGAGGCCACTGTGCTCCTGGGAGACCATATCTCACATGGGAGACCGTGTGGAAGCAGCCACAATGTGTATGGTGGTGTCTGTCTGAGGCGGCATGGACCCCTCACTACTTGGTTAATATGCACATCTCCTGCACATTCTGAACCCTGTCATAAGCCGGTGACAACTAGTGTGCTACATTGAAAATGCTCTCACTCTCTTAGGTTGAGTGCAGATCAGCCTCGGATACGGAAAACTAAATGACAGACACAAAGGAAAATATTTTCACTCTCAAAACAGCAGGAAACTTAAAAAATACTATAACTGCTGGTTAAATTTAATAAGATTAGAGATATATAGGAAGTGAACATATATACTGTCTAAAAAAATTCAAAATGCAAAGGACAAAACTATTCTCAACCAAATTTCTTAAATGATTCTAGGCAAAAGGTGAAAATCAACCATGAAGTTTTTCATAGGTTGGGAGTTCTAGACTGTGGGATAAGTGTCTCTTCTGGTCCTGATGAGGCCAGAGGTTAAAGAAATTTGTTCCATCTGTTTTCTTTCCACTGTATAAATTGCCTTTAATTAGCTCACTTCACCTGGGAAAGAACTTTTATCTATGTCACCTTCTAAAGCTAGGGAACTAGATGTGAGGTGGGTACCTGCCTTTCTTCTTCTTCTTCTTCTTCTTCTTCTTCTTTTTTACTATATAACCTCTGTATAACCTCTATTTTCCTTATGGACAGTGAAACACATTCAGTGAAATATATCGGACACAATTTATATGATTTCAACTCTGCACTCTTAGCATGAATCTAATATTTAAAAGTTCTACCTGTGAAGGACTGATGTGTTTGAACACTATTTGTCTCTGAAATGTTACATATATTCACTTGATTAATATGCACATCTCCTGCATGTTCTGAACCCTGTCATAAGTCAGTGGCCACTTAGGGTGCCACGTTGAAAATGCTCTCACTCTCTTAGGTTGAGTGCATTCTGCAACGTGTTATTTACTCCGCTGTGGCTTCTTTTTCTGGAGGCAGGGTTTGAGTGATAATAGCGAAATGTGCGTACGTGAGAGTGCCTGACTTAGCTCAAGGAAACAGAAGATTATTGCCCTGCATATTAGAATCCTGAGTATTCTGGCAAGGCTAGTCACTGTTGGAGAAAATGATGAAGAAAACTTAAGGTTAATATGAGCAAGGAGTTAAAGACTGAATTATTTTTGACATTATGACATTATTTTGACACATTCGTCCTCAGCCTGGGAGAATAGACCAATAAATAGAATGTGAAGTGAAGCTGATAAAAACTATTACGCAGAGACAGGTGGCTGCTTTGGGGTTGGAGAAAATACAAATGTGGTTGCAAATGTGCCAGGAATGCATCATGACTACATGGGGAAGGGGTTGGACAGAAGGTTCCTATCGCCAGGCCACGAAACACGGTCCACCCTAAAGCAATGGTCCTCGAAGTAGCACACTAGAAATGCAGATTCTCAGGCCCACCTTAGACCTACTGAGTCAGAAACTCAAGGCGGGCCCATCAGTCAGTCCTTTAACCCGCCTCTGGTGATGCTGATGACATCCGAGAACCACAGAGCAGATGTGCACGTGAAGCAGGAAGCAGGACCTTGTTGTTCTTGTAGATGCCCTTGGCTTTCCTGTCCCTGCCTGGCACCAGCCTTTTTTTACTCTGTGCCATTCTAGTGTTTATGGACACACGTTTGTCATGCCAACTAGTCCCTAGATACAAGCTCAAGTAAAGACACATTTATTTCAAAGCCAGAGAAAATCTAGCTGGGCTGACTTTACTGCGAGGCAGTGTGTCCGTCTCCAAAGGGGCATCATCCTGCTTTTCAAGGATAACTTGGACAGTGGTCAACTTTCACCTCATTGTGATCACTTTGAACCCCAGACGGATCCCACCCTACTGGTCCCCACTCTTCCATCTCACTGTTTTAGCTTCTAACCAAGCAAGACTCTGCCTTGGTAGCCTAGCACACACTGAGACCTTTCTCAAAGATTCCCTTAATGTCCCACAGACCTGCCATATGCAGCTAAACCTCCAGTTAGATGTCCTGCAACATTGAAGATGTTTGAAGGGCACAAATACTCTTTTCCTATTTTTCTGGGTGTTTTACACGCACCTGAGTCTCTCCCAGCAGCTGCTCTCCTCTCCTTGGGTTGATCACCTGCATCATAGTTTGAATTATTAAAAGGCTTCCTGTCTGATGTGAGCCTGGAGATACCAGAAGAGAGGCAGATCTAAGGATCCTATTCAAGTCCAAAGGTAACACAGAGAAAACATTTTCTCTGGGCCCCATTGAAATAAGTGCTCAAGCTGTTGCTCAGAGAAAATCCAAGGGAACCCAGCTTCTCTGCTGCTATGGAACACTTGACTTAGCATTGCTTTCTACATGGGGGCCAAGCTGCCCTGATTCCCTAACGCGTATTGGTGCTGGCTATTTTGCTTTGTTTATCCAGGTTCCTCTGGTAGAAATGAGGGGATTGGAAACCAGTGACATTGAGAGTGAGAGAGCTGTAGCTTAGAGACCTGAGCCTTCCTGACAGCCTGTCTGGCACCTGATGCCACACACAGATTTTACGCTTAGTAACTGACGTCGAATGTTGCATGTCAGAGGTTTCATGGCTGATAGCTCCGTAGGGATTGAGAGAGGCCATCTGCACAAAGGTCTCTGGCTGGCTCCTTCTTTATGTCTACTGCCCCAAAGAAACCGATAGCACGAAAAGATTTACAGTTTGGTGGGCAAAAGACAAACGATTTCAGTCTCTGAGAGCAAATTTTTGTACATCATATGGTTAAAATTGATTACTCCATTGACTTTTGTATGGGATGAGCCCCAACTAATGATGTTAGGTAATCAATGAGAAAAGGCTGTGCATGAAGAATTTAAAATCACAATAATGGATTACTGTGGCAAAAGGCTTCTCACAGCAAGAAATAAGTGAGGGCTGGGCACGTTCACAGAAGGCTGGACCCAAAGCCACCTCCCCTGGTAGTCTGAAGCATGGCTCAGGAAGTAAGCCTCTGACAGTTATATTTCTTTTCATGGAGATTCTGATTTCTCTGTGCTGGCATTTCCGGCCTCTGTAACTTGCCTTTTACTCCTGAGAAATAGATCCCAGGGTGCTGCTGTTTGTTATAATTAGCTCTGGCTATTAGCTCTTCCTGTTTAAGCGGGTAGGAGAGGACCAGACCTTGGTTGTAACCAACTCAGAGGAACAGTGTCGCTGATCACACTCCTTTCCTGACTCCTGACATATGCTTGGGCCGCTGGCCTCCTCATGTAACTGCGGCACATCCAGGGCACGGGGACCTATGAGACCTACCCCCACCCCTGACTTCCCAGCAAACATATGGGGAATAATACAAGGGCATTAAATTAGACCTCATTACCTAGCCAGTTGGGCTGTCCGGCTCTCCCGCACATAATAATGAGGTCTGATTTATTGTGATCATTATTCAGGCATTACAGGTCACTAAATAACATGCTCTGCCCACACATGTCTTCTGAGCTAATAAATATCCTGAGAGGAAACATTCTTGAGGGCGTGAGTCTCAGGTTTGATCGGTAACGCCAAGCTCATTAATTGTGTGAAGGCACTTTGCCTATTGCTCATAAAATTTGGGAACAGAGATGGGAGAAGTCTAATTATCAACGTTGGGGGATGAGTAAGAGGCAAAGGAGAGAGTGTCCACTGGATTCCTTGGCCTCTAGGACATAGGCCAAGCAGGGCACATTGGTGGCAAGGACAAAGCTGAGGCTGACCCCAGGCAAGTCAACCATGATGCCAACCACGGACAGCAGCATGCAGGAGGTGAGCCCTTCAGGAGCTGGACCCAGGTTCCTCCGGGCCTCCTACACTGTGTATTCCCAGCGTCCCACTGAGGAGTTCCTCTGATGTCACTCTCCTTCACCTCTGGGTCTTTACATGTGCCTTTCCTCTCTGTCTAGAATGCCATACCTACCCCATGCCCGCTTCCCCTTTTATGTGGTATTATCATGTTTGGAGACATAGATTAGATGTCACCTCCCCCAGCTGGCCTGCCATGATTGTATAGGACCAAGCATCTTATACAGTTTATCATGCGGTACGGCTTTCATTAACTTGCCTGGATTCTCTGCTAGACTGTAAGCCCTCCAGGGCCCAATCTGGATCTCACTGACTGCATATTCCTAATGCCTAGAGGAGCACCTGGTACATAGCAGGTGTTGACTAGCTGCTTGGTAAATGAAAAAAACAAATGTCTGTGCACAAGAAGGACTTTTTGGCAAGGATGCCCTGAAGGCACTGGAAACAATGCCACAGATGTGGCGGTGGTAGTAGAGGCTGGTGCCTCTTTTGCCCTGGCTGTCTCCACGAGGGAGAAGAGGCCTCTAACCACCCTGGGCATCGCCTTCTTGAGCTCTTTCTTCACCATCAGGATGCACATTACATTGGAAACTTTCAAAAGGATGGGAATATAATCTGGTCAATCTTGTATCCCTCATAACATGTTCATTAAATGTTGGATTAAGCTGTTGGCACTAGTAGCTGGGCTTTCCTACTCACCAGAGGCTGGGCCATGGGGCCACTTTCCTAGGGTGGGGAGAACATGGTTTGTGGCTGGGGAAACTGAGGTTTCTTTTAGGCCCCACCCCTAGGCAGACCTTTACCAGTGAGCAGGGGAGAATGGGACTCTGGCAGAGTTAAGGGCTCTTTGTAAATATGGCTGCAGCAGGCTGACATTGAAATGCCAGGCTATATGCTTTTCTTTGCAGTCATTATCTCAAATCATAGAGCACTGAGATTTCAGTTTTTGACATAATAGGATTAGAAGAAAAGGACTGTGTCAGTGGATTGTCATGAATCCTATATTGATAATGTCCATATTTATCTCTTAAAATTGCAATATGTTTTTTTAAGGCCTCCTTGCCTTAAGGAAAACAGGATTAAAAATAATCCTTTTTTTCTAACTCATAATGTAAAGTGGGTAACTGGTAAATACTAAGTAAATCTAACTGTATATCTACATTATTTATGGGAATAATTTAGGATTATTTGCTTTATAGAAAATTTGTTGGAATGTTTTAAAAATTACTGAAATTAAATGAAATCAAGCTCCTTGAATTATCCATGAATGCAGCTTCACATAATCAATACTTTAGCCATTCTGGGATGACATTACATCTCAAGACTATTTTCTAACTTAATAGGATTAGAAATAATAAACTGATATTATTTCTTTGTGAATTGGGGCCTCTGACCTGGTAATTTAATGCCTTCATTATTGCACTTGGAGAGCACTGAGAGACCCACTGAGACCCACGTACAAGCAGCTCCATTCTGTCCAAGTGATAGCCTGACTCCTCACTTTCTGTGGATGGTGGGTTATGTGCGATTGAGGAATATTTGTATTTTTAAAACACTCTGAGCATTATTTTCAGAAGAGTAGTGTATATATTTAAAATGGAAAACTTTTATTGATTCAATAACAAAGACCAGTAGAAAATGAGATGACTTATTCCCAGATCGTATTATTACAGATATTCTCATGCTGGCCAGGAGGTGAACTCTATATAATGGGGCCATGAGAGGTTTTTTTTTTTTGGCTAGCCTGGGCCTGATGTGCTGCTGTGATTCCTGCTGCTTTTTGCTGCTCCCTGGGAGAAAATGCATGGAAGGGTGTGAATATTTGAAAGAATTGGGGGGCCTGAGGCTTGAGCTCATCCATTTTCTCACGAGCTCTGCTCCTGCCCCTTTGGAGATGGGGAGTCCCCTGAGCCTGCCCACAGCAAAGCACTTTCCCATGAATCTTTGCCATTGCCTATGCGGCTCAAAGGGAATTTCCTCCCTGATTAAAATGTGTTGGGTTCACATCTTAGCCCGAGAGACATGTCAGAACCCCTCTGTGAGGCCTGTTCCCAGAGAATCACCTAGAGTGAGAAGCCAGTGGAAGATGTGATTCCCAAGGCTGTGAACCAGACTCTACATTGGAAAGTGCAATGAAATGGATGGGAATGTTTCATGAAAAGATGGTCCTGGCTGGGAAGGGCAGGGGGCTAGACAAAGATGGAATGTGTTCTATTTATGGAGCATGGTTTAAAATGCTGAATACTAAGAGCAGGAGGCAGTTATGAATTCCCTAATTGACCAGGACAATAGGAACTCAAAAGTCTCTCTGGAAGAATGGAAATGATTTGTCCACTGAGTCTGTTTATTGGGGGTGACTTGCAGACCCAGCTCTGTCATCAGGAAGCTCTGTTGAAAGTTATGTGGCAGAGATGACTTGGGCCCAATTAGTCCTGGACTACATAACAACAATAAAAAAATCCTCTAAATCAGTAATGATGAACGCGTGATACCACATTGTTGTAAGAACAGTAGAAGATTCGTAACTAATCCTTCTGCAACGAGTACGAAATTGGAAATTCAAGTCATAATGACGAACTGACCGACATTTATCGAGTGCTCGCTCTGAGTCAGATACTGCTCTAAATCCTTTATGTGTTATGCCAACTCATCGCATTCTTAGAGCAGCTCTGTAAAGTGGATGTTATTGTACAACTTATTTCTGCTCATAGCTTATTGGCTGGAATGAGTCACATGATGCAACTCACTGCAAGGGAGGCCCAAGCTGAGTGCTTGGTGGTCAGATAAAACTCTGGGCATCGTGTTATTAAAATACAAGGAAAGAATGAATCCAAGGGACAGTGAACAGTCTCTGATCCACCCACACCTTGAGCAAATGAACTTATTCTTGAAGTGGCCCAAGAAAAGAAGTCTTTCTTATCCTTTCCTCTAACTATATTTCTGGAAGATGAATGTAGAGGAAGCTGATTTTATAGAGGTTCCCATTTCAGTTAGATGCTGGGCATTCTGAACAGGTAAAGAGGAAAGGGTGAGCGAGGGAAATGAGAAACTTGAGCATGGCTGCTTCTGTAAACTTCCTTCCTCTGGGCGGCACCAGTGCTTCTGTCCATGAGGCTCTCACAGCTCTTTGCCTGATTCAAAAAGCTATAGAAACTGTTCACTTGTTTATTTGACAGGTATTTAGTGAAAGCCCAGTATGCACCAGGTTCTCGGTCTACCAAGACACACAAGACACGCAAGGTATTTGCTATTATGGAGTCTATGTTCTGTTTGGTGGAGATACTGGTAAACAAATAAAACTAGAAGTTGCTAGATATTATGAAGAAAAATATAAAGGAAACTATGCAGAACTCAGTGGTTATAATAACAAGCATTTTTCTTGATTACCAGCTACATAATTTGGGGGCTCAGAACAAAATGAAAATGTGGAACCCCTTGTTTAAAAATTAAGAATTTCAAAATAGTAACAGGAGAGCTGTTAAACTAAGCATGAGGCCCCTCTAAGCAAGGACTCCCCATGACTGTCCAGTGGAGCACCTGTGGAGCCAGTTCTGTTTGCAGATGTGTGAGTTTGCAGGACTTTGCTCCAGGCTTCATGTCTACTCCACATGTCTCCACACACATTTTCCTTGGATCAGGACCTTCTGGGGCATGGTATCTCATGTGAATCATAGGAAGACAGGGGCATGCCAAGTGCATAAGCATGTTTCAAGCCTCTGCTTGCCAAATGTCTGCTAACATCCCATTGGAGTTACATGGCCAATTCCAAGGTCAGGGGTGGGGAAGCACAATCTTCCCACCAAGAAGCCATAGCAAGGGTATGGATACAAAATTCTAGTAAGGGAAGGAGTTAGTATTGAGCACAATGATTCTGATTGGTGTGCTGAGTATGATAGGGAGCAACTGATTTTAAGAATGTGAGTGGCATGTTCTCCTTTAAATTATTAAAAGATCATTCAGCCTATCATGGGAAGAAAGAATTGTAAAGGGCACATGTGGAAACAGGGAGACCACTGAGTTAAAGAGAAAGATACTGGCTTGGCTATAGTAGTAGAAATGGAGATGAAGATGAAGGATATTATGATTTAGAGGTAAACTCAATGGGACCTTGTGTTGGGCTGGATGAGGTGGGTAAGTGAAAGAGATGAATGAAAAAATTATTCTTATTTTAAATTTGAGCAACAGGGTGATGGTGGTGCCATTTATTGATGGGGGTAAGCAAGAGGGGATTAATTAGTGGATCTGTGTCCTCAGCCAGACTACAGGCTTCACAAGCAAGAGCCCAAGTCTTACTAATCTCTAGATTCCTAGAGACTTGTATAGTGATTGGCACATAGGCGGGGTCTGATGAATGAACCAATGAAGAAAAAGAGCAAACAGTATAGTGACATCTTCATTGATTCATTCAATTAAATTGTCAACTATATATCGATCATAATTCTAATAGTTATTCATTCCATTAACATTTATTGATAAGCTACTATGTGCAAAGCAGCGTGCTAGGGGCTGGTACATAGAGATGAGTACAGCACCTGACCTCGAGGAGCTGAAGTCTAGTGGAAGAGTCAGATAAGAAAACTCCAGATTGTAGTATAAGATGAGAGGAGTGTGCACAAGGGCTGTGGAAGCAGAGAGGAAAGCCCCAGTTGCAGCCTCCTGGGGAGATTTCCTAGAGCAAGTCTTTCCTAAAAGAAGGAATGCTTGGATTGAGTCTTCAAGGAAGGTTGGAGTCAGGCCACAGAAGCGGTTGGGAATAGTGTTGTAGGCAAAGGAACAGCATGTGAGAAGGCTGAGGTGTGACTGAGTATGGCATGCTTAGGAAAGTGAAAGAAGCTGAAACATTGGGAGTGCTAGGTGAGCTTGGAGAAGTAGGTCCAGGCTAGATCATGAAGGGCCTTGCAGGTCATGCTCTGTGCTCGAGACAACAGTTTGCTGTTAGGATTTTAAGTAGGCAAGTGACATGATTAGTTTTGGGAAGATGTTTCTTTTAGCAAGGTGGTGAGTAGATTGGGGTTGAAAGGGACAAGAAGCAGAGGGACTGTTGAACCTCAGAGTATCTTAGATGCGGGATCACAGAAGCCCAGCCTAAGGCAATAACAGTGAAAATGGAGAGAGGGTAGACTCGATATGGGGAGTGAAAGGGAGCAAGGGCACTGAGGGAGGTTTCTGGCTGTGGTGGCCACACGGAAGAGGATGCGGCCGCTCGCAGCAATGGATGCTACAGCAGGGAGAGAGTTTGGCCTTAGGAGCCCATTGAGCCAGAACCCTCATCCGATAAGCCTCAAACATCACCAGAGGAGGTGAGCAAAGCAGCTGTTCCAGGGGCCAGGCCTTCGGAATACACTGTGATGTAGAGCATGTGGACAAAAGACTCCTCCCAGGTGCATTAGAGTTCAGCACGAGGGCATTTGAATCCTTTCCCATCTACTCTCGCCTCTCTCCAGGCCGCTGTGGCTTCCAACCACTTTGAAGAGCTGAATCATGTCTGTGGGGAACTCCAGCAGTCAGAGTGGGCTGTGCTTCTAATTCCATCCCTCTGGTCTTTAGTCCTGGTGGAGATAAAGCCTGCCCACTCTATAACATCACCTGGCAGCTCTTCATGACTCAGAGAGGCAACCCTTCCTCCATTATCACCTCTATTAGAAAAGCCTGGAAAAGCCTGCTGGGCATTGTTCTTAGAACCACAGGCAGCTGAACCAGCTGCGAGCACAGAGACAAGCCAGGAGGTGGAAGGTGGACTTGCGGGGCCTAGCTTGGGCAGAAAGATGGATGTGGTGGGCAGTGGGCCGGAATGGGCCTGCGCCAGAGGCTTGACTAACATCAGGAGAAGCAAAACATTCACAGCCCAGCCTCCAAAGGGGAGGACGGGGTGATGACAAAGAGACTGGCAACAGCTGTATCAAAGCAGACCAGGGGGGCCACCTTCCCAGCTTGGGGCAGTCAGGACGGGGACCTGCAACACTGACCTGACCTTTGACCCAAACCTAAGCCAAACTTGCAGCAGGCTGCAGAGACGACATTTTCAGATCTTTATGGCCACTCTTCCCAGATTTCTACAGCCTGCCCAGTCCTGTGAGCTCTCAGCTGCTGGAGAGTAACACAGAGGCGCTGTCTGCAAGCCTGCCAGAGCTGCCTCACAGGAAGCAGGGAATAGTAAACAGTCAACGAGGTCTCTTCTCTCTGCAGATTCTCACTGTGGCTTCTAGCCTGGAAAGGTCTGAAGAGGCAAAAAGCCGGGCATTGTGGTCTTGCTCACTGTGTCCCCCCGGATCCCCCTCCCACTCTGGGGCTGGGGTCAGGGGAAGGTTACACACACAAAACACTGAGCCTGGCTCTCCAGGCTGCCCAAGCAATTTGTTCGAAAGTTTAAAAAATCATTTGTCCAACAAATATGTATCCAGAAAGGCTCTGTTTGAGACAGGAAGAGGGGGTGGAGGAGGCTGGCAGATAAGGAATACAGGAGTGTCAAAGCTGTGGCCTTACCCCGGGGAGTCTGAGGCTGGGACACCAAAGCCTCATGTGAGGAGGGCTCCTTCCCTGTTGTCGGTCATGCACAGAAAGCCAGCTGCCCACGGCATGTAACGTCTCTGAAATTAGAATTATTCATTCCAATAACCACCTCAGGATTGGAATCCAAGTCTGGCTGGCTCTGAGCCCTTGCTCATAGGTATTGGAATCGGTCAGCAAGGCATTTGTGATTTGCTGAAGGCACACAGCCGGGCAAGCAGCACCCTGAGCTCCTGCGGCCTGTCCCAGGGCCCTTCCTCTTGCCAAGAGTCGGCTCTGCTGAGTCCCTCGGAATAGGTGGCTTCCAGTATTTCTGGCCCCACCCACCTGCTCTTCTAGCTGGCTCTGCCCAGATGGGGACAGCCTCCTTTCTGTGCACACTAATGAGCTCTCTAAGCCCAGGCAGTGCCAAATTAGGGCCACAGTGGGAATTAGCCGGGAATACAGGCATCTCCTGCTTGTTTTGGGAAGGCACCAATTCGGGACCACCCGAACTGCTCCTTCACCAGGGCTCCACTTGGGAGCTCTGACGTGGACTTGGCAGCTTTCCTGCTCCTTCTCTACCTCCTAATATCTCCCCAGGGCCAAATGCTCAAGTACCATAAGCCTCTCAAAGCTCCAAGACCAGCACGCTGCTGAGGCTGAGGACACAGCCCCCTGCCAGGGATGTGCAGTTTCCCCTGTTGGGTCAGGGCACAGCTGCCCATCCTCCTCCAACAGCCTGCTTGAACACAGTGGTGCCTGCTCCCTCCCTCCTGGCCCAGCTTGCCTTGTCTCAGCCTGTTAGGGTTTTCACCAGGACCGCCTCCTCCACAGCAAGGCCAGCGATAACTGATAACTGTGGTGGAAACATCCGCTCTCCTTGCCACTCCTGGTGGTCCTACTGTGTGCAGGTAGGATGAGGTGAGCTCATTGTGTGGCTTTAGAATCAGATAGGTCTGGCTCCGGGTCCCAGATATGCTACTTAGGAGCTGTGGGACCTTAGGAAAAGCCACATTTCTCACCATGTTGTAGTGTCTTTACCTGTACACTGGGGCTAATACCACCTACCTTACAGAGTTGTTACATGGACTAAAGATGATGCTACATGCAAGTTGCCTACAGCAGGCCTGGCACATAACAGCCATGTGGATATGAGTCCCTGCCCTCCACTCACCAGTCACGCACTCACACCTCTTCCTGCTGCCTCTGCTCTTTCCTCTGCATGGAGACTTCTGGGGGAGTGCAGCCCCATGCCCCAGCCCTGGTCATGCCACGCCCACATGCAGAGGGATGACAGGGAACATGTACAGCCTTGGTGCCTGGTGGCTTGGGAGGCAGAGGACAGCAGGGCAACTTCCCTCCCAGGAAGGACAGCACCAGCCCCTCCGCCAGCACTGGAGACGCACCACGGGCCTCACCCACATCTTCAGGCTCTAGAGGTTCTCCTGCCTGGATCCCACTGAAGGCTGCGTGCTTTCCCACCTCCACACGCTGGCCTGCTGTCCCCTTTATTCTTTACTGGGATCACCCTCCCTTCCAGTCCTTGTCTAAAACCCAGCCCTTTAAATGCCTTCTCAGTGGAGACCTTTCTCAGCATCTCTTTTTGTAGGTGTTGTCATCAATAAGGAATCATAAAAACACCTCCTCTGCACTTCCGACTAGAAGGAGCTCACCTCACCTCCTTCCCTCCCCCCTGGACAGCACCCACTAGACCTGCCTGAAGACAGGGCCAGGGGGCCTTGTAGGAGAGCTCTTTGTCTTTTTGTCCTGTTCTCCTTGGGAGACTATAAACTTTATGAAGGCAGGGACTGTATTTTATTTACTTATCAATGTTATCCTAACAGAGAACAATTAGAACAGGGCTCCTCAATCTCAGCACGGTTGATATTTGGGTCTGGAGAGCTCTCTGTGGTGAGGCTGTCCTGTGCCCTTTAGGGCTGTTAGCAGCATCCCTGGCCTCCACACAGGAGATGCCAGCACCTCTCTACCTGCCAATTGTGATAATCAAAAACGTCTCCAGACTTTACTAAATGAATCCAGGAGGAGTGGCGGAGCAAAATCACCCTTGGTTGGGAACCATTACTTTGACCCTTAATCAATACATTTAAACATATAATAAAAAACTGTAAGCATACATAAAAATAAAAAGGAGGGTAATGATGAACCATGTGTATCCACTCCTACAATAACTAGTAATATTTTGTGTATCTTGTTTCATTTACCACCACCTACTATTTTTCTGGAGTTTCTAAAGTAAATCTCAGGCAATCTGTCATCTCAATCATAAATACTCAAGTATGCATCTGTAAAAGATAAGGACTTAAAAAATTATCACACTATCATCACATCTAACAAGATTAGTGATTATTTCTTAATATTACCTAACAGCCCATGTCCAAATTCCGTAATTGCCTCAAATCATGGACTATTTTTTTTAGTTGGTTTATTTGAATTAGGATTAAATCAGGCCATGAAATGCATTTAAATTTCTTTTTATCTCTTTTTCATGCCATTTATGTTTATAGTTAATACATATTTTTAATTACTGAAAGTGAGAGGTGCTGAGTCAAATTTTGAGGCAAAGGAAGATTTCTGAAAGTTGGTGAAAGTTTCTTCTTTGAAGGCAGTAAAGACAAACAATCTTGCAATCTTTTGTTCTACTTAGAGTCACCATTAACACACTCATTGTCTAAAATGCCATTTACTTCATTCATTTATAAATAAATATCTTCATTTTATTTTTAAGTGTATTTGTAATGCTCAAAAATTAAATTCAGTTTCTCCCTTAGTGACAACAATGCTGTGTACAACTTGGAGAAGAAACATGATCTACTGTTATTTTCTCTCTTTGGACTTCTAATCCAGAGTCAAGTGGAAATGAAAAGGCACCTCTTACTGATAGTGCTTGTTTCTCAAATGACCAGGAAGTTCAGATACTTAAAGCAATTGCTTGGCCTATAATCCCTTTGATCAGTGTGGTGTACTCGCGTTTAAGCATATATTTCCAAAGTTTAGATAATGACTTTTTGTTTGTGTTTACAAGATTATTTCCACAGCAAAATAAGAGTATGATTTATTTTTCTCTGCAAAAGTAACCTCAGGGTGATAGGAAAAATTATTTGTCTATCATGTTGCATTGTTGTTTGCTTGTAGAAGCTGCAGTTTGTTTTCCTCTCTTGAAATACTTGCTTTCCTTATGACATAGAGAATATTTGGAGATAGATCCTGTATGCATTTGCTCTACGCATATATCCATGCTCTTGGGTAGAAATCTAGTGTCCATGGAAGAATGTGGCATTTGATTGAAAGCCAGTGAGCCTGGTAGTTTTCCAGCAGTTACAGTTCACAGTTCTGCTTGAAGCAAATACCTCCAACTGTGGATAATGGACCTTCCTGAGAACCTGAGACAAGTTGCTGGTTAATGTCTTTGAAACAGCCTGTTAAGACTGTTACTACAAATTAGAGTCTGGATCATTCCGAAACCCAAATAGACTTCTTTCATCTTCCAGATGGCCGTCTGATTGGGAGCTGGGCAGGATCACATTTCAGGTTGTGACTTAATGATTCAGGACAATATTTATGGTTATTACTTGACAGAGGGCAGTGAGGAAAATTAAAGCACAGCCCCATGCTTCATTTATGACAAAGAACAAATGCATGGCAGGGCTGTAGATGAGAGATGGCATCTCCAAGCTCCAGGCAAAACCCAGGCACAGTTTTGAGATGACCCACTTAACCAGGTACAACTTGGTTAGGCTGCTAAGTCCTGACTTCAACACTTCAGTCAATGCATTATCTCTAGAAACAACCAAGTAAACTTCTAAATAAAAATCTTGGGAAAGGTGTAGCTTTCAGTGAGAGATTTCAGAAGAGTCAAATAATGCAATTACGTTATTTGCTGGTATGACAACTACATGCAGCTGAAATATTATGTTTTGAGTTTAAACTTTATTATTAGAGTTGGTAATATCAACGGGAGAAAAAATAATTATGCCTGCCAGTTGTGGGCAATCTGTTTATCTACTGTGTAATTTCTGCATTAACTTTTCCTTCTCAAATATGCTCTACATGATATAATATTTATCCCTTACATTACCCATAGTTTTAGGAGTTCTGTAATTGGGTGCTATGGGGAAGAGAGAGACGAGATGGAAAAGATGAGACATAGAAAAGGGAGGAATAAATAAAGCTTCAGTCAGTTAATGAAAGTATAGATTGTCTAGAAGAAAAGCCAAAATAAAGTTTATCTTGCCCCATTAATCCTCTACTCACTCTGTGAAATGAGAATACACATATTGTTCTGGGAAAAGAAAGCTAGAGAGAGAGAAAACTAAACCTTATGCCATTAATGCATTTGACCAACTGTGACATTTTTAAAATAAGGTTTTATTACACCAACTGTGTAATTTCAAAACGACTCCTTCATCTATTACATCTATTATAAACAAGTACTTTGTTTAACCAAGCCAATAATAACCTTCACAGAGAAGGCTGGGATTTGAGAGAACCAAATCTTTTGATTGTTTAGATAAAAGGAAAGAGATTATTTGGCTAGAAATAGAAAAAAGAACATTACCTTGAAATAAAATTTAATTTATCACACTATTCCCAATAATTTGATATTCTCTCCTGTGATGGGTAAGAAGTGGCTCCTAGCGCCTGAAGCCCACCCCCAGGTGTGTGCCATCTTGGTTCCACACCAACCGTCTAGCTTCCAAAGGGACAGTAAAGCAGGGTGTGCGAACGCCCCCTCCTGGGGGTTGGGGGAGTCCTGCCGAGGCGGAGTTTGCCAGAGAACGTGGTCGAACTGACCCAGAGAGGAGTCTCTGCCTCCTCAGTAAGCCTCAGCGTGGTTAGCCCAAACTATGAGTGGCTGCCAATGCCAGCTGGAAGGAGCACAGAACTGGGAGAAGTCTCTTTGCCCCTCTGCACCCTGTAAGGTGCATCTAATACCCTCCTGGTTTCAAAGAAAAGGCTGCCGCTTCCTGAATGGTTTTCAGCTGGTGGCCTTTCTTCCTTTTGACATAGTCTTTAGCTCATAGCTATGCATGGCATTTTTCTTTCTTTCCAAGCATCTGGCTTTGTTCCTGCCCTCTGGCGAAGCTCAGGTGCTTTCGTTTTGCAGGAAGGTGGATGGGATGCTTCATCAGTGAGCTGCATGCACCTGTTGTTTTCTTTAGTGGGTGATGCCCAGGATGACTGAGGCCACATCGTTGCCTTCACTGCCGCTCACCAGTGTGGGTGGCTCCTTGGGGAACAGCGAAGTCTGCACTGTGGCTCAAGTGGCAGAGCCTGGCTTTAGGATGGACAAAGCTAGGTTCACATAGTGCTTCTATCCTCTCTGTGTCTAGAGGGAATTAACTCTCCCAGCCTCCAACTTTGTACAATGGGAACAACAATTCCAGTTTCCTAGTGTAGTGGTAAGGATGACATGAAATCACCTGCCTGAGACATAGGAAAAAACACTCCCTAGTTGAAAGGCTGACCCCTGTGCTCTGCAAAGAGAAAACCATCCCACAGGGGATAGGGCACCATCTGGGCTTCATACCACATGGCTGCAGCAGGAACCATAAACCCAAGGCCATAGAACCAGTGGTCCCAGTTTGTCCATGCTCTGTACTGTAATCCCTTCCCAGCACCACCATCCCGTAATATCCCCCTGCTCTGAATCAACCTTGCACTTGCAAGTTCATCACATTCACTCCTGGTATACCCTTGTGTTGTTGTTTTATATTGGAGTCACAAACATTGTCAAGCTGAAATTGACCTGATTTACTTTCTGGGCCAATGTATCCACTTCATGGGGGAAATCATTGAGGTCCAGGAAGTAGTGTGACTTACTAATGGACACTAAAGCTAGCTCATGGCAAAGCCAGGTCTTCCCAGGCACAGGCCAGCAGCGTTGTCACCCCAGAGTCTCACACTGTCACTTAACTTCTGTGTTTTCATGTCTGATTTCTACCCAGGCCTCCACCCCTAGACGCAAAGCCACCCCTCAGATTTAAAGTTGCTTGCCAGCCTTTCTGCTCACAGGCGGTCCTGTATTTGAAGGTGGTCATTGATGACTATTTGCTGAACTGAGGCAGTTGAGAGAAGGAGGAATTCCTGGACACCACAGCAAGCAAACATTTTATCAAATAGCCTCCCTTTTAATTTTGCAGATGTATTGATCTGAGAAGCAATGTGGATAAAATTTTCATATGGAAAGAGGAGTTTTATCCTGAGCCAATGACCACTGCATCCCTGCCCTTGGGAGCTCCGTTGTCCTCGCAAAGGTGACAGCTGGGATGTCTGAATCACTGCACACTGTGAACGTTTCCTTAGAGCAGAGAGACAGGACGTATTGTGTTTTCTGTACCTTGTGATGCAGTAGGGCTGACTTATGTACAACAGACTAACTCTCCTCTCAAACTCAAACCAGCAGCAGCTCCTAATCTGGTTACATTACAAACACACTGGTAAGGGAAGAAAGTACAGAACCAAATGGGAGGCATCACAAAGATTTGGTGGGAGGGATGCAGGCAAAGGGGAGGCCAGTCTGCCCATTAGGGGAGAGGGGAACCAGATGACACCTGACAGGGGGTGGAGAAGGCAGGGGGGTGGCAAATGTATATTGGATTCCTTCTTCACCACGAGGTCAGCTTTAATCAAGTTCCCAATGTAAATATTACCAATATAAACCAAATAATGGAGGTTAAACGGCCGCTTTCAAGGTCAGTGACTCTTGGTCAAGCTGGAAGATTTCACATCAAATGGACTGGTTGGAATTTACCTGGAGGGCCTCAGTGTCTGACCATGAAACCCGAGCCCGCCCGACCCTTCTAGCTGTTGGATGGAGTGCAGAGCGATGAGAGCATGGCAGGGCTGTCTCTGCTTTCGGCTCGGTGGTTGAAAACCAGATGCCTCGGGGTCCGGAGTTTTCATAAACACAGAAGGCTGCAGTTTCTCCCTGGCTGAGAATCAAAGTGACTGTTTGATGCACGAGCTGATGCATCCTGATTACTGACGTCACCAGTGAAGGACACCCGGTGGTCCTGGGAGGGGACCCCTTTCCCCCTTGTGCTCCCTGATGAACCCTCAGGTAACTGTTCATGGACTGTGTTACACGATCTTGCTATAGACAGGGCCACGTAGCAAACTAGAGGCAAGCTGAATCAATTTTTACAAGTCGAATCGACATAATCCTGAATCTGGCATTTCTGAGCATGTTCTCCCTGCTTCCTGCCCTTTGGCTTTGGGCGGCCGTGGAGTCACATGCATGCAACATCATTTATCTGTCTCTTGTTGTGCCCGCTGCCCAGTTCCCAAAACCACTGTCCTCATCCCTCTCATGCTATCTCCGAGCTTCCTTGCCATCATGGAGTTCATGGTCTCCCAAGGAGAACAGGCCAAGAAGACAAACAGCTCTCCTACAAGGCCCCCTGGCCCTGTCTACGGGCACATCTAGTGGGCGCTGTCCAGACGGTAGGGAAGGAGGTGAGCTCCTCCTAGTCAGGGGTGCAGAGGAGGTGCTTTTTGATTCCTTATTGATGACCTACAAAAAGAGATGCTGAGAAAAGTCTCCACTCAGAAGGCCTCCACTGAGAAGGCATTTAAGGGGCTGGGTTTTAGACAAGGACTAGAAAGGAGGGCTGATCCCAGTAAAGAATAAAGGGGACAGCAGGCCAGCGTGTGGAGGTGGGAAAGCACGCAGCCTTCAGTGGGATCCAGGTGGGCAAACCTCGAGAGCCTGAAGATGTGGGTGAGGCCCATGGGGCGTCTCCAGTGCTGGCGGAGGGGCTGGTGCTGTCCTTCCTGGTAGGGAAGTTGCCCTGCTGCCCTCTGCCTCCCAAGCCACCAGGCACTAAGGCTGCACATGTTCCCTGTCATCCCTCTGCATGTGGGCGTGGCATGACCAGGGCTGGCGGAGGGGCTGCACTCCCCCGGAAGTCTCCATGCGGAGGAGAGGCCACATAGTCTGAACTCCACTGCCTGAGTGTTGTGTTCTATTTCTTAAAACAAAGTCTATCAGGTAACTTTATTTCACTTTACCATATGAAAAATTAAATTGTTGCTAAAGTTTCTTTTGTTCTTCCAACATGCCAATTATTAAGCTTTACATATTTACAGTAAGATTTACATATCTCATTGCATTTAATCCTCACAGCAATCCCATGAGGCAGGTCCTCTAACCATTCCCAGTTTACAGATGGGGAAACTGAGGCAGAGAGAAATTAAGTAACACGCCTAAGGTCATGCCGTGGTAGAGACAGGACTTGCCCTCCCATCAATCGACAGCAGTCTGTGCTCCTAACTATGACTCATATTGCCTCCATAAATGGGATCATTAAGCTGCTATCTTCTGGCATTTGTAATTTTGCGTTCTCATTCATTTCTAACCAGGTTCTGAGTAAATACAATTTATCATCTGCACGTCTTAGTCCTCTCTTCCAAAAATGGGCTTTTAATCAGAGATGTAGAAACATCCCCATGTTACCCTTAGAGGTAAGTCTAAGTGTGAAACACAGCATGGAGGGGCAGGGGTGGGGCTAACTACCTTCCAAGGGTGTTAAAATAGTGTTTGATGAATACTTAGCAGCATCTGGGGGTTGTGTGACTGTCCAGGTTGGTGCCTTGCTCCTCACTGAGCGGCACATCCGGGAGGGAAGCATGTGACCATCCCATCATGTTAGCTTTGTGCCTTGTTTCATTCAACACAAAAAGGCTAGGGGAGCAGAAGTCCACTGCTGTGATATGTACCTCTTGTCATCTTTACGGGCATGCCGGACCATAAAATCCGGAGAGATATGACTGGAGTAACCAGGATATCTCTTTCAAGGCAAAAAGGAAAGGAGAGTGAACATGGAGATTGATGTACAAAAGCCCTAGTCTAAATAAACAATCTACATAAATTTGCATTTGCATGGGAGCATTGTTATAAAATGTGGTCTTCATTTCAGAGAGAGGCAGTGATACACTTTAGGAGGGCCTGGCACATGTGATTTCCCATCATCTGGCTCCCTTGCTCTTTAATGTCAAATGTCGAATATGGAATATTTGCCTTGTCTAAATAATGTGACAAAATCAACTGAAATGAAAGCCGCTGAAATGTGTAATATGTAAATATTATACCTATTGTATAATTAACAGGGATTATGGATGTGTATTCACATATACAATTTCCAGGGGGCTGAGAAACAATTGTGTCCTGGTGATATGTTTTGGAAAAGGGACTTAAGGGGGTATCCTGGTTAAGAATTAATTGTAACTCTGATCCCAAAGGAAAATGGAACAAAGGATAGTCAAGAGTGGCCTAAAGAACTTAAGGCATGGAGGGAACAGTTGCTGTCTGTCCCTCTCAGCCCATGACTAAATAAAGAGGAAGAGAAAATGGCCTGAAATGACAGCATAAGGGATTTAAGTTTAAGAAATGACAAGAGGATTGTTTTGTACAGGCTGTCATTTGTTCTGGTGTAGAATGGAGGGCAAAGGGTAGGAAGGCTTGGAACTCTTTCAGTAGAAGGAATGAGGAACAGGCACGGAGCTCAGCGTTGTTAAGGATATTTGAAAACAGAACCATGTTGTGGAACAGGCATGAGAGTTAAACCCAGACTCTGAGTTAAAACCAGTCACCAGTTAGTAAATAGAGTCACTAGAGTTAAAACCAGACTCTGGTTTTAATTATTAGCTGTGTAACCTTGGGTAAGTTACAGCACTGCTCTGGACTTCATTTTCCTCTTCGGTAAAACTGGAGAATTGAACCAGAAAATATCACAGGTTACTTCCAGTTCTAATATTTTAGCTTGAGGTTCTTATGGCAAAGGGTTGGTTGCTATGCTGTGGTTTGCCTGGGATGGTCCTGATATACTCTTATTGTTCTGGCTTAATTATTATTAATACACATTTTCAGTCTTGAAGGGTCCTGATTTGGACCATAAATTATATGGTCACCTGTCTGTCAGTTATTGTAACAATTTTGTCACTTGATATCAGCTTAGATTGTTTCCCACAATATTAATATCAATAAAAAATGGAACAGAAATATTCAGCCAAACAACAGCTCTTTTTCTTCCAAGAAGCAGGTAATAGGAGTAACAACAGTTCGGATTGATTGAGGGGACTGCCTGCTAGGCCTTCTTGCCTCGGGCTTTCTAAGCATTAGCTGCTGTAATCCTCATTACATTACAACTCTAGCAGGTAGGTGCTACTCATTTCCCTTTCGCATTTGGGAGATTTGAGGTGCAGGAGAGGAAGATAACTTGCCCAAGCCAGGATATGAACTGAGGTGTCTGACTCCTTGGAACCAGCATGGAAGCTTCCTGCCATGTCGCTTGCAGCATTGTGCATTTTGCTCGTATCCATGCTACCCCTGCTCCCCAAGTGTCTTGACTGGTTTTAGCAGCCAACCTTCTTGGCTGTGAAGGTTGTCCCATCCCATACGACATTCAGACGTACAGATGAAAGTCTTCCAAAATCACTGTGATTTCATTTGAACATCGTTTGCTTTCCAGCAAAGACACTCAGACCCAGGGTCATTGTGAAAGAGGCTTTGGTGCTCTACCCTTTCTTGATATTTACTAAACAAGGCCTGCCCAGAGATTATTGGGAAATTGTGATGTTGATTAAACCATGATGTTCCCTTTGCCCAAGCAGGGCAAACAGTTGAGTGATAAAAGCAGTCCGGTGTTCTAAAATCATTTTCAAAGCAAAAGAGGGTTTGAGCAAAATAAGTGATTTGAATGCAAGACATAAACAACCAAACAGGCCTGCAAATGAGACTAGTAATGAGGCATCTGGGACACCAGTTCTGCTTCTGATGACTTTCAGGGCGAGCCTTGATGCCTGTCAGATTTTCAAAGAAAAATAAACTAGCGACAAAAGAACAGCAGCTGTGGGCACAATAAGGAAATTAGTTGGAGCAGATTTGTAATTAAGCATTGGAAGTGGATCCCTATGATCCCTCCCTGCATGCAAGTACCTTTTGCTTTTTGCCTCTTTTCAAAATTCCATTTTTTACAAAATAAATGCACACTTCAGCTTTAGTCATGCATATCCCAACTTGGGCTGTCAGCTAAAGATATTACTTTTTCTGGGCAAAACAAGCAATTAGCTCACAGGAAGCCCAGAACCCCATGAAGTAAAATAACATGGACTTTGGGTTCTCATTTCGTTTTTATTTGTATCATTTTATAACTTTGGAAAGAGAGAAGAGTTGTCGCCATTGCATATTTGTAAAATGAAAGGAATGATCCCAGGGCATTGTGAGGACAATTAATTTTCATTTCCCAGTACAAGGTGAAGATGAACATTTTACGATGGTCATGATTGTCTTTACATCCTTTAACTGCGGCATCGCAGGTAAATAAAGTTTAGGCTCTCAAGATACTGTTAGCCACTGAAGGTTTTAAAAAATGCAGCAATATTTTTGCATGCAGTGAGCTTCAGTGTTAAATATATTAAATATGTCTTCTAGGAGATGGCTGTCCTCGCCTCTCCCCTGCCCATTGCTTAACTCCCCCCACCCTCTCAGCCCCCCAGTTAGATTTGCCCCCTTAGGTAGCAGGGCTGTTACTCCCAGGACAGACCTAGACCCTTCTTCCACTGGAAATGAGCAAGTTTCTCAGAGAAGCCAATCGCTCCTTCCTGGCCCGCTCTGGAGCGTGCACCCGTCCTACAGCCTCCTGGATCCTGTCCCCTCTCCCTGTAAATCACTTTGAGCCTGGGGAAGTGTGGGAGGAGCGGGTCAGACCCAGGTGTCCTGAATCATTAAGCACTGGCTCCTCTGGGGGCTGGCCAGGCTCCCCGAGCTTTGACAGCAGTGAAATGTGACAAGAAAGTAAATATCCCAGTGCCCCACTTATCCAGAGGTCAGGCGTCCCTCAACCTCTGCCTTCTGGAACTCAGTTGAGAAGCAGGAAGGAAGCAAAACAGGCTGGAAGCAGCGGAAACACCAGTCACAAAGCAATGCCCGTTAACTAGGTCTAATTGACTCTTAATTAACACGCACTCCTAACAAGCCCATTTATGTATAGACTCCCAGCCCACAACAAATTAAAAGCAGAAAATTAGAGGGGGGCCAGGAAGGAGGGAAGAGAGATTAGTGTGATCACACTGGAGGCAGTAAGAAATGATGGCAAACAGCCTGACATCAAAGGAAGAGATAAAAACACGCCCCTGAAAAGCAGTACCAGAATTAGTGAAATCAGCAATGCGCAGCCATTTGGATGGGGTCAGACAGCACAGCACGTCTGTTATTGGGCACCACAGTTCCTGCTCGAAAAGCCAGGACAACCTGCATAAAGGAGAGAGCCTGGCGCTGGGAGCACAGAGACCTTGGCCAGCTCGCCATCTCCCAGCTCCGGGGGTTCTCCATCCCTAGGATGCCTGGGATCTGCTGGGTAGCTTGCTGTATAAGGGGGGCCTGGAGCCAGGGCCCTGCCCCTGGAGATTCTGATCAAAACAGGCCAGAGCCTCAGTCCAGGAATCTGCATTTTCATGAGGTCTCTCCCTCTGTGATGGTGACTCAGAACCACACTTTCAGAAACATTGCTAACTCCGTCTCCAAATTGGGAAATGGCTTAAGCAAGTCACTTCTTGCTCCGGATCTTGCTGCTTCCGTAAAAGAAAAGGTCTAGTATATCATCTCTAAATTCCCTTAGAGCCTGACCTGCTAAAAGCGTACACTAATTTTATAAGCTTGTAAGCAGCTGCTGAACAGCCGGGGAAGAGTTCATGAGGACAACAAACCGACTCCTTTTTTAGAAAAGGAGGGCTAACAAAGTGTGCTCTACCAGTGTCTCCAACATTTTTTATTTGATACCCCATCTGCAAAAATTCTGGGGGGGTACTCTCAATATGCATTTTTATTTATTTGCAATTTATGCATGTGTTACTAGAGTAACATATTGTTTGCATCATGAAATGCACAAAGATAAAAATTTAATTAGAAGTTCTAATATTTTAATGACCCCTTAGTGACTACTGGGATAAATTTTAGGGCAGATTCTATTTAATATCCAATAGAATGTGAGCTATTTTGAGGGCACATTTTGCTTCATTTGTCATTGTATTCTCAAGGCCCCGCACAGTTCCTGCGTCATAGTCCACAAATGTTTTTGAATGACTGAATTGAAAAGTATGTGTTGGGATTTGAAATGCCTAAGCTTAGGTTATCAGGAGTACTCATCTATTTGAAATATCTTTCTCTTCCATGGTAGTCAATGACATGACTGAATACAGAAAATAAAGGGTTAAGTTGAGAAGTGTCATTGATATTTGAGGAAACTGCCTGTTAGAATTTAGGGAGTATGATCAACATTTATGAAGCTCGGAAAACCCTCTCTGGGGCAGGAAAATGACTCCAGTTCATGAAAATGTAAAGGGACTGGTAGTTCTGCAATAGGTATGTATTAAATACCATATGTGGTCATGAAAGCGTTCCTGTGTGTGTGTGTGTGTGTGTGTTGAAGATATTCTTTAGGAAATAGTAGAGATTTATTTACTTTTTTTTTTTTTGGTTTGGAAACCAGGTAATTTTTCCTTAATGAACTTTAAAAGTTAATGTACAGATCTTCCTCAACTTATGATGGTTTCCTGGTTACCTGGTTTCCCCAAACCAAAAAAAAAAAAAGTATTTAAATAAATCTCTACTATTTCCTAAAGAATATCTTCAACACACACACAGGAACCCCTTCATGACCACATAATACATACCTGTTGCAGAACTACCAATGTCCCAATAACCCCATTGTAAGTTGAAAATATTTTAAGTTGAAAATGCATTTAATATACCTAACCTATCTAGCATCAGAATTTAGCATAGCCTACCTTAAATGTACTCAGAACATTTACATTAGCTTATAGTTGTGAAGTATTGACTATTTCATATAATTTATTGAATATTATACTGAAAGTGAAAAACAGAATGGTTATATGGGTACAGACTGGTTGTGAGGGTATCAGTTGTTTACCCTCATGATCACATGGCTGACTGGAAGCGGTGGTTCGCTGCGCCTACCCAACATCACAAGGGTGATCCTACCCCATATCACTAGCCTAGAAAGAGATCAAAATTAAAAGCTCAAAGGCATTGCTTTCACACCATCGTAAAGTTGAAAAATCACAAATTGAACCATTCCAAACTGGGGACTCTCTGTATCCTGGACTCCTCTTTATGCAAAGACAGTTAAAATCCCACTGCTTACAAATGGCATTCATGATATGAAGAGTCACTTTGCAAAGCCCTATAAGTATGTACCTTTAGCATACTGTGTGCCAAAGTGACCAAGGCTGAATTATAGTTATCTGCCCATTGATCACTGACATAGCAATTTCCTTAGTGAGTCATAAGCATCACTGGTAACTTCTGGGACAGTGAGAAACAATTATCTTGGGAAGGAGAGGGCACAGCGTCTTTGAAGCAATGGGAAACTTGATGGATACCTACTTCACTTAGTCCAGCACTTCTCAAACTTTCTGGTCTTAGGACCCAAAAATATTGATGATCCAAGACAGTTTATGTTTATTTGGGTTATACCTATAAATATTACCCATATTGGAAATTAAAATGGAGAAATCTTTTAAAAATGACAATACCCATTCCATTCATTCACTAGCCATCAGGGCAATGAAATCTTCATGTCACATAGCCTCTAGAAAACTACACTGTAAACTCATGAGACAATGAAAATGAAAAAGGCAAATAACATTTTGGTGTTATTGTGAAAATAGCTTTAATTTGTTGAACCCACTGAAAGAGTCTCAGGAACCCCAGAACCAGTAGTCAATTCCAGAGGCAAAACTTGACCCGTGTCTACTTTGGGAAGAAGCTGTCAACCAAGATGTAAGAGTGACATCTGGCTGGTGAAGACTGAGGAATTTCATTTGTTTGGAAGCTTCCTTGGTGACAGCTGGTGGCCCACCAAACTATGACAAAGCATGTACCATGGTGTGCTGAATGTGGAGGATACGGTATTTATAAGAATGACCTTTTCACCTCTGAAATATCTGAAACTACTGACCTTCTCTTCTTGACATGATCCTTGACACAGTGACCCATGTTCCTGTGAATTCTTTGCTGTGGTCCTCTCTGGAAATCATTAGCTTCAGGGTGTGGGTGAAGAATTGTGAAGGATAGTTGCTCCAGAGCTCCGTCCTCAGATTTCAATAACAGTATTCTTTTGCACTGAGATCTTTCCATTTCAGCAGGAATTTTCTGCTGGATCAGAAACAGGGTAGAAAAGGTACTTATTCCCTTGGGAAAATATTTAACATTTCATTATTTGAACTTTATATAAATACACAAATATTTGTTGAATCGATGAACTATGATGCATGATCAGCTGAATGTATTTAACCCTGGTCTTGGAAAGACAAATCTTTTCTTAGGGCAAAATGAAGGAAGAGTCTGCTCTCTTTCTTCCACTGAAAGAAGGGAGTGGGATGGATTCACTCTTGATAGAGGTACATTGGTCGTTTGGAGATTGCTCCGGGGACTGGGGACAGAGATGGTTATAGGGTAAATCAACAATGTGAGGTCCCCTTGTTCAAAAAACAAGGAAGAAGGGCATTAAAGGTACTAAAATATAAGACATTTCCTTTCTTCCACAGTCTCTCTCTCAATTTGTCACGGTGTTTTTTAATTTGCTATCTGACGTAATTTTAAGTAAACAAAAATAATAATTTTAAATTACGAGCATCGTGCCCTTCACCTTTGTATTGTGGAGTGCCAGCTTTAAATGTGAATATGAGAACATTTAATTTGTGTGCAGAATCACTGAAATTCTGCAATTTGTTTTTCACAGTTCATACATGCATATGAATTTAATTCTTACCAGAACTGTGGAAACACTTCAGAAAACTAACTAAATTGTTTTTATTTCACTTCTTGAAATGTGTGAATGTGGCACATTCTACCACACTCTGGAAGCAGACGGCTTCCATGACACGCTTACCTTGTACTCATTTTGAGTCTTGCTAAACTCCCGCACATGCTGGGTCTGCCAGAGTGCTGTGCTCATGAGGCATTGCCAAAGCTGTCTGTGAAAGGGACAGCAAAGAACAGGGGACAAGAATACTGTGCATATCTCCTCTGCTCACACGCATGTTCCACTGTCCCACTGGAACTCACAAATTGAAGGATAAAATTTTTAAGACTTTCAAGATGGCGACAGCTGTGCTCTAACCCAGCATGGGCCCTGTTGAGCATGGGGCCCTGCTCCATGGCACAGGTCCCACGCCCACGAAGCTGACCCTGACTTGGGCTGATGCCACTGTGCTGAGAATGGGGCTCATTCTGGGCAGTGGACCTGCTCTTGGGTTATAGTGTATGTGTGCAAAGCTGTCACAAAGGTGGGACATGCAGGATCCCGCAGAATACTCTTCCCTCAAGGCCAGCGAAGTGGCATGGCAGCAGCGCAAGGTGATCTGTTGGGGTGCATGAAGAAAATGACTGGATTCCTTTTTCCACTTACCTTTTTACTCTCATTCTTTCAAAATTTCTGTATAGTGTGTATGTTCTCAGGATGCACAAAACATATCAGGAGAACACTATAGGTATATATAAATTGTGTATTTGTAAATATATAAACATACTTTGATGTCTGTGCTCAAATATGTTTTACTGAAAGGAGTACCTGAGAAAACCAAGTAGAGGGCACCATCCCAGAGGACGGCATAAGGAACAGGTCAGGGAGGAGAGGCTAGGGTCTGAGGAGAGGCCCTTCGTGTTTTCTTAGCAGTGGGTTCCTGAGCGAAGGGAGAGCGTAGAGGTGGAGACAGAGTACAGCCCTGTGACTGCAGTTTGTCCATTCGCCCACCCGTCTCTCCCCTGGCAGGGCATGGTCAGGCCTGTGTGAATCTTAGTCATCCAGGGGGGACCTGAGTTGGTGGAGGCCTTGACCTATAAGGGGGAGAATTTAAGTGTGTCACAGAAGGGAGCCAAGAATAAAGCCAGACACATCACTGGTTCTTGTCAGATTCCCATGAGTAAGAGAGAAAACTAAAAATGCGAGGCAAAACAAGAGTCAAGTCAGAAATAATAATACATATTGAGTCATTTGCCATTGAACTCTCTGTGCAGTTTATCTTATTCGTCCCATTTTACAGATGAGGAAATGGAGAACCAGAGTTCAGTGACGTGCTGAGGGTCACAGAACTGGTTATGGCCGAGTATGTCTATTACCCCGCTCACCTGTAGGTTGCAGCAGGCAGAGCACAAGTGCCTCCGTAAGGTCGGAGCTAATATTATTATCATGCCTGTTTTACAGATGAGGAAACTGAGGTTCAGAAGAAGACCATGTGACCAAAGCTTGTTCTGGACAGAAGTCAGTCATGTGGTCCACGGGTGGGTCAGGCTGAGTCCAAGTTAGAGGCCAGTTGCCACCCCTGAGCTGATGGCCAGTTTCCTGTCCAGAGTGAATGCAATTGTCCAAAGGGTTGGAGGGATCTGAGAGATCAAACAGTAATCCCTGGTTTTAGAAATGGGTGGACACAGTTTTCGGCTGCTGGCCTGGAAATTATAAATTTAATTTACTTTATCTTTCAAAGCAAGCTCCAGGGCATTAAAAATCACTTTATCATGATCTCTTTGGGATTTATGATATCCCTAAAAGGTAACCAAGCTGCTTCATCTCATATTTCCATCTTTGCAGAGCTAAGGAGCGGGGCCAAGGCCTTCCCAGCGATGACTGAGAGGCACCGCCACCCCCCCGCCCCCAGCTCCCCCGCCAGTGCCTGCACTGGCTCCACCAGGAGGCTGCAAATAAGGCAGCTTCGCACTGTCCTGCCATTGCTTGTTTTACCTCATTTGGTTAAACCACACAAGCTCAGCTCTTGGAGCTTCCTTTTCCTTATCCTGAACATCATGTACTGTTCCAGCCAGCCACCCAGGAAGGAAGTGTCCTGTTCCTTTTGGACAGGGCCTAGCTGGCCACATGGTCACACTGTTGAAAAGCTCTGTTAAGTAACATTATTGAGTTAAAAGATCTCTCAGAACTGGGAAGTGCACAGCGGTTTAATAGTTATCTCTGGTCTGCTTACCTCACAATCAAGCATGAAAAAAAGTGCAGAGGCAAGAGAGAGAAAGAGAGAGAAGGATGGGGCAAGTGGGGGAGAGAGAGAGAGGGAGAAGGAATCAAGCATTTTCCTATTCACTGTGAGTTTTTCTAAACCCAATTATAACTTAAATCAATATATCAGGCCTCAATTTATTTCATACTTGTTGGGAACCTAAACTACGTTAATCCTTTATTGTAATCAACTTGTTATTCAATTGCTTGTCATTTTTAATATTTCTTGAAATGTGTTTTTATCATTTTTTTACTTTTCTTTTTTAACTTTGATGACTTAGTTAAGTATTTCATAAAATATATAGATGTGACAGTAAATGCATCTTTGCACTGGAAAAAGAAAGGGAAATTTGCATGGCAAATTTTCAATCTTGAGTTTTCATTTTCCTGAGGCTCTGGTTTCTCAAAACCTAGGCTTTAAACAAGCTATTTATTTTTTGATTTACACAGCAGAGAATTTTGAGAAATTTTCAATTAAATGGGTAAAAAAAATGCTTCAAGTGGTACAAAAATATAAAGAAATATGACAAGGAAACATGCTTGAATCTATCCTAAATAAAGAGTTATGTCAGGAATTAAATCATGAATTGGACAAGAAAATCCCACACCCATTTCTTTCTGTTGTAGGGGATTTAAAAATATACATTCAATTCTAGACTGTTAGGTATCTGGAAAGCTCACGGATCATCTAATAAAGCATTCGTGCCTACTCTTGCTTGGCATGTATATTTGCATGTGTACAAAGCATATATAGGACTGATGAGAAAAACCAACCATGTTTCAAATAATAGTTTTACTCTGAAAACTTGATTCTGTGGGACTGGAAAGCTATCTTGGTTTAGCTCTTCTGTAACCTGTTTGGCTTCAATCCTCTCTCCATCAGGTTTATTTCTTATTTTGACATATAGCACGAGCTTGGTTGGAATTCCTCCATCTTCCTCTCCCTTCCCATGTCCCTTGCTCCGTTCTCTGTTCCTGCTTGGTCTTCCTTGGACTGTGTCTGAGAGTGGGGAAAAATGTTCCACAGCAGTAATGACTGGTGCTTCCTGAGGACTTGCCCTGAGATTTACTATTTACCCTGATCTACACTCTTTAAATGTGCAGCAGTGTTTGATCTTCTCCATGATCTCGTGATGTAGGTTCTATTAATATACCCATTTTAGAGCTGAGAAAACTGAGGCATGAGTGAAGTTAAGTGACTTGCCCAAGGACGTACAGTTTGAGAAGGTAATGCAGCATTTCAGCCCAGGCAGTATGTTTCCAAATCATGTGCTCGTAACCAAATATCACTGCCTCCCACCTCCGCCCTTGGCAAAAAGAGGGGAAAGAAGTTAAAGGGTTTGGGGGGGATGGGAGAGTAATGACTTGAAGAAGGCTTGTGGGTCAGAAATGATCTGTTTCTTGATCTAGATGATGATCCCATGCACCTTGTACAAATTCATGGAGCTGAATTCAGGTATATGCACATAACCAATGGCAAATTGAATAATAATTCACCTTAAATAATGTTCTTGTTGAAAACGCCTCTAACTGAGAGAATTTGTTTCCTATGAGTGGCCAGTGGGAGGTCTGGATCTGAGGGTAGGTCTTGCTACCAGGTAACTTTGGGATAATGACCTAATCTCTCTGTTCATGTCTCAGTTTACTGACCTGCAAACCAGGGCTAGATTTTTCCTACTTTATATGGCAGGATTAAGTGATATGCTTTCCATGAAGATCTGGAAGTGAAGTGAAGATAATTTCTTCTTCAATGCCATGGTAATTAAGGCGCTCCAGAAGGGGGCTCTGGGCTTCATAGATAGTAACCACGATCCTTCTTAAATAAATAAAGAGGAGGTATTTAAAAGCCATTTCATTGGCAGGATCAAGGTATGTTTCCTTCTCCAGGTAAAAAGCTCTTCCTTTCGCAACGAATTGTCTGACCAGATGCAAGCTTACCTGACCTGACACTAATAAATCCACTGGCTTCCCCTTGTTCAGAAGGTGTGGACATTGGAAAGAATATATTTTCTTGTCTGTGATGTAAATCTTGTGATCCAGAAGCAAAATGCTAAAGGGAAAATGAACAAGTCTACGTACGTTATTTCCTAGTATTTATGACAAAGGCCGAATTCCAGGAAAGGAAGTTAAATTTTTTGGATAATATCACTGTTACTGTGTCTTCCTATTGGCTTGATGTGTTTAAAACCTGTAACATCTGAAAAATTTGTTCCCTCTTTTTGCATCTGGCATCACGTGAGCTAGCCCACTGGCATCTAGAAGATGCCCTACTGCGTGTACCCTTTTGCCGTGCCCTTCCGTGCCGTCTTCACAAAGGCTCATTCTAATCTGGCCAACGGTCAGCTCCACTTGCCACAATTCTGTCAAAGCAGACAAATTAAACATGTCAGGTGGCATATAGAAGAAAAGGCTTTCTGATTTATTATGGAACTTTTTATGGCTGGGAGTTATTTCTCTTGGCCTGGTACCTGCTCTAGGCTTGATCACATTTCAAGGCACTACAGCCACTTGCTCAAATATTCTGGGTCCTCAGATGTTTGCAAGCACGAGTCTGTCTGTCTGTCTGTGTACACATCAGGAAATGGTTGGAAAGCAGCAGCAAAGTGAGAATGGAGAAAAGTCTCCCTCTAACACTCACTTCCAATGATTTTAAAGGACTTGGAGTCACATTGCAGTGAAAAAGGTTAGTTTAATGGGGACAAGTTTGAAAACACTATTTGTTTGTAAATGTATGTAGAAAGACTGCAGCCCCCCCCCCACATTTTGCATATAAGATGTAGTGTCCATTTCTTGTGGTGTAGCTCTTTATAAGAAAAATTTGGTGGTATGGGAAGGTCAGATTTGGGGGTACTCCTTCTCCCTCTAGTTTTTCAGATGTCACAACCATATGAAGGATAATTTAAGAAGCACAGAGCTGGGTGATGGGTCTTGCATAGCTGTCTGTCTGTTGAACCTGGAGGAAAGCTTATCCCCAGCAAGGTGATTTATGACAGAAGACAAGTTCAGCTCCCTGCAGGCAGCACAGCCAAAGTTCTCTGAGGAGCCCCTGCTTCATGGAGAGAGCCTTAAGGCTGGAGACAGAACTCACAGCTTCCAGTGGCTTTGCCTTTCCTCCTCCTCCCTGTTGTTGATTGGTATTTATTATTTGTGGGCAGCGATGAGAGGGCTCACTTTGCCAACCTTTGAACCCTCTCTAGATTCATGGCTTGGAGTTTTGAGCCGTCCCTGAACCTTCCTGCTTGGGAGCTCCTATTCTCTTAACTGCAGCTTCCTGCCGTGAATGGAGAAAGAGTCTAAAAGATTTATTTTAAAAGGTGAAAGTAATTCCTTAAACATCAAATTGCTCTTTTAACAAAGCAACCTATTTTGATGAGTCAAGTGTAAATTAATTGAAAACATGCTCCGAATCTCCCCCAGTTTGTGCACCAAGTTCATGGCTGAATTACTAAAAGGTTTTATTGGATTCAAAGTTGATACAAAATAATAGCACAAGGGATGACACAACTGTTCTTTTGGTTTCTACTGTTTTGTTCCTTGCTTAATATAAAATGGGCTTTGGTCAAGCTCTGAAAGCAGGAGACATTTATAAGCATCACTTTGCCAAGTAAGAACTCTGTATTAGGAAATAGAGAATTTTGGCTAAAGGTTTGAATTCTTGGTTTAATGGCTGTAACATTAGGAGGTAGAAATAACTGAAATCTGGGCTGCCAAACTCTCCACTATGTTGAAACTATTCTCATCACCTTCCTACCGGCAGTTAATTTGGTGCTTCCTTCCCAGTCTTCAATGTCCTGTCCTTATGAACCGTGAGAGGTTATTTGTTCTCGTACTTTCTATGGCCAATTGCCTTAAATATGTCTTTTTTAAAGTGAGCCCTGTAGGTATACAGACAGCTCATCAAGGGCAGCCTGGGATGAAACAGGAAATCCTAAGGAATTCCGCTCTTCCTGGTAGTCCCTGTGTCAGGGTTTCCTGAGGCATCTTCAGCTCAGGAGACTGACGTGGCAGCAGAGCAGCTTTGGGGAGGCATGGTACATGGCACGTGGCCGATGTCCAGGAAGTGTCTGCCAAGTGAATGTCTTGGCAGCTGGACAACAAATGTACAGCCGATGCTTACAGGATGACACCCTATCATGTGCGTTTGGGACAGAGTAGCCTGAGGCCACAAAACAGACAGAGTCACACAAGGACTGTTCACCATACATGCTTGGGAAAACATTGTTCATGTGCACTTGGAAAACCACTGCCATGGTCCGTGGGTCCACCCTGTTTGCCCACCTGACAAAGATGGGCTCACTGTTTGCCACCCACCGTGTGTGTGAGAAATCCTACAGAGAGCTTAGGGATCCCTGGTTTAAAGTCAAGCACCCATACGAAGTAGCAGACACCATTAAAACGCTTTTGTACCAGGAAAGCCAGATGCTCAAGGGAAAAGTAGATATATTTTGCATGCAACCAGCTCAAAACATGCTTTCTACTACTTTATGGAGAGGAAAACACAGGTGTCAAAAGTTACCTCGTGATGACAGAATGTGCTGAGAAGAAACTGCCAACACCCCTTTGTCCAGCCCTGGCCCTGGTATCCCATTGCTAGCTGGGATTATCTAAAGTGGGTGTCCTTAGAGAAAGCAGAAATTCTCATCTACCACAGACTGTTGAAACCTCCCCATTCAACTGTTATAAAAGCTGCCGAGAATTAGAAATAGAAAGCTTTTGGAGGGAGGAGAGGGTCCTTTGGGGACCCTTTGTTTGCTTTGGTTTCTGTCTCCATGCCTGGAATGCAGTAAAAGCCTGGAGAAGTCAGCTCTCAGAGAGGAGGCCTTGCAGAGAAACAGAGGGTACGGAGCTCTTTCTGGGTTCTGGTTTTATAATCATTTCTGTTTATAGTAGGAAAGAAATAGCCCCCTTCTTGAATTCAGCATATGTAGTCTTTTCTTAACTGTTCCCCTCCTTGTACAAACATCATAGGGCCTAGTCCTTCAATAGGTTATTATTGAGCAGCTAATGTTAAACACAGACGAATACTGCCAGGTGAATGGGATGACTGTGGGCCAGCTGGTGAAAGTGCCATTCATACACAGGAGGTGAGGATTGCAAACGGCGGCCACCAGAGTCAAAATAGTTGATTGGATGGGTGGGAGCAGAATGACTTGCATGCTCTTTGGGAAGGTCAAGAGAGGGTATTATTAACAGGCAGTCTGGAGGCCACTGGTCTCTGGGACAAGGCTTTTAGTCCCCGGGGTCCTAAGAAAATGAGGTGGGAAAGGTCTTAGGTCTTAGGGCAGCTTTTGGCTATTCTCACTCTGCCTCTCCCTATACACACACACACACACACACACACACACACACACACACATGCACACACATACCCCCACCTCCCCGCCCCACAGCCTTATGGCTTATTCTCCTCATTCAGATTATACATAAAACATCAGAACTATACTAGGAAAGGAAGAATTCAAAGTGTTACTCCAGAACTATCTGAAATAAAGTTTTCATCAGGGATCCCAGTGGGTTGTCTGACCCTGGTACTTTTATCCTTTTCTCAGGAATCCTGTGGGGAGAAGGGCCAGTGAAGCACAGTAGATAAATACAGAGGTTATGAACATGCTGGTTTAGAGAGGAAGTCTCCCAGCTCCATCTCTGCTCTGGCTCCACAGGGAAGCTGGGGCCTGGCTTCCAAGTCCTTCTCGCTCAGCGCCCGGCCCTCAGCATGCTTGCGGTACCCTGGCAGGAGGCTGTGAGCTGTGCTGTGGAGAGGGCCTTGGTGCCCTCTGGGGCAGACCTCTGAAGTGGATCTGGGCAATATACAAGACACTGACGTGGATACACCTTACGTTACTCCCTTGCAAAGAAGAAAAATGTCTCTCGTCTTTCTGCAGTGAAGGAGGGATGATAAAACGTGTCCCTCCACTCTTCACCGCACAAGGGTGATATGAAAATGAAAAAGCTAATGTTTTGGCGGGCGCTGTCATACTCAGGTGACAGGCAAAGAAATGTTATGTTTATTATTATGATTATTGCTATGTCCCTGTGTGCTCATCACTCTCTCACATCACTGGAGTAAGTATGGTCTCCCTGGGAACAGACAACAATACAGACAGCTAATGAGAAAATGCTACCGTGGGCCACACTAGACAAGCATTTCAAATTGGAGTTTCCTTGGGCATTGATCATGCTTCATCCCAAATGAGAAGATCTGGGAACATGGCTACCTTGAAAATAACGGTATAGGCATGGAAAAACTGGGACAGACCTAAATGTTTTAATTAATATTTCAAAAAATGCAAACTATAACTAGCTCATGAATGTTTGATTTATATAGGCCTGCACTGTCTGGTAGCCACTGGTCACATGTGGCTAGTAAAGCCGTTGAAATGTGGCCGGTCCAAATTAAGATGTGCTGTAAGTACAAAACATACAGTGGCTTTTGAAGACTTAGAATGACAACAAAAAAGAATGTAACATACCTTTTTAATAACTCTTTCCTATGTTACATGTTGAAATATTTTGCATGTTTATTTAAATATTTTACTAAAATTAATTGTAACTGTTTCTTTTTATTTTATTTTAATATGGCATGGGTGGCCCTCCCCCACAGTGGCTACCAGAAAATTTAAAATGAGATATGTGGCTGCATTTTGTGGCTTGCCTTATATTTCTATTGGACAGCCCTGATACAGACTTTATTAATAGATGGTGGGGGAATCTATCTGGAATTCACTATTTCCTCCCTAACTCACAATATCAGGGATATGGCTGACCTGGAAGGACTCTGCTGTTCTACAAACTACTAGGAAAAACTGTGAAACACTTTGAAACAGATAAAAGAGAAGTTGCTGGGTACCCTGTCTGATGCATCCTTGTGGTATCTTCACCTTTTATTTGTTTTAAGTTTTCTTATGATTCTGTGAGTTGTAGAAAACTGATAACAGAAGTGATTTTTATCTATAGAAATCCAAATTAATCGTGTCTGGTGGAGTGTAATTGATCATTGACCTGCGAATAAACCTTTTTGCATTTCCATGTAAATTCATCTCAGCCTTCCTTATTGCCCATATACCCACATGTGTGTGTGTGTTCCTTGAATTCTTTGACCTAATGGCAACATTTACTTGTTCCCTCATTAATTAATGAGTTAAAAAAAGTCTATGACACGAGTTTATTTATACTTGTCTGAGTCATGATTTTATCCTTTTTAATAATACTGGAGAATTTAGAAGTTGACGATCATCAAGATTAACTACTCTGTCCTTCCCACTTTCCTTCAGTCCCCAGCTACTCCCAAGGTCCTGAGGGTAGAAGTACTTCTGAAACCCTGAGATAGGATATGGAATGCATTTTTCTATAGAAAGTGTTTTACCTTGTTGCCATTACTCATATTTAGAGTGAGCTAAATTGTGGGTTATTCTGAATTTTGTCAGCCACCCAGGGAATCCTCCCACTCACTGGAATATCTCATTCTAAGAGAGGCTGAGTACTGAGTTCCAAATAACGAACAAGAAACAGCGCACAGCTCACTAGTAATGTGTACACTGTGGACATTGAATAAGCACCCAGTTGCATAAAAGTTTATTATGTAATAATAATAATAAAATCAGTAACTTTATTTCATATAATTAAATTTATTATTTATTTTTATAAATCAAATTTAAATGTATTTATATGTAATAAAATTTAGTTGCCTTAAGTTTAATGGCAGACATATTTTAAAAGAAAGTGTGTTGTTTGGGGTTTTGTTGCATTCCTTTTTTTTCTTTTGTTTAGAAACATTAAGAAAACCAGCCCCATTCTTATTTTACCTTGTCATCATTGTCCAACAAGAACTGGTTTCCTTCAAAGCAAGGTACAACCAGATGGGCCAGGTATATCAGTATTTATTTGATATGTCCATTTATTCCTGTGAATAGTATTTATTTTTTAAAAACATGAGCAAACAGAAAGATCTAACAGGTAATTTCACATACTCTCCTTTTTAAAAAATGTGGAAATACTACACTTAGGATGTATGTATATATTTTAAAGAAGTTGGCTTTTATTAGTAGATCATTAAATTTTGTGAGTATTGGCCTCTAGCATTTAAGTTTTCACAGACCACTTGAAAGTTTACTGGTCTTTCACCAGCAGGGACATATGATTTTTATATATCTGTAATTCTGAAAATGAAACATTCACTCTACAAATGCAGAACAGTCCACTTATAAATGCTGTGTTTTGTGGACTATTTTCTTATATAAAGCAGTCACCTTGGAGCTTGGAGACTGCATTTACAATACAATTATATGATATTCTCACATATATAATTATTTTCCCATTGGTTCTTTGGGAAGTAACACGAGGAGGCTTTGTAGCATGAATAAATACCTTGACCCAGATATTTGCAGTACCATAATTTACTTGTGATATAATCAAGAAAACAAAATATGCCTTTTTATAATTTTTGGTTCTTCAAAATTAATTTTTGAGGTTTAACTTGGCTATGAAGTGTTTTTATTTTTTATATTAAGAAAAATACTTTAAAAAATTGTTCACAAAGAAAAGTATGTATGCAACTATTTACTTCAGAACAAAATAACATCTTTTAAAAAGTTTAACTAAATGAAAACCTTGGATAATATTCTAAAAATCTTTACATACTTTTAATGTATGTTATCAAGAGTTTTGGTGTATATCAATTCTCAATAAAATGAGGAAGAAACACTGGCATATTAAATCTCCTATCATTATTAAAAAATAGCACAATTCTATAGTTTAAAAATAAAAACAAGTTTTAATTTGCATGGAAAATTTGTTTCTTATAGAAAAGCTTTAAGTCTTGACCCATTTTCCACAAAAAGGAGTTAACTATATTCTTCAGCTCTTTCTTTATCTAGGGCTCCCCTAATTGGGATTGTTCCCCCAAGTTGATTTTACTTGTTTCTTCTCTCAAAAAGAGTTTCTTGCAGTGATAACTGATGGTTAAATAAACAGATAAATAGATGCCAACATACCGATTACTTGGAAATCAAAGAATTAGGGAATCTTTTCCAGAAAATAGTTTTATTAAGCTGGCAATATTTAAAAGAATAATAAAAGGGTGGAGTCTCTATAGTCTACAGTGTATTCAGGGCTAATAAAGGTTTGGAAGCAAAAAGTTACTATTTATCACATATGACTACACTACTCAGCAACACTATTGATCACATAGATAATATCATGTACTATTTATGACAGATGGTTTCCTATGTCAGGAGATTCTCCATCATTAACATGTCCATTATTCATGTGAATAATAGAAAAGAAGGGAGTAAATTCAGGAGGCACAGAAGTACTTCAGATATTTGTAATATGGATTCTAGGCAATCCATGAAATGCTTGTAACTGTTAGCATATTTTTGTATTTATTTTATCTTGGAAGAGGGATCTCTATCAGAATTTCAAAAGTATCCTTCACCACCCCACTTCAGAAAAGGTTCAGAAAGCTTAACTAGCAGGATTGCAAAAGCAACTGCTTGTCTCTAAAACATCTAGATGGAAATGAAGACTTCAAAAACACCTCATGTTTTGTCCATATGAGGCCCTAATTCAACTCAGATTATAATTTTCATACAGATTTTTGACAGTGTATAATTTTAAGGAGACACAGTTCTTTAAATAACTTGCCATCTCAGGCCCTTTTTCTCTCAACCCAGGACCCTCTTTCTATTGAGCATACCTTCTTGTCTCCTGCCCTCTGTCTTTCTTATCATCTCCCTGTAAATTAGCCAAAGAAAACCTCTTGGTAGTCCTGACTTATAGAGGCACAGGTAATTCTGACTCTCTGGGTAGAAAGGTAGGACGGCGATCATTTAAGAATTCAATCAAAATATGTTCATACAGTGGGTCTGTAGCAGGAATAGTTATTAAAGGAATATTGTGCTATCAGTATGGGGTTTTACTAATTTGGAAACTCAGGACTCCAGCATTTTTAACGTGAGAAAGTGATGAATCATTTACAATCAACCATGATGGAGACCATATCGTCAAAGCCTATTTTTGCTGGTATCATTCCAGAAGTTTATCCACAATTGACTCCAATTTCTCATTCTTCAAAATTTTCCCTGCATCCTGAAATAAAGGCATAGTTTAACCAGAAGCAAGCAAAAAGTCAAAGGAAATAGCAATGTAACCTCTGAATCCTGAACATCTTGCCAGGAACATGTTCCTGATCTCTAAGGACAGTGTTGGAAGAGATATGAGATGACAGGGGGATTTTCTCTGGCATGATTTTGGGGTTTTTGAGCAATCTCCCCCTGCTTACGAAGCGTATAGAAGTGTGCTCAAGAAGTGAGGAAGTTTTGGAGACATAATCGGAAAGAGAACTGCCGACAAGGAAGGTGGTCAAACTAGCTTCTCATCTTGAATTTTCAGAATTTTTCTCTGCATCCCATACAGAGGACAACCCCGTACAGAGAAACCTTTTCCAGATGCTTTGGTGAATTCACTGTTTTTTTTTCCTTAAGATATAACTAACTTCCAATTAGGTCTTTAACAATTTCAAAAGCAGGTGACATTTCATTTTCACAATAATCTTTTAAAGTTGCTCTAATAAAAATAATTATTTTTATAAGTAAGAATACTGAATACTTAGAAATAAGAATACTGAAGCTGAGACTCTTTTTAATCATCCAAGTTATTAAAAAGAGGCAAGCAGGAATTTTAAAATACAGACCATTAAACCCCAAATTCTCAGCTTTTTTCCCTCCTTTTGGAATGACATGAATCTTTTAATAAATTATGTTTGCTTTTTTGAGTAAGAGCTTGACAAAGTGTAATATGCCATATTTTTTGTATTCTTAAAAAAGTTCTTTGCTCAAAGAATCTTAAGTACTTTAATGTTTATAGACTTATGCAATATTTACACCATTTAAAAATCTGTAAGAGAGGAGGAAATATAATTCTTCACCATGAAAATTAACTAACACCATCAGGCTAGGGGTCAATACTAACCACAGCATGCCGATGGCCTCACATGTTGTTGGCAGCATCTATGAAAGCTGGCGATTGGAAGAAGTGGAAGCAGCACCATGTAGACTTAGCAGCGAATCTGTGCCATCCCTCCACGATGCACCAGGCAGGCTTTCTCCACTCACTTCCTTCCACTCCCCATGCAGAGCCTTCAGAAGTGGGCAAGGATTCAGCCTGGGCTGTTAATGTTTGGTTTGTAATGTGAACACTGATCATTTCCCTTTTACAGATGGAAGAGGTGAAGCAAAGAGCAATTGTCAGACATCTACAGCAGATCAAAGAGCACATCAGTGTCTTCCCAGGATGCTGTGTGTTCACTTCAGATGGCTTTATGAGACTACCTTTCTGCTAAATTCAAAGACCAATATCAGAAAAGAGAAACTTTGTAGCCATTGTTATCTCAAGGACTAGGTTCCCTTTCCAACACAGAATGGTTTCTCATTGTTCCAGGGTCATTTTTCAACAACAGATGGGTCTATAAGTGAAGAGAGACCTCCTCATTTGTCTGGTGGCATGTGGACTTCTTCAGAAGTACATGTGGGTCTGACTGCCATGTTGGGACCACATGACATTAATGCAATTTCTGCCTTAATGAGCTGCCTCTCTATCAGCCCTGATGTTCAAGCATCCACATTTAAGACGCAGACCTCCATCAGATCAGCGTGAGTGCCACAGAGCTATGTGGAGATTCGCCAAAATAACAGGCCAGCATTTGGGAGAAGGTAGTGAGGATGTGATTTCAGTTTCATACCATCTGTCCCCAGATTTCTTTCACTACCAGACTGGTCACTGGCTTTGGAGAACAGTCAAAATGACAGGGCTCTGGAATGCCCTGCATGGAGTTGCAAGAAGCAAGCATCCCCACGAATTCCACGGCTGGTTCTTGCCATGGGGAAGTGGACCGAGACGGCTGGCTTTCATTAAGAGATGTACTTGAAAGTCCTACTGAAAGCACTGTTAAACCCTCAGGAGCTGGCTGTGTGTCTGAGAGGCTGGGCAACAGAGGTCACACTGCTCCATGGGCGAGAGAGCACAGGACACCAAGGAGAAGGGGGTAAAAGAGATGCTGGCATTTTTCTCAGCAGGAAGGATTCTTTATTCTTGGGAGACTAAAGTCTTCCCACCTACTGTCAAACTGCAATGACCCTCCAACCTCTATCTCCAGCAAGATCTCACCATTTCAATAAGAATCTAAACCATAAAATAAGAGGAGGAAAAAATACGGGTTTTTGGCCAGTGAGTCAGTTTTTTTTAATGGCAGATTATTTTACACAGGCCTTGAATGATTATTTTCATTGCTCCTAGGCAATCTGGATTAATTGATACATTAAAGGTCTGGAAGCCCTAAAATGTGGGTTTAATTCCCAACTCTGACACAAAGGAAGCTAAATGACTTGCAAGAGAATATACTGAAAAATCAACAACAATTTTCCTATCTGCAAAATAGGGTCCAGGTGCCACTGGGACACTGTGCGGCATTTAAAACACTTGTGTTCCAAATGCTGGTTATTCACTAGTTGATGTTCCAGATCGTGTCTCTTGACATCAGTAAGTCGATTGCTAACCAGATGATGATACAGGTTTAACTTTTAAATGTGGGTTTCAAAAATGTAAGTTTACAGAATTGTCTGAGAAACAGAATAGTGGACGTAGGGAAAACCTTGGGCAAGAATCATGATGGCAAAGCACTCCTTTTCCTGCGAGGAAACCAAGGCTCAGGGAGGTCAGTGCCCTGGCAACGGCCACAGAGAAGGGTAGTGACAAGCTGGGGCCAGAAGGCTGGGCTTTACTTTTGATCGGTTTCACATTCCATAAACCATGCTGTTTTTGTATATGCCTGCTTTCTGCAGTGATTTCTGGGGAAACGATTTCTCATGACTAGGGTTTTTCATGGCTCTCAATGGGTGACATGGGGGCACCAAGCAAGGTGACTTCCTGATTCAGCTGCTTCCCCACCGTGTACAACACTCGTTCCTTGATGACAGAATTGCCAATATCTCCTATCAGTCGCTGAAGTCTTAGAAGGCATGAAAATAAACAAAGCCTGACAACTCTGTTCCCGTGTTATGACCCGCTCACCTCCCTGCCACTTCCAACTTTACTTCTCCCTGAGTAGCCTCTGTGTTATTTAAGTCAGCAGGACTTTCAGAAATCAGGCAGCTTGTGACGAGGCTGCCAGAAGGAACGGCTGTGTGGTGGCGTGAGGGAGTCTAGCTCTTTAAACTCCAGATTGTGACTGGCACAGAAGGAGCTGAGGTCGCTCCTAAGATTGCTCTTTGTTTCAAAATTTCCAAGCATTCCCTTCCTTATTCTTAACCACTTCATGTCTTGAAATCACTAAATAATAAATAGTTTATTTAAATAAATAAAATATTATTTGTTGAAGCAGTCAGGAACCCACTTTATTCTGCAATGTTCCAATAGACAGCTTTAACAAGAGCATGGGTAACCTCTTAAAAAAACAAAAAGTAAAGCAAAATTACAGCTTATTTTGAGTGACACTAGCAATTCTATGTCAAATTCATTTTAAAATGTCTGTACACAAATGTAACAGCTGCATTTTTCACAGGACATTCAGCATAGCAGCAACCCAAATAAATGTCTGTCCGCTGATGACTGGGTGAACTAAAGTGGTATGTCTATACAACAGAATACTATTCGGCAATGAAAACAAAGTACTGACACATGCCGAAATATGGATGAACCTCCACAAGTTATGCCAAATGAAAGCAGCCAAAGGATAAAGAACACATGTTGTATGATTCCATTTCTATGACATGTTGGAAAAGGTAAATCTGTAGCAGCAGAAAGTTGATTAGTGATTGCTACGGGCTGGAGGGGGGGATGGGGAGTGACTGCAAAGGGCCACAGGGTTTCTTTTGAGGTGATGGAATTGCTTTCAAATTAGATTGTGGTGATAGTTACACAGCTCCATAAAGGTACTAAAATCATTGAACTGAATACTTCAAATGAATGAATTTTATGGTATGGAAATTATACCTTAATAAAGCTGCTAAACAAAAACCACACAGCAGACACCCCAGATCAGTGTGGAGGGCATCTTTGGAGGAGAGTGATGCTGGGTCAGCGCACCGACTGGGCGTCAGTTTCCGCACTGAGGGCCAGCAACCTTCAAGCCCCAGCAGGAGCTCCTGGTACATGCAGCAATTTACAAAATCAACCGGCTGCCCCTGTGAGGTGAAAAGTCTGACAAAATCCTCAGTCCGGGACAAATGCATTCAAAGGGAAAAGCCCATGGCAGCAGAAACAATTTGGATCTGCAATTAAGACACTTAAAGTGTTTAGGGCTGACAAGGAGTTAAAGTAAATGTTGATTCAGTTGTAAAGTCTTCAAACATGTAACTTTGCAAAAGGGTCTTGCACAACTGTGGGGTTTTATTTATTTATGCATTGTTACTGTCTTTAAAATATTCTTTTCTTTCAGGAATTTTCCAACTAGCACTGGGACCCCTAGCAGGGGAGACTGGCAACAGGTGTGAATAATGCATTCAAGATAATTTTAAAAAATCACTCTTTAATGAGTACCATATTACCTCCAATTTTCCCTTATATATGATTCACCATTTTGCAAATATTGATGTATAGAGAATACGTTGAATGTGGCAAAAGTTGAAGATAGCCCCTGTGGATAAGACCTAATGGACACCATCCTGAAATAATACATACAGCTCAGCCTTCAGACATGTGTCTTCAATTTAAAATAATTCAGCAATCATGTTTGACCAGAACCTGATTACACAAAATGGAACTTTTTAACTCCCAGACTTGGATCAAATTTTGAGGCCACACCAAAAAAAGGGGGGGCAGGGGAAGATAATATGTGCCATGTTTATATATTCCAGAAACTGTGATTAAATGGTCCACACAGGGGTTTAACTGTTCCTCTGAACTTATCAAGACACCTCTTACCATCTTCCACCTACAACTATTTGCCTCACCTTTATGAGAACCTGTATGAAAGTCCTGAGCTGAGATGCAAAGGGAAAGAAGCTGAAAATCAATTGGGTTTTTCTGTCTAAACATTATGGCTTCTAAAGCCCAGAACTGGATCTCCCTGTCCAGTTCCCTGGAGGGTCAGGAGGGAGAAGACAGGATTGGACATAGCTGGCTCTCCCTTGGTCACACTGGGGAGCCCAGCACACCTTGTCCACTGTGGTGGCCAGAAGATGCTCTGCTCCCCTTTGATCTTTTAGTCTGTCCCCATTGCCTCCCTTCTTCCTGTCACTATGCATGGTCTCCTCTCTTACAGGCAAGTTGGACCTCTGCCCATATTATGATTTCTAAGATGCTAAGAAGTCCCCCTGAATCCTTTCCCTTTGATAGACAGCCTGTCTCGAACTGCTACCATAATCAGGTATTTATTACTTTCAGTCCCTTTGATCAGAAGAAATAGTGGATATTAAAGTGTTTAATGAATCCCAAGCAATGGTCTCTAGTGATAAGACTGCCAGATAAAATGTAAATGCCCAGTTCAATTCAAATTTTACATAAACAACAATTGTTTAGTACGTGTATGTGCCAAATATGGTGTATGGCATACATATACTAAACTATTGTTTGTTGTTTAACTGAAATTCTAATTTAGTTGGGTATTGCTACTTTATTTGCTAAATCGGGCAACCCTACCTAGTCACCACCCAAGTACGGAATATTGGGCAAAGGACCTTGTAGGTGGGAAGGTTGGGAAAATCATATTGTAACATGACCACCTCCGCTTCACTGAAAGAAAGGCAATAGGCCAGTTCATTTTACCCAAGTTATTAAAGCCTCAACCCCCCAGGATTTGATGGTCTAAAAATTGGGCAACATAGACCTGGACACACTAGGAATCAAGGTTTTTGTGCGTTTTGTTTTCAGTAAGGTGAACATATTCAGAACTGGTGATTTTCTTTTTAAACGGGTAATGTTTCTACTTTTCTTTTTGTTTACAGGTCTTATGGGTATTTTATGAGGTAAAAGAAGAAAGCAGGACCATTTGGGGTACTGGCCAAGGGAAAAGGGCCCATTGCTTTGGAGTCTGACTTCTGGGTCTGAATGGCGGGGCTGGTGGGGGTGGGCAGGAATTGGCCAAGAAGCCCTCCTTAGTGATGGTGTGCTGGGCAGGGGGGCTGCTGGAAGTGTTGGGGCATCTACGAACTGGTTTGCCTCAGAAGATCTGTTCCTAAAAATAAAATAGCAAAATTCTCAAGTGATTTGCTCTCCCCGTAAATTAGAGTGGACTCAGTGTTACCTCTTTAATAACTGCCCTGTTAATCACTTGCATACCAGATGGGAGAGAAAGGCAGCTTGAAAGTCAGTGCTGTGGGAATTCCCGGTAAACTGGCCTCCCAAACATCAGTCATTCCTGTGAATATCAAGTGTCACATGTGCTGGGACAAAAGATTAGGTTGAGATTCAACTGCTCTCAGATACTTCCAGGAGCAGAAACCGAGTGGTACTTCCTCAGCACTCCAAGGTACAATTTCTTGCTCGCGGTGTCCTCCAAATTTCCTTCCATTTATGATACTCACATATTCAAGCGAAGAAGCTATCTCCCTTTCTTTTCCTTGATACAGCAAAATTTATTTTCAGGGTTTACTCTGTGTCACACAGACTTGGTGCCTGCCTGCAAGAGCTCTGAGTTCAAAAAAAGGGGAAGGAGCATTTTCTGAATAGATTGAAGACAAAGTGAAGATGAAGGATTCTGAAGGTGTTGAGGGGGGTCTGGGAGACGCTGAGCAGGGAAGAAAGAGAACAAAGCATCCTGGAATGAGAAGAGGAGCGTGAATGCACTGCTGCCAGGGTCCGCCATTGAGAAGAAACCAGCGCTAGCAGTCCTACAAGGCACAGAAAATTTGGCTGGCTGTAAAGTTTTCAAAATATGTAGCCCTTGCCATTGCCCAGTGGGTGAGTGTTGTCTTCCTATCAACCACATAAGAGCTGCCTTGGGACATTGTTCTGAGCTCCCCCTGGGGTCTTTTTCTCTGACACAGCCACGTTTCAGAGGAAAGGGGAGAACAGCTTTGTTTTGTTAAGATTTAAAAGTCAGTGCAATGCTGTGGAGTGCTGCAGATCTCATGTAGATACCCCTGGGTCTTGGTTAGAGGACTCATTTCATTCTTCCTGATGAGCATTCATGGTTTACAGGACTCCCTCCCCCTTTAGACTGTAAGTCCCTTGAAGGCAAAAATAATATCCAATTTGTTTCTGTCTCTTAAGAGCACTTTGCAGTGTCTGATCCGTCCTAGGGACTTGATTAATGTTTGGATGAATACAAGAAAAAGAAAAACCTTTCTTTTGCTTGATTACAAATATTTCTCTAACTAGTTTCTATTGACACATTACAGATATATCCTAAGAAAGAGTGTCCTCAAGTTTTAACTTCAATAACAGATCAAAAATCAATTTCCAAATGAGTTTTTTGATAGAAAATAACACACACACACATACTCTACAGCAATAAAAAGTCATTTTTGAATTTAAGAACTGTAGAATGACAATAGATAATCCATATTCAGTTATGGTAGGTTTCTAAGGCTGGGGAGAATAAGAGTAAATGAAATATACAGATCAGCTTCAGATCACACAAGCTCTAAGCCTTCTTTTGTTCCAAAAGCTGATAAGTGAAAAGCATGCTGATTTGTGCATTTTATCTCCCCTTATTTTGCATATTCCTTCTTTTAGTGAAAGCAGAGAAATAATAAATGATGTAATATTCCATCAGATCTAAGAGGCCACTGGTTGTAAAGTATGGAATTATTTTTGGTGCCATTAAGAAAGCAAGCATTGCCATGGAAACACCCCAAATTCAGAGACATTAAAATGTTGAAAATTTCATGTCTCAGAATTATGAAATCCAGATAATTCTGCATAATGCTTGGACCAGGGCTTTGTATACTGTAGGTGGTCAAAAAATATTTGTTGGATGAGGGAGTAAATAAAGATGACAAGCAGAAATCCTTGGGTTTTATAATGCCCAGAGCCAGGGTCTGAGAACAGTGGACTAGATCTCTTCCTGACATGTTAAGCGATCACCAAGGAAGGGAAAGACTGTACTCTACTAAAAACAAGACAAAACACAAACAAAAAACAAGCTTGCAGACTGCATCCTGCCAATCCATCCCCAGAGGGTTTAAGCCTTGTGTGTTGTTCAGGAACAGATAGTGAGTTTTCTATCCCCACCGTCTCTGTCAAATAGGGACTTTTTCTCTGAGCAATCAAAGTGATGGTTTTGTGCAATAATCACACGAAAGTATGTGAGAATGTGGAGTGTGTGTAGATTAAGGAAAGAAGGTGGATATTAATACATAACAGAGAGCAAAAAATTCCTTAAAAAGAAGCTTGCTGTGTTTAACACATCCATCAGAAGACAATACACACTCATAACCGAACCCACAGAGCTCAGAATTGAGGCTTGCAACTCTGTCTCTCTGTGATAAATATGGGCATTATTAACGTCATCTCCTAAGCCCCCCAAAATATAAGCTAACTGTTCAACAGAGGTGGTCAGATGGCTGTAGGTAAATCACCTCTGGATCAGAACTCCATGTACACATATCTTTGGACCATTTGCAAAATCTAGAGACACTGAGTGACAGATCCAGAATATTAATATCACTTTATAGCCTGTTCTACTTGAGTTTGTTTGTTTTCCCACTAGTGATAAGGATGTATTCCTGATATGGACCTCGTTATGAACTGGCTTCCAGCTTATCTTTTCAGGGGTCCTTCAAGAGAACCAACGAGCCGTGTTGATTGGGAGTACAATTCTGGATTTAGAGCAATGACTTGCCTTCTGAAATAACTCCTTTTTATTCTTACACACGTATGCTAGACTGTCCTAAGATCATTTCAGTTTTCAGGAGGATACTGTGCGAGTCCCACTCTTTTCACCTACAGAAGGTCAACCAAGTCCAGAGAGAAGTAATTGATCATTGTTTGGCTCTATAATGGAAGGATTTAATTAAAGGATTTAATCACTGTATGTGATTTCAGCGGGTATTTCCCTAAGGCCTGGCACAGGTTTTTGAACTAGTACCTGTTCCACTAACGCTTACTAAGTAAATGTCTGAATGAACGATACTGAGAAGCACACACCTCCCAGCACAGCAGTGCAGCCATCAGAGGCCTTTGGAGTGTATCTAAAATGTTGTTCCCTTAAATGCATTTTGAAGACTATGGATAAATATGCAAGAAAAGGAATTCATGTTCAAAAAATATTGAGGAGCGGTAGTGGTAACAGGGATTTCCAAACACTTTGGCTTGTGTTTCCCCTTAAAGAATTTTGAAACTCTGGTCACACTTTAAGGTTGGCATCTAAATTTTTTTCACCACAAATTGTAACAGTTACAAAGGACACAATTTCTGGCATATTTTAAATACTTATATTAAAAAATAAAACTGTTGCATTACTCTTTTGAATATATCAACAGAATCTAAGTGCCATAGCAGTTTGATACCCCTCTTACCATTGTTTTTAAATATAGAAAAAAAACACTTAAAATTTTATATTTCTGTATTTCCACAAATGCATTATTTATTTTCTATTCCCCCTGTATAACATCATCCTAATGGAATATATTTTTATGTTTATAAGTCTTGTTATTGAACACTCTATTTTAGTTCTTTGCAATAAAAATAGGTGTATGATTTGAAATTAATATTTTTATTCATTGTGCCTATAATGCTCTATATTAAAAAATTCTTGTTAATATTTAACAACTAACAATCTGTTTTAAACTTTGATTTAAATTATTAAACATGGAAAGTAAAAATTACTGGATATTCACCTCTTAATGAGATGGATTTGAGTCTCATCTCATTGAGATGATGGCTTTGAAATCAGAATTCAAATAAGGCCCATATATGGCAATTGGTCGATCTGTCCCTTAAGTCTCTTTTAGTCTTTCAATCTCAACCTTTCTGTCTCATATCTCTTTCCAATCTATTAAAGAGATCAGTCCCTTCCTCTTGAATTTCCAGTAAATTATTAGCTAAATCAAGAAGCTTGATCAGATCAAGTTCAACTTCTTGGCAATAATGTTTTATGTTAGCCAATAATATTTCACTTGTGTGCCTTTCTTAAGCTTTTAAATTTGAGTCTGTATCTGCTTTTAAACCCAAACTACACAGAAGGGTAAGCAAACATCTTCATACCAAAAGGATGAGAGACAACGATGTCAAATAGGATTCAACTAGATGATGGGGCAGGAAGGACGCTGTTTAGAACTCCAGGACTCAATGCAGCAGGTTCTAATACTTCCTTGCCCAGTAACCCCTGGCAATGGTAACCTGCGGCAATCCAGTAAGGACAAGGCCATTGGGCACTCAGCCTATCCCAACTGCACGTTAGTCATCCCGTCAGATGAAGAGCCTCTTCGACAGAGCTGTTGGACGACAGTGGGGGACACAGGAAGGGGTGGAAGAAGGCAGCTCTGATTACCGACTTGGGCTTCCTGACCAACTACCCAAGCGGGGTGAGGGGGGATCCTCTATTCTACTTCCACCTGTATATTTCCCCAAGTCTGAGAAGTAAAGCAGCAGAAGGCCCTTGAATAGCGTAATGAATAGTGGCATTCTCATCCCATGTCCCATAGAATGGCGGACTGTTGGGGGAGAGCTTAGGGCATGGATCATGTTCTCAGTGAGGTGAGAGAAAGGTTGCTTAGCTTTTGACTGAGCTAATTAAACAAAATAAATAAACCAAGAATCTAGTCAAAAAATTGAGAAAACTGAAATACAGTATCCCAAGATTTTCTGAATATGACAAATATTGTTATTTCATGTAAGAAAAGACATTTCTTGCCATTTCCTCTTAGTCTTGATAATATTGAAAGAGCAAGAGCCTATAATCTTTGAATAAATGACATTGCTTCTCAAGAAAGGAGATTCACAAATTTATAATCACAAACACTCACATTATATCGTTGATCTTACTTTTCTGGGTCCATAAAAGCTGTGTTACAAACTGACATTTGGAAACAAGTGGCTTACATAATACAATTATCACTTATAGTTTCTGAATATATCCATAATATATATGTCAGATGTATGCATATTAAATGGAATTCATATATAGTACTTAAATACTATCTCCCAGCAGTTTCCTTAGTAAAATCACTATTGCTCTTGGCAATAGTGACCACTACATGGTAACACTATAAAATGTGTTCTTATAAGTCACAAAAGAAAAACACAGTTATGGTTCAATAATAAATTCATAATACTAATAATATTTGACTCATAATATTTGATTGATGTGGCAGTCTTATGGACCCCTTGCTTCAATATTGCAGGAAAGTCAGATTTAGGGGAAGCTGGTAAGGGAACAAAAGTAGCTACAAACTGTGGAACGTGAGCTCACTGAGGATCCAAAGTAGTTCCTGCCTGAGGCACCTGTGGTGCGGATTCAGTGTATGCATTTCACCCCCTCTTGTTTTCCAGTGGGACCTTTCATAAAAGCCAGTAATTACCTCAGCTTGAGGACCACTTAACCCAGGCGGTGGTGGCTGGCCCTTTCTTTGTGTCCTTTCCTCCTGCCCTGATCCACAAAGGAAGTAGATTCATATCTGGGCCACTGAGAAGTCAGTTGCTTTGTTGTCCATCACCTGAGCCCTACATGACGATTACAACAGAAAATGGAATAGGACAGAGGTTCACGGGGAGCTAAGGAAGCTGGAGTTGGTGTAATGAGAAGAGTATTCTCTTGATTTAACCACTTCACTCCACCTACCAACCATTATTCCGAACCCCAACTTTACACCAAGAACTCTGCCAGGCACAGGGGATACAAAGGGGAGTAAGTCTCAACCTGCTTAAGGAATTGATAATACAGGAAAGAGAATATATAGCCTAGTAATTGCAGTGCTCTCTGATAACTAGTAGTAGTAACTTGTAACTGTAATCCTGTCCTTTAGCACAAAGGGAGGAGTGGGATGACAGTCCACTCTGCTTGAGGGAGGGAGGGAAAGCATTGCTCACTTGTTTGATATTTGTTGGGTGTCTGTGGTGTACTAGGACCTACTCAAGGCACTAAGGATGTAACAGTGAGAGTAAGACAGATAAGGTTTTGTTTCTTTCTTTCTCTCGTGCAGCTTATATTCTAAAGGAGGAAGACAAATACAATAAAACAAGATGCTTGATGTGCATCCCCTTCTTGACACTCTAGCTCAAGGAAGAGAAAGTTCAAAGACAAGAAAGCTTGAGACAGAGTGGCAAGTTTGGGAGACTCTGAATACCTGGGTCTGCTGAAACGCAGATAATGAGGAGTTTTCATCGCATGATACAGCACCCAAACCAACTGGCTTAAGCTAAAAGGATATGGATCATGGGATTTAATAACCTAGGCATAGTTGCCCTAGGAGCTAAGACAGTATCAACAAAACCCTGCGTCTCTCCTCCTCTTGCTCATTGTGAGGTTCCATGGTGACAAGACGGTTGCTGACAATTCCCTTCTTGTGTACTCACCTCTGAAATCCCTAGTGGAAAAGAGAGATTCTTGCTTCTTTCTCAACAGTAAAAGCACAAGTCATTTTCCAGCTCATGGGATCTGACCAGACCACTGCCCAGTTTTTGAGTGGAATGAGATGCCCTAATTTGCCAAGCCTGAGCCACATGCCTTCTCCCAGAGCCAAGGGTAACTTCACAGAAGAAAATCAGAGTTCATGGATGTATATGAATAGCCAAAAAATAGTCCCCAGTATACCAGGTGTTAGGCCATTCACTGGGTAGTCAGGCTGAGCCTCAGGATTGGATATAGCATGAGTGCGGCCAAGGTTAAAACACAGCTAAGTGCCGTCCAGAGAAGGAACCAGTGAATGATTCCAAGTGTCTGAGAACAGACAACTTGCACACATCAGCCTCAAGAAGCACAGCATTTACTTACTACAAGAGGAAAAAGAGAGCAGGCAGAAGACCCAGCCCCTTGCAATGTGTCTGGTCCCCTCTGGTCAGTGGATCCACTCTGGAGCAACATGCTGAGTGACCAGGCTACCTCACTTTGTGCTGCAAGAGAAGAACCCCTCTACCTTCCCCAAGGGGTCTGAAGCAGAAAGCTGGGAATACTCAAGAGCCACTGATAGGTGTGCTTAAGCAGAACAAAGGAGCACACAATGCCAGGAACAGGGAGCGATATTCCCAGGTGAGGCACTAAGCCTGACACAGATGGCGTGGGCTCCCTATTTCTTGGTAAGGAAGTGTTACAGGCCCAAGGCCCATCCCTCTGTGGCTGAGTGGAAGTCAAAAGACTGTGTGCACAAAACTGCCTTTCCCACCACCAGGCTACATTTTGGAGAGCAGCAGATGAAGTTGAGAGAGTCAGGAAGGGCAAGATCATAGAAGGCACTATGCTGCAAAGGAAGGAGTTGGGGTAGGTAACTCCGGAAAAAGGAAATCCTGGGACAAAATAACTCTAAAACCAAAATCAGTCAAAGGGAGAAATAAAGTTTAAAACCCATTTATTGCTTACAAACTGCAGTCTGGGGCCATCTCTCTTTCCTGCTCTGGCAGAAGCAAAACCAACACTCCTCCTAACCTCTCAAGTTCAGATAAGCCCTCAGCTGCCCAGGTTATTACCCATTGATATGGAAATGAGGCTCTCCACCCCTGAGGAACACCTGTTGATATGCAGATGCACTAAAGCCAGGCGAGATATTCTAGAAATATTACAATTCTACCCATAGGTATTATTCTGTAAGCAATGGGGCAGTTCAAAAGGGACTTAGAGCAGAGAAACAGAGTGGTTAGGTCAGGGACTTGAGCCAGTCTACATGGGTTTGAATCCTAGCTTCTCTGAGTACTGTGTGACCTCAGAGAAGCTACTTACCCTCTCTGTACCTGTTTCCTCACCTATGAAATAAGGGTGATAACATCAAGTCTTATTCTATGAGGATTAAATGAGGTAATTAAGTAAAGTGCTTAGAAAAGTGCCTGCCCCCTCATAAGTGTCATTTTATTAGAAGAAATTTAAGGACCAATTCACATGATATACCACGTGACTAGCAGTCTGGCCCACCATTTCATGTTTCTGAGCCTCAGTTTCTTTTTCTAAAAAATGAAGAGATTAGGTAGATTAGATGCTCTAAGGCCTCCTTGCTTATATTCTCTGACTGTACTTGTGGTGCACGGACAGCTTGTATTTGAACTTTACAATGCACCTTGGTCCCTGGCCCCACCCATTTAAAGGCAGGAGGCTGACAGCCTCAATGGAGCCAGAGCTCTTTAAGCAAAAGAGCTCACTTGACTGTCAAGCGTATTTCAGAGAAGGCTCCTAAGAAGCCATCTTCCAATTCTCAGAAGAATAAAAAAAGCAATGCTGTCCGATAGCTTGTGAATTTACACAGACCAGGTCTTCTGCTGCCCCTCTGAGCATCTCAAGCCAAATGAATTCTCAATGTCAGCAGACTTTTACATATGTTCTGCAAAAGCACATCACTGGAACACAGAGGAAAGGCATAAGTAATGCAAACTGAGCATGCATCTTAAGCCTGGCCAGATGAAGAGAGGGTGGGGGCCACAATTACCTACTGGATGCTGACAACGGTCACTGTGTCTACTTAGATTGGCACATTTGCAAGGTAGATATATAGTGCTTGATGAAAGGGAAGCACAAAGAAACACTGTGAGGGGCTGTGAAGGCAAAGAGACTTAGCGTGTGGGACAGAGAAGGTGAGCTCAGAAGACAAGGGCCGGCACTGATTTTGAAGCAAGGACAGAAAAGGCAAGTGCCACCCTTTGAATCCTCACCATGGGAACTTGATCAAGCTGTTGATTCTGCTTGAGCCTAAATTACAAAGGACTGTGAATTATACATGGAGAATGGTCTGGGCCCATCCCTTAGCAGAGGGGAGAACCATGGTGGCAAATGACAATAGCAGGCTGCCTCATGGGAAGAGCCCCTCTGCCTTTCTTCGTTGCTTTCTGAGTCTGTATGGGGTGCAAATGCCAGGACCATCATCAGGAGGCTTTTCCATATGAACAAACAACCATAAAAAAACAAAAACAACTCTTTTCCCTTTTGCAGACTTAAGAGACAAATTCCAAGAAATTGCCAACTGGTTTTAATACTTGGAAGCTTGAGTTGGAGTAGGTGTGAGATGAGGACAGGAGCTTTCTCCTTCCTTCGCTCACAGCCTGCCCTCGGGCACCCTGAATTACCCTATCATCTGGAGAGAGCTCAGCACGGGGCACAGATAAAATAGCAGAAAGGAGCAGAAAATTGGCTGTCCCAAGAGTGAAGCCTGCTCTTTCCTCCAGGAGCCTGGCTAGCCAAAACTAGTGTTTTCTGTTGAGATAGCAGCTGACCACATTTTACTGGAGGGTTGCAACTGAGGGATGGAGTTCAGGGAGCTACAAGCAGCTGGCATAGCAAAAACCCAGAGAGAACAGCACCCCACCAGACAGCGTGGAAAGGCAGATGCGGAGTGCTCTGAAGTCAGCCTCCCTGATGAGCAGGCTTCTGGGGAGCCAGCCAGGGTTTCCGACAAGTCTGGGCTTTTGGGAAACCATTTCACTACACTTGTACCCTACAAGGAGTCATAACCCAGCAGACAGAGATTCAAAATCATAATAATCATTATAAAACTACAATAATGACAATAATAACACTAGCTACAATCATGAATAAAAGCATAATAAAAGCTAATATTCATTTAGTGCTTACTATGTGCTCACCACTGTGTTAAGAACTTCAGTTGCATTTTCTCATTTAAGACTTTCCTCAAACAAGACTTTGAGGTCAATACTATTATTAGATTCATTTTAGAGGTGATAAAACTGGTGCAAAGAAGAGAAATGTCCTGCAAAGGGTAGACCGACTACCAGAGTGGTCACAGTTCTTCATGCTTCCCAGGAGCCACACTCTGCAATGTGACCTCACAGCTTCTGGCTGGCCTCACAGCTTGCTTTTGGCCAATAGAATGAAGCTCTCTTCACGATATCCCAGATCTGAGCCTAGACCTCCAACACTTCTACTCTTTCTCCTGGAACTCTGCCAGGCTGTCAGGTGAACAAGCCTGGGCTAGGCTGCTGGAGGAGAAGGAAGTGTGTGGAGCAGAGATAAGGTATCCCAACTGAGACCGTCCTAGACCAGCCTGCAGACACTGAAAAGAGTCCAGATGAGCTCAGAGAAGCCTGGCCCAGATTAGCAGAACCACCAAGCTGATCTCAGCTGAACAGTGAGCAATAATAAATAGTTGTTTTAAGCCACCAAGTTTTGGGGTGGTTGTTAATAGCAATCAATAACTGAAACAATGATCCAAGTAAACCAGTATCCCTTATCAGGTTTCTTTACTCCAAAGTCCTCAGCCTTGTAACTTCAAACCTAGTGACACTCTCCCATGGTCCCCATCACCAACACCATCTTCTCAAATTCCACATTTAGCAGACATTTCTGGTTCCCACTGATATTCATTTGCTGGAAAATAAAGAGCTACAAACCCTATCCCAACTCCAGAGGCAAATCTTGATTGAAAAATCCAGCAATGGTGGCTGCCATCCCTCCACTGGCCATTGAACAGGAGTGAACATGTGACTCATTCCTGGCTATGAAACAGAAAGGTGAGCCAACGGCAGGCCTTCGGGAAATAGGAAAGATTTCCTGTTTTTCTGAGGACAGACACGCCAGAACATACAGTCTTTTTCTGATTTTTGTTTGCTATACATTATCTTGTAACAGGGGCCTATGTGAGGCTGATGCTAAGCCTGAAGATGGCAGAACATACCCGGATCACTCAGACACTAAGGTAGAACTGTGCATGCAACCCACCCTGTTTTCTTTGAATTTTCCCTTTTGTTTAAGCCGACTGATGCTTTTTCTTTATACTAGTAGCCAAAAGCATCTTAATGGATTGAGTTCTAATCATTAGTTAAAAGGATCCAGCCATCAAGTTGTCGAGTCCTTTATTCATACAAAAACCAAAGTAACAGCTCTTTATTCCTAATGAAACTAAATAACAAGAACCAAACGAAAAGTTCAGAGGACACAGAAGCTGATTCTCAGAAGGCAGGCCGCAACTTGGAGCTCTGTATTCACGACCTATGCCTGCTCCTGTTGGCCGGCGTTAGCAGTGAGCAGCGCCTTGGGACTCAGAGCGGGACAGATGCAGGATGGGGGTACAGGGAGGAGGCTTTGGGGAAGGTCTGGGGAGTATGACTGAGGTGTGACTGGAGACCCAAGGAGACAATGTATGTTCTTGGGGGTATCCTTCCTTTGGTGTTTCCAGCTTTTCCTCCCCATTACTGTACTCCCAGGAAGCACATGGTATATGCCTTTATTCAGAGATGACACAATGTTTAACAACTGGTGTGCTTGGATGCCAACCAATGAAAACAGAGGGTTACTGCAGGGCTGGGTATGGTTCTCGGGGCCTTTGTTTTTGGGTCATGGGAAAGTTGGGGGTCATTGGGGGAAGGAAGTCCTTGGGGAACGGTCAGGGCAGAATGAGGGGAAGATAGATACTGTGGAGACGTAGATGGGCAGTCAGGACAGCTAAAGTTTACCATTTTGGACTTATTTTCCAAAATTTAATACAAATATTAACAATTTGTCCAGCCACACTGGGGCAAGCAGATGGCAGAGGGAGCCGTGGAAAGAGAGCAGCCCTGCGTCCTTGCAGACCTCAGAGGGCACTGTGCCCAGAGCTCCTGGGCCTCCATCATCACTAGTGAGTCAACAGTTCTCATTTGTCTGAGAAAGGGCACAAAACCCTACCCCACACACCCGCACCTTAGGAAACTCCTAAAATAAGCCAAGAATCTCAGGACTTGGACACTGTCTGGTTCTTGAAGGTGCTGTTGTATCCTCTGCAGCTTTCTTTCCCCCATCACCAAGCACAGCAGGGGCCCAGGGCCCAGCTGCTGAAGGCCCAGTGAGGGAATGAATGAGTGAGAGGATGAATGACTGAATGAGTGAGGGTAAGCTGCTTGCAAATCGTTCTGGTACTGAGAACATGAAATTGGAGAGATAGTAATTTGGTTCATATCCACTGGTTGGGGCAGATCAGTTCCCCTCTTCTTTCCCTACTGGCCCCTAGTGAGGAAGCCCCTGGTTGCAACCTGTGGTGGTCCCACAGCCTTGATGGGAATTAGGGAATCAGTGTGAGCATGAAGTTGGGACAGTGAAGTGGAGAGGAGCGCCACTGGCATCCTTGAGCCCCTGTAATAACCAACTCAGAAGCCTCTGGCCCACTAAATGAGCGAATAAATTTCCTTTGCTGTTAAACCAGTTTGACTTGGCTTTTCCGTTACTTGCAGTCAAAAGCATTCTAAATAATACAGCAAGATTTGAACCCAGGTCTGTCTGACCCATAACCAGCGCATAGCCCTGTGTTATATATACTGCTTTCTGCTTCTCTGGCTGATCGTCTTGAAACTTGCACCTTTATCAGCAGCCTGGTAGCGTCACTATGTCTCAGCCAGCCTTTAGCATTTCTGGAGCAGATCATGGATGGTAGCCTGAGCCCCAGGAGGTAGCTGATGGGCACTTAAGGGTCAATTTTAAAATTAGTGACTAGAGGCCATTAGAACAAAGCCAATGGCTATTTCTGCATACAAGGTAATGAAAACCTCTTCTTGGAGTGACTCCAGCCAGGGAAGCCTTCTGAGAAGATTAGACTTCAGTGGGGACTAGAGGGCACCCGACAGCTGCAATGGCTGCTTATCAGGCCTTGATGTATTGAACAAGTAAAAATGCTAACCTCCTCCAGCTGCAATCTAATTTGTACAAGTGCTTAGAAAGAACACTGGATTTATCAGAACTTGAAGTGCAAAATATTAAAAAATAAATCACCGCTAGTAAAATCGTAGTGCTATCGGGAGATCCATTTGAGAAGACGGTTAGCAAAGTCAATTTGAGACACATTCATCAAACTTTGAAATCATGGAGGAGGCCCCATTCACATGGGCTTCCTTCTAGCTAGCCCAAGAGGATCCTAGAATTTAAGGCCAAAAACAGCTGACTAGAAATGGGATCACTGGAAATTTTAATAAAAACGTTTAAAGAGATAACAGGAAATGCCAGCCCAAGTGGCTGAGACAAGGAGATGACCCATTGCTTTCCCTCCTCCTGGGCTAGTCCTTCCTAGGTGCACTCCTGGCAGGAATTGCTCTTGATCTCCACCTACAGACCTACTCATGCCCATTCTTGTAAGCCTAGGCTTTAAGTCAGTTTCCCAGACCTGGGATTCAGGAAACACTGTGGCAACTAAGAATCTCCTGCATTGGGCCTCAAGTTTCCTTGGCTGCCTGCAACTGAGGGAGCCATTCTGACCTCACTGGGAAGCAGCCAGCCTTCGTGTTTACCTTGTGTGACCCTTGCAGAGGACTGGGCATCCTAAATTCTGACTGGTCAGTAAAAGCCTGGTCTCTTTGGCCCATGAGCTGACCCACCCCACTGATGTGTGGTGTCATAACCAGGGCCCATTTCTACAGCTTTGTCTGTTTCCTCTGGGCCTGCCCAGGTAGAAGATGCCAGGCCAAGACGGGACCCCTTACACCTCCCACCTGCCCTACACTATGTGAGAGGGAATGACCCTGGCTCATTTGGTGTTCACTACTTTTTAAAAAGTAAGGCAGTACATCAAAAGGAATAAAATACCTAGGAATAAACCTAACCAAGGAAGTGAAAGACCTATACTCTGAAAACTACAAGACACTCATGAGAGAAATTAAATGGAGACACATCCCATGCTCATGGATAGGAAGAATTAATATTGTCAAAATGACCATCCTGTCTAAAGCAATCTACAGATTCAATGCAATTCCTATCAAAATACCAATAGCATTCTTTAACGAACTAGAGAAAATCGTTCTAAAATTCATATGGAACCACAAAAGACCCCGAATAGCCAAAGCAATCCTGAGAAGGAAGAACAAAGTTGGGGGGATTATGCTCCCTAACTTCAAGCTCTACTACAATGCCACAGTACGCAAGACAATTTGGTACTGGTACAAGAACAGACCCATAGACCAATGGAACAGACTAGAGAGCCCTGATATAAACCCAACCATATATGGTCAATTAATATATGATAAAGGAGCCATGGATATACAATGGGGAAATGACAGCCTCTTCAACAGCTGGTGTTGGCAAAACTGGACAGCTACATGCAAGAGAATGAAACTAGATTATTGTTTAACCCCATACACAAAAGTAAACTCAAAAAGGATCAAGGACCTGAATGTAATTCATGAAACTATAAAACTCTTAGAAGACAACATAGGCAAAAATCTCCTGAATATAAGCAAGAGCAGCTTCTTCCTGAATGCATCTCCTCGAGCAAGGGAAACAAAAGCAAAAATGAACTCATGGCACTACATCAAACTAAAAAGTTTATGTACAGCAAAGGACACCATCAGCAGAACAAAAAGGTATCCTACAGTACGGGAGAATATATTTGTAAATGACATATCTGACAAGGGGTTAACATCCAAAATATATAAAGAACTCACACACCTCAACACCCAAAAAGCAAATAACCTTAATAAAAAATGGGCAGAGGATATGAAGAGACAGTTCTCCAAAGAAGAAATTCAGATGGCCAACAGGCACATGAAAAGATGCTCCACATCACTAATCATCAGGGAAATGCAAATTAAAACCACAATGAGATATCACCTCACACCAGTAAGGATGGCCAGCATCCAAAAGACTAGGAACAACAAGTGCTGGCGAGGATGCGGGGAAAGGGGAACCCTCCTACACTGCTGGTGGGAATGTAAGCTAGTTCAACCATTGTGGAAAGCAATATGGAGGTTCCTCAAAAAACTAAATATAGAAATACTATTAGACCTGGGAATCCCACTCCTTGGAATTTACCCAAAGAATACAACTTCTCAGATTCAAAAAGACCTATGCACCCCTATGTTTATCGCAGCACTACTTACAATAGCCAAGATTTGGAAGCAACCTAAGTGTCCATCAGTAGATGAATGGATAAAGAAGATGTGGTACATATACACAATGGACTATTATTCTGCCATAAGAAGAAAACGAATCCTACCATTTGCAACAACATGGATGGAGCTAGAGGGTATTATGCTCAGTGAAATAAGCCAAGCCGAAAAAGACAAGTATCAAATGATTTCACTCATATGTGGAGTATAAGAACAAAGAAAAAAACCTGAAGGAACAAAACAGCAGCAGACTCACAGAACCCAAGAACGGACTAATAGTTACCAAAGGGAAAGGGACTGGGGAAGATGGGTGGGAAGGGAGGGATAAGAGGGAAAAAGGGGCATTACAATTAGCAGACATCTGTTGGGGGGTACGGGGAGGGCTGTACAACTCAGAGAAGATAAGTAGTGATTCTATAGCATCTCACTATGCTGATGGACAGCGACTGTAATGGGGTGGGTGGGGGGGACCTGATGAAGGGGTAGTTTAATAACCATAATATTGCACATGTAATTGTAGATTAATGATACCAAAATAAATTATATTAAAAAAAAGACATATGCACCCCTATGTTTATTGCAGCAATTTTTACAATTGCCAAGATATGGAAGCAACCTAAGTGTCCATCAGTAGATGGATGGATAAAGAAGAGGTGGTACATATACACAATGGAATACTATTCAGCCATAAGAAAGAAATAAATCCTACCATTTGCAACAACATGGATGGAGCTGGAGGATATTATGGTTAGTGAAATAGGCTAAGCAGAGAAAGACAAGTGCCAAATGATTTCCCTCATTTGTGGAGTATAACAACAAAGTAAAACTGAAGGAACAGAATAATAGCAGACTCAGAGACTCCAAGAAGGAGCTAGTGGATACCAAAGGGGAGGGGTATAGGAGGGTGGATGGGGAGGGAGGGAGAAGGGGATTAAGGGGTATTTTGTTTAGTACACATGGTGTGGGGGATCACGGGGAAAACAGTGTAGCAAAGAGAAGGCAAATAGTGAATCTGTGGCATCTTACTACACTGATGGACAGTGACTGCATTGGGGTGTGGGTGGGGACTTGATAATATGGGTAAATGTAGTAACCACATTGTTTTTTCATGTGAAACCTTCATAAGAGTGTATATCAATAATACCTTAATAAAAAAAAAAGTAAGGCAGTAGAGCATGATGGCTTAGAGGACAGTGCTTCTCAAATCATCTATACTGAACAAGCAGTGTTTTATATTTTCAATTTTATCACAGAAAAAAAATGTGGGCTCCCTGTGTATGTCTAGCATGTAGCTTGTACCACATGTGACTCAATACAAATTTGACAGTCCTGAGCTCATCTATACCCTGTTCAGTGAGATATGCCCACTGATGATGCACTTAGATGTCATGGCAATGTCAAATTAAAGATTCTCAAAACTTCCTTTTAATTTCTGTACTTGTCTTGTCATAGACAGGTAACAAGCAGTTTCCATCTGTAGGGAGCTGAGTGACATTTATTTACAACAATGGTTCTCAAAATGTGGTCCCTGGACCAGAAGCATCACAACCCCTTGGGAACTTGCTAGAAATGCAAATTCTCGGGCACCCTCCTGAGACTAAGGAATCAGAGACTCTGGGGATGGAGCCCAGAAACCTGGACTTTTTCCAGCCCTTGGATGATTGTGAGGATACATGCCAAGTTGGAGAACCACTTATTCAAGTAGTTGATCAGGGGAAAGAGCAAACGACAGCAGGTATGTTAGGTCCCTTCTATTAGAGCCTTAAGTGTTTATTCAAAGGAAACGGTTATGTCTATCTTAGTGACACTTGAGCTCAATGTTTTTAAGCTTTGAAATGTATTTGCCCTGAAGTGAATGAGCAGTGCATTCCACAGAAATATGTTTGTGTTCATTTTATCCAAGCCCACGATTTTAATCTTGAAATCTTTAATCTTTTAATCTTTACTAGATTTAAAAGTAAGTAATCACTTTATAATTTCTCTCACTCCACTCCTCCCTTTTGCACCGTTTTTTAGCAACTCTTCCTTGGCACACACAGAGATGCTCAAAAGGAAGGAGTATTGAGAGAGGGAAGACTAAGCTCCCTGGGAGCAAGGATCCAGGAGCCCCTGTCTGTGTATCTCCAAGACCCGGCTCACTGTAGATGCTCAGTCGACTTTAATGGAATGCATGAGTGGGTGAATGCATAAATGGAAGAATGAAATTTGATGAGCTAGAATACTTTGTGAAACGATGTTCCAATTAATTGAACTCTCTGGTTAATTGGTATTTCCTTTTTGCTTTAGTTCTTATTTTTAAAACACTTTTCTAAAAAAGTGAATTTCGTATTTCATCTAGTTGGACTGTGTTTCTATTAATTGTCAACCAAAGATCACTGGACTAAAACACAGCCCTGTTGAAGTGTGAGGCAGTCAAATCACATCTATCCAGAAGGAGATGTTGTCCATGTTTCTCTGGTCACATAGGATAGTGAAATTGAGAATTGCATTTTTGAGAATTTTATTATTGAGAATGAATTTTATTGGGAACCAGAAAAGCAAAGAATAAGATTATAGTCCAGGAAGCATGGCAAACATATGCCATTATTTTGGGTGAAATGTAATTATTTTTTATTATGAATACTCAGTTAAGTATAGCCCCATTTGGCACTACCGTGAGCATAATTGGTAAAATGGTTCTATGACAAGCTCAGAGTTGTTCAGGCAGTATTTATTAGGCATAAATAGGAAAATTAAGCAAGAAAAATCATACAATGTAAAAAAAATAGAAAGGAAAGTAAAAAACATCCACCAACAGGTTTGCGCACACAGGGCCAAGCAGCTGGAATGATGGATTTACAGACGGACTGATTCTTTGTATAAAACTTCCCTGGCACAATGCTAAGACAACCCATCCATTTGAACTGTTCAGCCCTGACTGACTGAGTTGATAGGTCAGTCAGACCGTCTGGAGATCTGTCTGTAACATGTTTGTCTCGAAC
>JAVSCE010020790.1:0-90844 GCA_032199065.1 Smutsia gigantea | reverse complement strand
CTGAACCGGAAATCTAGACACGCTTTACTGAAAGTTATCATTAATTCCTATTATAGTAGATACATTTTTAAAGCTTCTTTTTATAATTTGGCTCACAGTTTTAGGGTTATACAAAGCAAGTAACACAGAACCATAACGGGCTTCTTGAGTAAGCACGGGGCTCCCCGCTGCCATGTTGACGTAGCTGGAATTTCTCTGGCCCAGTCTTGGTGGGGCCGCTGCGCGGAGAGAAGAGGAGGAGGGTCAGAGCTGGGGTTAGGGAGAGAGGGGCGCTCACACTCCCACCACATGAGAACAGTGCAGTCTAAGCTGTGTTCGATAGAAACTGCGATCATGCAGTCAGTCATTGAGCGTGCTTGTTACGCAATGAAACCCGGGGAGGGACGGAATGCGGGGAGCCCAGGGCAAGAGCGCCCGAGTCTCCCTGAGAGAGTTGTGAGAGCTTCACCAAGGTTGTCTGGCATCCTTGAACTGAGACTTGAAGAGTACTTTGCAGTTTTCTAGGCGGCAGAGTAAGAGGAGAGCACGTGGGCAAAGAGGCTGTCCCAGGACCCCCACGTCAGGTCCGACACGGCACTCGGCATGTCCAAGAAACAGCACCACGAGTTATGAGAATGAAAATGCAAAGAGGAATACACATACAACTGGAAATGAGAATGGAAATTTGGGGACAAGGAGCAACAGGGGAGAAAACCTACCATAGATGTGGGGGTGAGGTTAGGGCGCAAAAAGGTACCCTAAAACGGAGCGCTTTGAGCTGGCTCTGCCCCCAGCCAGCTGAGACCGGAGCCGTTGCCTAACTGACAGTGTGAACCCAAGCGCAAAAACATTAGTTGTTCTGGAGAAGCACAGGTGAGCGCCACAGAGCCCTGACGTGCGTGTCTCCAGTGTGCAAAGGAGATTCTTGGTGATGCAGACAGCATCCTGGCTACACTCAGGCGTTAGGAACAGCTTGAATGGAAAAGCTTTAACTACGTCTTCAAACTACGCCTGAGCGTAGACTCGAGGCATAACAACCAAAGCATAACGCGTAAAAGAAATCCTACCTGGGGTTCAAATAACACGACTCAAACTCACGGCTCTCTGGTAACCGTCTGGCAGGAGGAACTGACAGATGGCATGGTCTTGAGACGATACCCGGGACGTGCCATCCCCGCACTGCTCGAGCACCTTTACCCCTGGCAGGGAGGGGCTCTAAGGCCTGTCTAAGGACAGACCCAGGGCGTTCCTCTGAAAGCAGTTTTGGCTTGACCACAGCACAGGGAATGGCCAAGCTGATTTCAGTGTAGTGAACTAGATAATCTCAAAGTCTAGGCTGGGTTCAAAGACTGGCTGAAATGAGACGTGGTTCAAGGTGCATCAAGGTGCTTCACAGCCAGGCTAGCAGACAGGCATTGCAAAGGAAGCAAACACCAGCCAAGAACACAGCCGAGCAGCCAGACGCCCTCCCGACTCTCCTCAGTGGTCACCGAGAGGTAACTGGCACCTGACACCATGGAAAGAAGTAAGGCTACCCTGCCAGAGGGACCACAAGAGAGAGAGACACCGGCCAGCTCCCGGCCCTCACCGCCTTTCAGCAGGAGCACTGGGCGTCCACCCTGTGACCCCATGAAGAGCCGGACTCCTGCGCCGACCGCGTCCAGACTGCGGAGTCACCTGCCAACCAAAGGTGATCGGTTACAGCCGCTGAACTGGGGGCTAGTTTGTCAAATGGCATTAGCTCACTACTTGGAGAAAATTAAAACCACATGAATCTCAGTGCCCACTAAGAACCCCTCTCCCCTAGATCCAAAAGAACAATAAAACATCTAACACTAAAATGTTTTACTTCCTGACTGACTAAATAAATCACAGTGCTGTGCAGACTGTTACCTCCACCCCAGTTAAATGCGGAAGGGCCACACGGCTCATGATGGTCACCGAATTAGCCTGTGCTCCTCCCGACTGTGCAAAGCATCCCCCACCGGCCTACACATCCACCAAGACTGGGGACTTTCATCCTTAGCTCCTCTGAAGCCCTTTTGCTGGGCTTAAGGTAGACCATCTAAATCATTGAAAAGCTAGAGATGTGGAGAGAGGGAGTGTGGGAAGAGAAATTCAGTCCAGAGGGAGAATCGTCCTGGACCAGGCTGGAAGTGGTGACGTGGTGCTGTCCTCTAGGATAAGCGTGGCCAAGTGGGGGACAGGCTGATGAAGCAGCAGGGATGGCCAGAGCCTGGCGTGGAAGGCCTCTGCATCCGTGTCCTGGGGCCACCACGATGGAGGACCACAACGTAGGTGACTCAGCACAACAGATGCCTATTCGTGCGCGGCTCAGGAGGCTCGAGCCCTGAATCAGGATGGCCATAGGGCGAGCTTTCTGCAGGGTCGGTAAGGGAGCGTCTGCCTCTGCTTTCCCCAGCTTCCTGCAGTTGCCAGCAATCTCTGCTATTTCTCAGCAGGAGAGAGCGTGTGTTGTCATGCCACATGTGCCCCATGTGCATTTCTGTGTCTTCACATGGCACTGTCCTCTCTGTGAATCAGTGTCCCAATTTCTCTCCTCTTACAAAGACACCAGCCACTGGATCAGACCCACTCCAATCCATATGATCTCACTTTAACTTGACTACTTACAACTATAAAGACCCTATTTCAAATAAATTCACATTCTGAGGTGAATTTTGGGGGACACCTTTCAACCCAGGAGAACCTCCAATTCCAACTGCAGGCCCTTGGGTTGTCTTACACCACATAGTCACCCCCTGGGAGTGGGAGTTCAGTGAACTTCTGTGGGAGGGATGACAGTGCGAGGACCTCCCCTGTGGACAAATGGGAACCCCCCCCACCCTGGAATCACAGCCATCCGGTATCACTACATGACACGAGTAGCCGTGACTTCTCAGGCGACCTACATCTCTTTGCCAACATGTTGTGCAATAAATATTTTTGGCCTGAATACAGGCTTGAAAGAAGGAGTAAAAGGAAACCAGGAACAGCAAGCAAGTACTGAATGTGCACTCTGGGTCCCGCCCTATTCCCCACATCACCTCACTAGGTGTCATTAGACCCGCTCCAAGGCGGGGAAACTGATGGGCAGGGAAGTCCAGAGACCTGCCAAGATCACACACAATAAACAGCTCAAATATTTTACTTCCTTGATGGAACCTGAGCACATGCCCAACAGCCCTTCACAGGGATGGGTAGGAGACAGCGAAGACCCTGTCCTGTAGGAGGGACCAGTGTCTTCACGAGTCAGGAATTTGACCTCCATTAGTGTAGTTTGAGGAAGGCTATTTGAGACTGGATTTCCTCCCAAATTATTTTTGGTTGCTAGGTTGCTAGACTGTGCCTTTCTAAATGCAAGTGGGCCTCATGGCCACCAGAATTCAGGAGTGATGTATATAAAATATACATTAAAACTATGCAAGAAAACACTATTTCATGGAAACAGATTACTTTTTTCTTCCTTATGCTTTTCTGAATCTTTTAATGAACATCTTTGCTTCTATAATATAAATGAAGAAGCATTAAAATTAAGAAAGAGTAATTTTGACTTTGGTATTTTAAGTCAAGACCTGAATAAGTATTTCGGCATCTGCTGGCTAAGTGGGACTATGTCACTTCATGATCATGTTTGCCCATATCTATAAATACAGATAAAAATAAGATTTACCCCCCAGAGTTATGGAGACTCAAATCAGATCTTAAAAACCCAAGTGCATAGCACAGCACAAAAGAAGAATATGTGGTGACACACATGCAGCTGCCATTTAACTCAGTCTGTGCGGGAAGCAGGCCCACTCCCAGCACAGTGGCCACGGCTCATTCGGGCCACCGCGGGTAGCACCATTCCGGGGCACCGCCCCAGCCTCCTCGCAGAGTACCAACCTTCATTAAAAGAAAAGAAAATGGAGACCAGGTTTGAAAATCCCCCAAACTAAGTCAGGTCAACAAATTAAACTAGCTTATGTCATAAACATAAGCAAAACTTAGTTTATTTCTTAAAAATGTCTCTAATAACCACAAACATAACTTCACCTCCTAAAATGGCATGAGAGAATCACTTCTAACCAATGTCCAGCTGTCTGGAAACTCACCTAAAAGCCAACCACTATAAAGGGTCAATGCCCTCATTTTCACTGGCTGGGCCATCCGCTAATAGCATATCCCTTAGCTCCATGTCACTTTTGGGTTTTAAAGCTCCCACAGTACTTATATGAACAATAAACTCTTGCTAAATACTATCTTACTGATCTGGTGGCTTTAATTTTGACTGTTTCTGGATTTTTGACACTTTAAGAGCAGATGCTTATATATAAAAAAAATGTAGGGGTTCCACATATAAGTGAAATCATTGGCAGTCACCATGGGGAGTGGCTGGGACGGGGTGAAATAGGTGAAGGGGATAAACAGGCACAGAATCTCAATCATACTGTAAATTAGTCACGGGGATGGAAGTGCAGCATGGAGGATACAGCCTGTGGTCCTGCGACATCTTTCTGTGTTGACAGACAGTAACAGGACTAGGTGGGGTGAGCATTTAATAATGTGGGTAACCGTCAAACTGCAATGTTGTACACCTGAAACCAATTTACTATTGTATATCAACTATAGTGCAATAAAAAAAAAATCAAAAAGTGTAGGGGAAGACATGAAAAGGGGGAAATTAATTTTGAGCCAGATCTTCTACCTCCAGATAGAGTCCTGAAACACACAAAAACTGTCTTACTGTTTAAGCTTCAATTCACTTGGAAAACACTGAAAGGCTCCTTCACACTACATTGTTGTAAGCAGAGTTCTTAGTGTGGATTGTTGGTTTTTAAACAGCCTGTGATTAAACGCCCACGCTCCGCTGTTCGCTGAAGCTTACTACTTTACTCAGAGTGATGGACAAGGCAGATACAGAGGTGTCCACAGAAAGATAAAGCTTTGCAAATACATCAGACAAGGTCTGTATGTTTTTGATTCTTTACCAAGTACCCATAGCCTGCTGGAAATCACACTTTAAATTTTTGAATAAATCGATCTCCAAAATAGTACAGAGTAATCTAAGGATTTTAAATTTTGGCAAAGACCCCTTTTGCTTACATCAGTGCAGAAAAGCATGAGCTGCTGTTTCATACACTACACACTCTCAGACTTTCAAAGGTGATAAAAAGCTTTTCATTTCTGACTGCACCATATTCTCTGTAATGAAAAGGAAAATCAGATTATATACTGCTAAGTAACAATAGAGTAACGCACCTATTTTCTACTTCTTTTTTAATGGTAGTTTTTATCTATATCAAGCATTGTGTAAAATCTGGATGCTAATAAACACATAAGATATTCTGCCCATATATTTTTGAGCCACTGGGGACAGTACAAGATCATTCAAAACCATAAACATTTAAAATAACAAGTACTTATCCAGGCTTTACTGCTTATCGATTAGATAGAAAAACCGATTATCCAATATAAGCCCATTTGCTTATCTATAAATTTGAAATAACAATCCCTCACTTGATTAAGGATTACAAACAGTAATGAATATGTGAGTGGTTTCTGCATCCTAAGGAGATGCATGCGCACAAAATATGTCCTTACAAATGTTAGTTCAGGAAAGAGGTAACAATATAATTGGTGTTTATAATATAATATAATAGTAACAACATAATATGTTTGTTTTTGGACTTCCATCCCAAGTGCCTTCCTACATGCTACCTTCAACTGAAGAGCCTCAAATGATATGTCTTCTCTAACCTTCTATTTTACCCTTTTTCTTTCTCTTCTGCATCTGTTTTTAAGAGAAGATAAAACCCTTAAATATCTTTAAGATACTGCTGGGCTGCTTAGCAGGCTCCTCTGACCAGATTTGTTGACTGTTGAAACAGCTTAGGGGGAAAAAATTGAGTTTTGGAATAAAAACTATAAACTGACTGCCTTTCCAAAACTTTGAAAGTGTGCCCAGATATCACGTTCGGTGGGGTGCTGACTCGCACCTTTCCTGTGGAAGAGGCCGGGTGCTTCAGGAGACGCCCTGTTAGGTTCTTCTCTTCTCCACTTGGAAAAGTTAACAACCCAACTTCCCCCAAACCTATCATTTCATGATTGGTCTTTTTTACAAGCCTCCAAATACCGTTCGGGCAGGTTCAGAGATGGAAATCTGCTCTTATTCAAATCACTTGATCACCTTTTTTTTAAAGGACCGTCAGTACAGAGAAAAGCCACCTCTACCGCACACACAGGTGGGCAGGAGTAACCTGCCGAGGGGCCCAGGTCCTTGGGAAGCATCGCACACCTGCAGCAGCTGAACAGGGAGCCACGCGAGACGGGTGTTGTGACAACAGCCAAATTTCAGGTCACTGGCGACCAGCCTGTGGTTTCCAGACTGTCCTGGGCTCTCCTGGAGAGAAGCATAATCTACACATTCCAGGCTCAAGGTGGGTCAGAGATGCCCTTCAGAGAGTCAGAGCATCACATGCAACCAGGTGATGGCAGGGACTTTCGGAATACCCGTCTCGTGGGCCCATATATCCCCACTGCATACTGTCTGTGCCTCTCACCCATATATTTGAAGGCATAGTGAGAGTTGCTTTAAATGTATGTCAACCACACAATTGAGTAAAGCTGCAACTGCACCTTGTTAACAGAAAAGATCAAAATACTTTGATTCCAGGGATAAACTCTTGCTCTTGGGAAGAAATATGTTTTCTCAGTGCTTCAGTTTCTTAGTTCATAAAATGGCTGACCAGATACCAGCACCTTGTAGAGTGTTGTGAGACAGAAAAAAAAAATTAAATTTTCAAATTTCATGCACATACAAATCACCTGAGAATCTTGTGAAAATGCAGATTCAGCTTCATCCAGTCCGGGGTGAGAATAGAGACTCTGTGTTGCTCACTGGCTCCCAGGAGGTGCTGCCTGTTCGCCTGGGACCACACTGGTGAGCCGTAAGGTGACAGAACAGGAAGGCCACTCCTGGGCAGATGGATGGCTCTGTAAGGCTTGCTAAGGTGACCTAATCAGGTAAGTCAGGAGAAAAGGGTGGAGACATTTTAGCTGAGATATTAAAGAAACCTAAGCATCCATCAATAGATGAATGGATAAAGAAGATATGGTCATATACAGAATGGAATACTATTCAGCCATAAGAAGAAAACAAATCCTACCACTTGCAACAACATGGATGAAGCTAGAGGATATTATGCTCAGGAAATAAGCCAAGCCGAAAAAGACAAGTATCAAATGATTTCACTCATTTGTGAAATATAACAACAAAGTAAAACTGAAGGAATAAAACAGAAGCAGACTCACAGACTCGAAGAAGAGACTAGTGGTTACCAAAGGGGAGGGGTGTGTAGGGGGAAGGGAGGGAGGGAGAAGGGGATTGAGGGGTGCCTGATTGGCAATCACAATATAGATAGGTCACGGGAAGGCAGTACAGCAGGTAGAAGACAAGTTGTGATTCTGTGGCATCTTACGACGCTGATGGACAGTGACTGGAGTGGGTAGGGGGGACCTGATAATATGGGTGGATGTTGAACCCCCAGGTTGTTCATGTGAAACCTTCATGAGATTGTATATCAATGGCACTTTAATGAAAAAAGAGGATGGAAACATTTAAAAACATTTTAAAGCAAAATATAACACAAGTGCCCAAACGATTATCAGAGCCAAACCACCTGAGATTCTGTGAGAAAGGCGAGGGCAGTGCGGAGGCCCCGTCCGGTTTTCAGTCCAGTCCTCATGCTCCCTGGGGCTCAGCCTCCCATCCCCCCTGGCTTACATGCAGTTCCTGAGGACTGGGAAGCATCGCGGAGACCAGGCTGGGGATGTGGAAGTCACCCCCGTGTCGGGGAGAGCCCAGTCACATGGCTTCCCCAGCTGCAGGGTCTCTGGCCTCACCACATGACCAGGAGGGAAGAAATGGCATTATCTCTGCAAAGTCCCCTAATCCATTTAAACTGTCGCTGGGTGGGTCTGAATGGTGATGATTCACTGAGCTTGAAGAGCAGGAAGTGCGGCAGCAGGTGAGGCCCAGCAGAGCTCTGAGGTTTGGGGGCATGCCTCCCGCCGGGGAGCCGGGTGTATGCAGACCCACTAGCTCTGCAGAGCCTGTGCGTACCAGCAGTGCAGTGCCCCAGAAAGTCAAGGGGAGGTGCAGCTGGGGAAAATCCTGTGCTTATGGAACAACCCTCCCAATAGTTAGAGGTAGACACGTTACAATCCTCCGAGTAAAACACACTGTGAAGCAGGGAACGTCTGTCAGTGGCTGGGAAGAAGGGAGCCATGATCCATAGTTCTGGTCCTCTCGGGGCACACCGACACCACTGGGCTCCTCTTGGTGTGGAGACAATTCGTCCACAAGCCTAACTAGACTGCCCAGGGGCTGAGTGTGTTTGTGTGTATGTTTATGCACGTCTGTGTGCATGGTCCATGTGTGTGTGTGCTCCATGTTTCTATGTGTGTGTGGTTGTGTGTGTGTGTGTGTGTGTGTGTGTGTGTGTCCAGGTAAGATGGAAGAAGCTGGTCACAGTTAATGTGTATGTCACACTCAGGGTATAGCCACACCACCAAGGTTCCTACCCAGTTATTTTTCAAATTCTGAACATGGAAAATCTAGTCACATGGAAACACTGGCTAACAACATGAAAATGTTTTTTTTCATAGTTTATCGAAAGTATGTGCTACTAAGGCCCACTTAGGGCCCATGACCTGCTGACCGTGGCCCCAGCAGAGCTCACGCAGTGCTGCATCAGAGGTGAGGGACCTTCGCTTCTTACTTATGTTGTGAATTTTCAATTTGTGTAGTTGTGTGTGTGAAATAAAAGCCCTGATATTCAGAAAGAATCACATGGGCAGGCTAACAATGACTTTATTTTCTTGAGTTTGAAAGAACTAAGCCAATGGCAGGGGAGAAAAATTCCCACTTTGGAAATTTAATTTACATCCAGAGGAAAATCCACTGCCTTTTGGAAAACCTCAGGTAACATCCAAACATTAGCAAATGGTTTAATCACAAACAGACACCATGTGGAAATACAAGGACAGGACAGGCTTGGCAGCCACCATCCTCCACATGCTCCTTTGTCCCCCCAGAACCACTGGCCTGGGGGACCCTCTTCACGCTCCAGAGAACCTGAGAAGAAATGCAGGCAGGATGCCTTAGGCTTTGCTTCACACTTGCAAATCTCTATTTGACAAAGATTTGGGGATCATCCTTTTTAAGTAAACAATAGAGTCAGTTTCCCAAGAGCCCAGGGTGCCAACTGGTCCTCCAGCTCCCAGGGGAAAAGAGGGGGGGGCAGGGAGGAAGGGAGGAATGGTGAGCCCAGGCCTGTTTCTAGCGGTAGCGGTGAGTGGGAATCACACACATACAGCAGCCTTCACGGTTGCACTTACCAAATACTGTAGACTTAAGCCCAAGTACCTGGGGGATTGCAGGCATGGAGGGGACTTTATGCCTCCACCGGGCTCTTTTGTTATTATAGTTTGAAGCTATTCCAGTTGAAAACTTGCCACAACTTCCAATCTCAAGTTAGGAAAACTCCTTTCCCTCTGCAGAAGACTCTCTTTCGGGGTGTTCCAGTTTTGGCTCCCATCAGGGCCCCACTGAGTGGCAGGGGCTGCAGGCAGGGGCTGGGCAGGTGAGAGGGCGGTGGGCTGGCTTCCATCCCCCTCCTGCCCACCGTGGGACCCGCCCCTCTGCCTGCAGCCACAGACGCAGGGGGCGCCGGCAGAGAGGCCTGTCATCAGCCCGCCACCACTGCCCAGGGCACAGCCATGGAGGGAACAGCCTCATGGATAATATGGCATGGCCAGAACTCCACGCGATTCTGCCAGGAAGCTGCCCTGCAGGGTGAGACGCAACTGATACCACCATGTCTGAGCCTACGTGTTCCCAAAGAGGACACACCAATGGGCAACAGTACCATGTATGGAAAGGAACTTAACATCACTAATGATCAGGGAAACCCAAATCAAAATCACACTGAGAGATCTCCTCACCCCAGTCAGAACAGCCATGATCCAAAAGACAAGAAATAACAAGTGCTGGTGATGGATGTGGAGAAAAGGGAACCCTCCTACCCTGTTGGTGGAAATGTCAGTTGGTGCAGCCACTGTGGAGAGCAGTATGGAGGTGCCTCAAAAAGATAAAAATAGAAATACCATAGAATCCAGCAATCCCACTTCCGGGCGTATATCCAAAGAAAATGACACCCCCGTCTCGAAGAGATATATGTACTCCTATGTTCACTGCACAATTGTGTACAACAGCCAAGACATGGGAACAACCTAAGTGCCCTTCAATGGATGAATGGAGAAAGAAAAGGTTACATATATATGTCATATGTATATAACATATATATATCCACACACACCCACAATGGAATATTATTCGGCCATATAAAGAAGGAAATCCTGCCATTTGTGATAACTTAGATGAATCTGGAGAACTTTATGCTAAGTGAAATAAGGCAGACAGAGTAAGGCACATACTGTGTTGTATCATTTATGTGTGAAATCTAAAAAAAAAGATTCATAGCAAAATGGGGTTATCATGGGCCATAAATCCCTGGGTTTGGAAGCTGAGACCCTGCTTTCCGCAGGGCACATTGCACACATGATCTCATGAATCAGTGTGGCTTCCAACTGGTAAACCATTAACAGCAGAATCTATTCAAGGTCATTCAGAAAGATGGTACAACAGCAAATCCACAAGAGGGAGTTAGAAACCCAGAAACAGTCCCATTTCAGGGCTCCAGTATCCGAGATCATGTGTACACTGCTCAGAATCACAGAGGCTTGCAGAAACAAGTGTCAGTGAGATAGACGTGTTTCCCACTGGGAGCCCCTGGGAGGAGGGAGTGGGCAGAGGTTAAGTTCTGTCGGCTCTCGAATACAGCGGCAAGGGCTTGGGGAGTGACCTTAGCAGAGAGGATATTACATTGCCCAGAGACCAAGAGAAAACAAAACCAATATTCTTTAAAGTTGGAAGAGTAGGAAGTGAGCTCCAGGTCAGCAGTCAATTTCTTCTCTCAACCGAGGGTACGTTACCCAGTCTATTCACAGTGTGAAATGGCTTCACACACATTAAAACAGAGTAATTTCATTATCCTTCCTTTCTAAATGCCTTACAATAACCTGTTGCACAGATTTTTCAGATCAATGAAATGACCCTAGAGTTCAATTAATCACGTGTTTTCTATGAAACTTAGTTACTAGGATCACTGGGTGATATTAATAGAAGTATACTGACCAGACCATGGGAGGCCATGATCCCACTATAATCATTATTGAATATATACGTTGAATATACATTACTTTTTAACTCTTAGGACAATGGAGAGGCAGACAACTAGGGAGGCCCTGTGTTATAGTGTTTGGAGGAACTGGCACCAGACTGGCTTTGAGACTTTGGGAAATCATCTTACCAACAGCACAGAGTTAAGAATTCCATGGGCCGGTGTGTGGGAAGCACTGAGCACAGGGCTGGTCTCAGTTAACACTGAACAGTAACAGTCACGGGATTCCTACTTGACAAGGGGAACCCAAGAGTCCTCTAGTTACATGACTTGCCCAAGACCCCTACGACTGAGGGCTGAGCTAGGGGGTCAAATCCAGGTCAGGTTTGGTTTTTAATTCCTAGTCGCTTCCTCTCACCTGTTTCCTGGCTGCTGTTTCCCCACTATCTCGCCATGACGACGTCCCAGACAACACCTTTCCTTCGCCCAGGATAGTGGCGTAATACCCCATGACATCATAGGTCTCTTCCTTGATAAACCGAGCATATTCTCAGTTACTTCTATCTTCGGGGGTCCCCTGTCAGTCCGCCCTGCTGGGTAATTCCCTCCGCTCACAAAGTCCCTGAACAAACAAAGCACCCGTCCCCTTCTGCCTCCCCGTCACCTCCGGGCCCATCTCGCCCCTTCGTGGCACATGCATGCTTGCAAAGTCCTCTGCTATTCACCCCCATGCCAGCCCCGCTCTTGCGCCCCTTGCTATCCTCCTGTTATACCGAAACAAGGGTCCAGTAGTGATCCCGATATAATGACTTTGCCCCAAGACCCTCAAGTTTCTTCTCTCCAATGACAGCCCAATTCCTAAAACTGCAGCTCATAAAATATGGTTTCTTATTCTCCGCAGTCCACATTGAGCCCATTCCAACTCACCTACAGCTAAACTCTGAATCTCGCTTGCCTGAGAGGACCAGCACAAAATACAGGGGGCAACTCATCCCTCCAGTTCTGGAGGAGATGGAGGGGCTCGGATGAAAAGAGGCCCCAGAAGGATGGATGTATAGATACACAGATACATAAAGAAAACTAGATTCACACATCAGAAGGAATCCAGCGTGAAGTAGCAGCTCCCTACGCTGTTGACCCAGTGCGCGGCTTAGTGGGCGGATGCTCTGCACCCACACACGGAACAGGGTGCCCCAGCCCGAGCCCTTCTGAACGAGGGGACCGCGGTGGCTTTGCCGATGTCGTTTCGCCACCATGTGGCCGTGTAGACTATCGCAGTTAACAATTTACAGCATCTAGGCATTTGCACAAATGTCCAGAGGAGGAGAATTCTTGCTGTTTGCCTCACTAGCTGAGGGAATTGAGTAGGAAGCCAGTATGACCTACTATGCTCACCTGCTTCTCTCCTGCCTCTCTGTCTGTATCTCTTTACATCCCTTGGATCTGGCATTTCCCTGAGGTCTGTTTATAGCCTCTGCTTTTCTCTCGGGAAGTCTTTGTTACCCCATTACACCTGGGGGCCAGCTGAGTGCCCATCTCAGTCACAGCCCCAAACTCAGTCTCCCCACGTAAGCATTTAAAGCTATAAGCTCTTCTCTAAACCCAGCACTAGCTGCAGCCCACAAACTTAGAGATGCTTTATTTTTGTTGGCTTGCAGATAAAAAATGTTTTCTAATTTCCCCTTGACTTTGTCTTCGGCCCATAAATTATTTACAAGTGTGTTGTTTAGGTTTTGGGAGGAGAGAGTCCTAGATACTTTATTGTTATTGATTTCTAGTTGAATTCCATTCTGTTCAGAGAACACACGTTCCAAGATTTTGATCCTTTTAAATTTACTAAGACCAGTTTTATGTGCCAGCATGTTGTCTATCTTAGTGAATGTGTCACGTGCACTGGAAAAGATTACGTATTCTGCAGTTGCTGGATGTAGTGTTCTATAAATATCATTTGGATAAATTGACATTCATCAACAGATACATGATCTGTTCAGATCACCTTGTCTTATTTTTTGGCAACTTGTTCTATCAATTGAGAAAGGGACATAATCACTCTTAACTATAATTGAGAAGTCTATTTTTCCCAAATATGTTCATTTTTGCTCTATGTGTCTGAGATTCTGTTACTGAGCATACATACATATTTAATCGCTAATCTTCCTGATGAATTGTTACTTTTATGATTGTGATATAAAATGTCTCTGGTAGTACTCTAATATTATAATGACCATTCAAGCCTTCTTATGCTTATTTTTGTCTCATGATATGTATTTTTGTTCCATTTCTTTCAACTTATCTTTGTCTTTATATTTAAAGTGTATCTGCTGTAGCAACCATATAGTTTGGTCTTGTTTTTTTTATCCACTAAGACAATCTCTGGCTTTTAGTGTGTTTAGACCATTAACATGTAATATGAGCATTCACATGTTGGATTCTTTTAAATTTATTTTTCATTTTATTATTTATTTTCTGTTTGTCCCCTCTGTTTTTGTTCTTATGACCATCCTTTCCTCCTTTCTTTGGACAACATGAATTTTGTAATGTTGCACTTTAATTTGTCTATGGGCTTTTCAGCATATCCCTTTGTGTTTTTAGTGGTTGGTCTATGGATTAAAACATACATACCTAACTTTTCACATCTGACTTAGAGTTAATATTACCCCACTTCAAGTAAAATATAGACTTGCTGACTTACTGGACCCTCTACCACCCTCATCCCACGGACCTTTACCTTTTGTGTCGGAGTATGATGTCCACATAGACTGAAAACCCCATCAAACAATACCATAAATTTTTCTTTCGTTAATTGTAAGTATTTTAAGGAATTTCAGAGGAAGGCAATAGGCACATATATCATCCAAGCTATTTATCATTGTTTTTCCTTTATCAGTGAAGATTCAAGTTTCCCTTAAATGTTGTTTTCCTTCAGCTTGAAGGTCGGCTAGTGATTTTTTTTTTCCTTCGTCTGAGAATATCTTTGTTTTGCCTTCATTCCTGAGGATATTTTTGCTCAATATGGAATTCTGGACTGACAGTTTTCTGTCAGCATTTTAAATATTTTGCCCACTATTCTGTGGCCTTTATGGTTCCTATTGTGACATCTGTGATAATTCATATTATTGGTCCCTAATATGTAATATCCCATTTTTCTCTAGTTTAAAATTTTCCCCCTAAAAAAAAATTAGTAAGAATGTTTGATATGTTGACTGGAGTGGTGGTTACATGAATATACACACATGTTTAAATTCACTGAACTGTACATTAAATTTGTGCATTTTATTTTATGCATCTCCTTAAAAATACATTTAAATCTTTTTCTTCATCTTTGGCTTTCAACAGTTTGATTATAACGTATCCAGGCATCATTTTCCTTGAATTTATCATCTTTAAGTTTCACTGAGCTTTTCGAGTCTGTAAATATATAACTTTCACCAAATTTGGGAAGTGCTCAGCCATTATTTCTTCAAATATTTTTTTCTGTACCAATCTCTTTTTCTGATGCTCTGGAACTCCAGTGACACGTATCTTAAATGTTTTGACATTTCCTTTAGCCATCTCAGTTTCCCTGAGATTCTGTCTTTTTTTTTTTCAGTAATTTTCCACTGTTCTTCAGAATGGATTATTTTTATCGATCTACATTTAGGTCCACTGATACTTTATTCTGTCCTCTTTTTTCCTGCTCTTGAGCACATTCAGGGATTTTTTGAACTTCAATAAGTTTATTTTTCAGATCTAAAATTTCCTTTTGATTTTTTAAAAATAATTTATTTTTCTTTGCTGTGTACTTCTGTTGTTCTGTTTATATTGAATGTGTTTACCATGCTTCATGGAGCATAGTGATAATAGCTGTTTCAAAATCCTTGTCTCATAATCCCTCCATCTAAATATCTTGGGGTTGACATCTATATACTGTTGTTTTACTTAAGAATCAATCCTGATTGTTACGTAATTTTGGATTATATCATGGACATGTGGATGTGATATTGTTTTGACTCTGAGTTCCATTATAACCTTCTGGAGAATATTGATGTTTTGTTTTATCAGATCAAATACAGACAAGCTCTGAGAATGTGTCTTCCCCAAGGACCCAGAGGTCAAACAGTGACAATTCTCATTTGCTTCCAGCTTTGGGAATTATGAATAAAATTCCTGTAAGCATTTGTGTGATTTATCTTGTGAGAGGAATTCAGTATATGCTCACTACTATCTGTTCTCCTACTCATTAAAACTAATCTCTGGACAAAACATAAAAGGTAACTACTTTGAATTTTGAAAAGTAAACAAAAGCAGGTAGATTGTGAAGGGGAGTAAAAAGAATTGGAGAAAATACATGAAGTGGACTAAGCTTCCTGTTCATTCTTAACAAGGATACCAAGACAATACAATGGGGAAAAAATATTCTTTCAACAAGTCGTGTTGGGACAACTAGCTATCCACATATAAAAGAATGAAATTGAACCCCTTTCTCACACCATACACAAAGATTAATTCAAAATGTACCTAAGATCAAAATGCAATACCTAAAAGTATAAATCTCTTAGGAGAAAACATAGGTGTCAGTCTTCATGACCTTGGTTAGGCAACAGTTTCTTAGCTATGATGTCACAAACATAAGCAACAAAAGAAAAAAATGGATAAATTGGACTTCATAAAAATTTAAAACATTTGTGAACCAAACAACATCAAGAAAGTGATAAGACAACCTACAGAATGGGGGAAACATTTGCGAATCGTATATCTGACAAGGGACTTATATCAAAATATATAAGGAACTCTGACAGCAGTGAAAAGACAAATAATCCAATTTTTCTTAATAGAAATTTGATCTGATAAAACAAAACATCAATATTCTCCAGAAGGTTATAATGGAACTCGGGGTCAAAACAATATCACATCCACATGTCCATGATATAATCCAAAATTACTTAACATACAAAGAATCAGGATTGATTCTTAAGTAAAACAACAGTATATAGATGTCAACCCCAAGATATTCAGATGGCAACGGATTGAATAGACATTTATCCAAAGAAGATGTAGAACTGACCAATAGAACACTGTCTTGCTCTGGGCTGCTGTAAGAAACTACCAAAAACTGGGTGGTTTAAACGCGAACATCTGTTTCTCAGAGTTCTGGAGGCTGCAAGTCCAAGATCAGGGCCCTGGCAGGTTCAGCGTCTGGCGAGGGCCCATTTCCCGTTTCACAGACGACTGTCTTCTCGCTGCATCCTCACGTGGCAGGAGGGGCAAGAGAGCTCTCTGGAGTCTCTGTGATAAGGTTCCACCTTTATGACCTTATGACCTAGTCGTAAGGATTTGGCTATATGTATTAATACAGAATGATTTGTAAGATATATGGTTGGACTGACAAAATTTGAAAAAGGACTGTGGTTTAGTTAATGGTATCATATCAATGTTCATTTCCTGATTTTGATAGTTATATATGGTTATATAAGTTTTCAGTGTCAGAGTAAGCTGGGTGAAGATGCGAATCTCTATACTATTTCTGCAACATTTTTGTAAGTCTAAAATTACTGCAAAATAAAATGTGAAAAATACCATACATAGTTTTGGAACAAACATGTATGCTGTCAAACAGAACTGTTTATGTGGAAAAGACCATCAAATTCAAGATACTGGTTTCTCACAGTCAGGAATATGGAGAATACAATCAGGGAGGTGTACAGAGAGGTGACTTCAACTCAAAATATGGCAACTAAAAGAGAAAAAGAGGCGATAAAAATTGTTGCCATCCATTTCGTGAGTCCATGAATGTTCCTGACCCCTTCTCCCCATGCATTCCAGTTTTAACGCTCTTGGTTTGAAGAATATTAGTGTTGGTAAATCCATTTGCTTCTCAGAGGTGCTTTTTACTCCACTGCCAGATGTGCCCAAAGAAGGAGTGTTTCTGCTGGGACACCCTTCCGTCCCTGGACGGGACAGAGAAAAAAAAGAGGGAAAGCCCAGCACAGCACCCAGTCCGTGACTAGAGCTTGCCAGCATTTGCAGGAAGCTGCCATCTGCCCGTCGGGGAAGGTGCAGGGAGACTTTCTGCCCGGGCTCCGCACTCCAGTGTGAACTATTTTGTCAGCATCGATGACGCACCGCCTCCGCTGAGACAGCCGGTCCCCAGGGACCACGCACCATTTCCCCAGACATTTCCAACCTCTCTGGATCCCCGTGGGGACCGTTATTTTCTTGCTCCAATCTTTGTGTGACACAAGACAAAACCTTCACAGCTTTTCCACTTTCTAGACTGTGGAGTGGATGTGGATTGAGCCGGAATAACAACCAGGAAGCAGCTGTGGCCCCGGGTCCCTCCGGCGGCCCGCGTGGCTTGGGCGGTTCACACCTTAAGGGACGTGGTTCCAGGGGAAACCTCAGCGTCCTCTCGGCTTCTATCACCTGATTCTCGGCCGCGCCCCTCGACGTTCATGCGGCTCCCGGTGCCGGAGGCTGATACCGAACATCCAGTAAAACACAAGTGACTAAGTGTGCAGGTGACTAAGAATAAACAAAGGAAAAATGAGGTGTTTTTCCAGCGATTCCTCTACGACAGCCGGTCCTTGCCGATTCACGCCCCCCAGGCAGCCGTCTCACGAGCCCCCGCCCTCTGCTCGGCCAAGGCGCCCTCCTGCCTCCCCGTCCTTTGTGGCCGCTCGCCCTGCCTCTGGCCTCTCTCTTGCCCTTTCCGGTGGATCCCCCTGGGAGTGAGGGTCTCGGACGTCCAGGGAGCCTCTGCCGGGCACGACTCCTGCTCTGCCTGAGGTTCTCAGCCAGTCCTTGCCCAACCCAGGCCCTTCGAATGGCTATGGGACAAATCCAGCAGAAAATGGCCCCGACGCATCAGACTATGTCTAAAACGGGCCTGTCCACAGCGTGACCTCCACCAGCGCCCAGAGCTCCCGCCTCCTTGTCCTAAAGCACCTGGGGTCATTCTGCTCCCTTGCCCCTTGCCTCCCATCTCCAGCAAGTCTTGGTCACTTTCCATGACAATCTCCCGTGGGGCTGGCATGCCAGGTGCCAAGGCGCAGCCCACGAGCGGCATCCGGACCCCCCGGTGTTCAGGGGGCCGGACCAAGGGGGGCATCTCCCCTGGCGCCACTTTGCATAGGACAGCAGGGGGCTGTGAAAACGGCACCACACTCCGTCCTGGGTGGCTGCCGGAGTGATGAGGGCTGGGGCCTTTGCACGGAGGCCTGCAAGGGCTTCACAGGGGAGAGGGGCTAGCTGCTGCGGAGACCTCCCGGACCTTACTCAGAGCTGAGACAGGGGTGCTGTAGAAGGGCACCCAGCACCACACCCTTCCCTCCTGGGCCTGGGTGACCCTGGAAGCCAGGGATGCAGCTATCCCTCTGCTCACGTGGGCCAACTTTCATCTTCCTCCCTTAGGTAAGAAGTATTTTCACAGCATGACAGCTGTGTGGAAAGTAGCACCTTCCTCAAATAGCTGAGCTGGAGCAGTCCGCTCCTGACCCCACAGCCAGCCACCCCGGTTTCTGACGAGCATGGCAGAGGACGAGCAATTTAGAGACAAAACATGAAAGCTTTTTTGTGCGACGCTCCAAGGAGCCAAACCTCCTTGTCAGAAACACAAGCTCCTTGTGGCTCCCAACTGAGCGATGTGCAGTCAGTACATGGGGCAACTGGCATGCTTCTGCCCCCGGCTTCCAAGAGGCACCATGGGGCACAAGACTGGACACAGAGAAGCTGAGTCATGGCTAAGAGGGTGGTGGACGTGACACATGCCAGGTCTGATGTGGAGAGGGAGGCAGGACTGCCTGCAGGAACAGCACAGGGGCGGGTGGGGACTCGTGAGCATGTGGCAGCCCTTACCAGGGCTCCAGCATGAGCCCATGAGCCCATGAGCCCGGGGCTGAGCAGGAGGGCCGAGGAACCCAGGGTCAAGGGCATGGGCCAGACTCCTGGACAGGACCCTGCTGTCTAAGTACTTCCCCAAGGGAGCTCCACACTTACAGACACGGAGATTAGGGCTGCAAGGTTAACTATCAGTTAACTAGTAATAATTATTATTGGCATTAAGCAAATTCCTTGCTATTTTGGAAACATTTTCCTCATTGGCAAAATGGGGATGAGAAACACTTGACAAGACTGTAATAAGGATTAAAACATATGTGTGAATGGATATGTGTGTATGCATGTGAATATGTATGTTATGTATATAAATATGTTTGTGTGACAATGCACGTATGTGTATTATATAAATGCATATGAATACTCATGTGTATTATATGAATTTGTGTGTGCATGTATACAAATGAGTATGTATGAATATACTGTAAGTGCTTAAACAAATATGCATATGTGTGTATGTGTCTAGGCATTTGAGTGCATGTGTATGTATATGAATATGTAATATGTGTGTTTGTGTGTCTAAGTATATACACATGAGTATGTATATTGTATACAAAGTGACTACCACACGTCATTCCTTGTCCCCTGCCCCAGCTGGACCACTCCTCCCCTGTGGCTCACAGCACCCAGGGCAGGAAGGCCCTCCCAGAGCCCCCACCCCTGCCTGAGGGGGCAATGCCCTGAGAAGCTTTGCCATGGCCGGATGGGCACATCAGCCCTTAAACGACCCAAGTGTTGCCAGCATGCCCAGATGGTGCAGCTTGGACTGATGACCTGCCAGCCCCACATGTCCTCATCAGCAGTCCTCCCGGCCTCTTCCATCCCAGGAGGTCCCCACCCAGATGCCCTGCTCTCCGCCCAGTGCACTCCCCAGTCTGACCCGATTTGCCACTCTCCCAAACCCTTCTACTGCACATCTGGAATCTCCCTTTTCATCTTAGGTCTGCATCACATTACTGGTGTATAAGTAATGTATAATAAACTGTACATATTAAAATTGTACCATTCAATGAGTTTTGGCATGTGTATACCCCCGTGAAGTCATCATCACCACCAAGATCACGAGCACGCCCATCACACCTCACATTTTCTCACACTCTGTGGAATCCATCCCTTCCTCCAACTTCCATCCTGCAGCAAACACAGGTGTGTTTTCTATAACCAAATATTAGCATGTATTTTACACAATCTTATATAAATGGAATAATATACTATGTACTTTTTATTGGCCCACTTCTTTTATGCAACATAATTATTTTGAGATTCTTATCAATTGTCTGTTCTTTTTTATTACTGAAAGTACTCCATTATGTGGATTTACCAAAATGCTTATTCATTCTCCTGCTGATGGACATGGGGCTCTTTCAGTTCTTGGGTATTACAAATACAGCTTCTATAAACACTGTGTGTCAGTACTTCTGTGGAACAGAATCATCACTTCTCTTGGGTAAATATCCAAGAACGGAAAGCCTGGGCCACATGGTAGACATTTCTAATTTTTTAAGAAACTGCCAAACATTTTCCAAAGTAGATGTACTATTTTACATTGCTACCACCAGTGTGTGAAAGTTCCCACATCTTTGCCAGTCCTTAATATGGTCAGTCTTTTTAATTTTAGCCATTACAGCAGGTGTGGAGTTTCACATTGTGGTTTCAATTTATGTCTCTGTAATAATTAATTATATTGAACATATTTCAGTTTTGTGATCTATATATCTTATTTTGTGAAATGTCTGTTCAAATCTTCTGTCCATATTTACTGAGTTGTTTGTTTTCCTGTAAGATAGTAGTAAGAATTCTTTGTATGCAAAAGTCCTTTATTGGATATATACTTCACAAATATTTTCTCTCCGTCTGTGACTGACTTCATTTTTATAGCAGTGTGTTTTGAAGAGAAAAAGTTTTCATCTTGAAGAAGTCAAATTTATCAATTTTATTTCATTTCTTATAACTAGCGGTTTTGAGGTCCTTTTAAAGAAAATTTTGCTAAACTTAATCACTACGATTTTCTCTTCTCTTTTCTTCTAGAAGCTTTATAGTTTTATCCATTATATGTGGGCCTGTGACATATTTTAAGCTGATGCTTGACATTGTGAGAAATAAGAGTCTACATTTTTTTTTTGTTTTTATATGGCCACCAATTGTCCCAGAATCATTGTTAAGATTATCCTTGAACTGCCTTGGTACCTTTGTCAAAAACCAATTGATTATAGATACATGGTATTTCTGCATTTTCTATTTGATTTATCTAATTTTTTCTATTTAATTTATCTTTATGCCAATATCACAGAGTTTTGGTTAATGTAGTTTTATAATATATCTTGAAATACTTTAGGATAAATTAGCCAAATCTGTTCTTTCTCAATGTCATTTTATCATATTAGGTCATGTTCTTTTCCATTTAAATTTTAGAATTAGCTTTTCAACAACTAACAAAACAAATTTTCTGGGATTTAATTGGACTTGCCTTGAATGTATAGATCAACTTAAGGAGAACTGGCTATCTTATCAATATTGAGTTTTGGCATGTGTGTACTAACCCATGAACATAGTATATCTATTTATCTAGATCTTCTTTTATTTTTCTCAGCAATGTTTTGCAGCAAGGCATTATAAATAAGATAAATATCCATAATTGGGTACTATAAACTATAATGCATGCATGTTTTATCAGTATGAGGCATGTACTACTAGATAAAATAGAAAACTCAGATTACAGTAGATTAAAAAGATTGTGTTTAATTCTTTAATGTACACATCCTGATGGAGGCAGTTCAAGGTCTGTATGGGAGATCCATGATGGTCTTAGAGGCCCAGGTCCTTCTATATTTTGTCTCTATCAATCTCATCACATGACTTCCACCCATGGTCAGAGAGACAACAAGAACTACTGTCAACGCAGCCATAATTCAGACAGAAGTTCAGAGGAGGAGGTAGGTTGGAAGGAAACTGCAAAAAACATAGTAGGCTACAGTATGGGAGAATATATTAATAAATGACATATCTGATATGGGGTTGACATCCAAAATATATAAAGAACTCACGCACCTCAACAAACGAAGAGCAAATAATCCAATTAAGAAATGGGCAGAGGACATGAACAGACACTTCTCCAAAGAAGAAATTCAGATGGCCAACAGGCACATGAAAAGATGCTCCACGTCGCTAATCATCAGAGAAATGCAAATTAAAACCACGAGATATCACCTCACACCAGTGAGGATGGCCAGCATCCAAAACACAAACAACAACAAATGCTGGTGAGGATGTGGAGAAAAGGGAACCCTCCTACACTGCTGGTGTGACTGCAAATTAGTTCAACCATTGTGGAAAGCAGTATGGAGGTTCCTCAAAACACTCAAAATAGAAATACCATTTGACCCAGGAATTCCACTCCTAGGAATTTACCCTAAGAATGCAGCAGCCCAGTTTGAAGAAGACATATGCACCCCTATGTTTATCGCAGCACTATTTACAATAGCCAAGAAATGGAAGCAACCTAAGTGTCCATCAGTAGATGAATGGATAAAGAAGACATGGGAGATATACACAATGGAATATTATTCAGCCATAAGAAGAAAACAAATCCTACCATTTGCAACAACATGAATGGAGCTAGAGGGTATTATGCTCAGTGAAATAAGCCAAGCCAAAAAAGACAAGTATCAAATGATTTCACTCATATGTGGAGCATAAGAGCAATGAAAAAAACTGGGGGAAAAAATAAAGCAGCAGACTCACAGAACCCAAGAATGGACTGACAGTTACCAAAGGGAAAGGGACTGGGGAGGATGGTGGGAAGGGAGGGACAAGGGCGAAAAAGGGGCATTACAATTAGCAGATGTAATGTTAGGGGGGCACAGGGAGGGCTGTACAACTCAGAGAACACAAATAGTGATTCTATAGCATCTCACTATGCTGATGGACAGTGACTGTAATGGGATAAGTGGGGGGGGGGCCTGATGAAGTGGGGGAGTTTAGTAACCATAATGTTGCACATGTAACTGTAGATTAATGATACCAAAATAAAAATTTTTTTTAAAGACAAAAAAAACATAATAGGGATACTTAAGATATGACTAATAAAAGCAAACCAAATAGAGTGGAAGTGCATAGTAATTTAAAGAATTAAAGGTAAAAGTGATATATTCAAATGGCACGCATATGGGACACAACACAAGGAGTGTCCCCAAGAGGGAGAGCCAAAATAACAGAACAGGATGTCAAGCTGTAAGTTATAAGCTAAAGAAATGAAAAATATATGTTTTTAGGTTGAAAAGCTCACTGCAAACATTGAAAAACAGAGACAGAACAATCCACAACTTACTGAAAATAGTGGTAAAGAAGAAACCTTTAAACATCCAGACAAAATAGACTAAGTTTATATTTTTATAAGAAAAACATCAGACGTCTCCAGAATAATTCTTACCAATATTCCATCCATCAGTGGTGCAATGACTACAGATTCTCGAAGAAAGAATGTGTGACCGATGAATTTTCCAGCCAGACAAACTGTGACTTAAAGCATAGGAGGATAGACTATGAGGTATAAATGGATGGGAATAAAATAACTGCCAGAACAAAATACAAATGTCCAGTTTACTAGAAGTTCACACATAAAACCAAACAATAAAAACAAACACAGATCAATTTAGTGGAAAATATGTTTAAAATAAGCAATAAGAGTAGTGAAAGTGACAAAAATCATGATGAGGTAGGTATTAAAAATATCCTCCATTAACAATAAACACAACTGAGCTAATTTCATTTTTAAAATATAGACTCTTGAACTGGACCAAAAGGCAAAATCTAATATGTGCAATATATAAAAAATGCAAAATGAATCCTAAAGTGAAGCCCTCCTGATGAGAAACTGGTAACAGGGGTTCCTCCGGAGGAATGGGACCACCCTCGGAAGTGAGTCGATTTTTGTCTTCCAGGGATCACACTGTGTGTACATGGGTCTTAAATTCAGTCTCTTCATCACCAGGAAGGTAGCCAGTGTTGAACAGGCAGTAAACAGTAGCTGCCATTGACGGGGCCCCTCTGGGAAGGGCATTTGAGTTCTGTGCCCAAACAAGGCATTTCTGCAGGTCATATACACAGGACAACAGTTTCTGATCCTGATGTTTTCACTCAAAAGAAAAAGTGTTTACATGGGAGGCAAAGTAAGGGAGTTAAGTCATTGTTGTAGCACAGGGGACTGGAGTGGGTTCTGAGTGAGGCGATCCGGGAGCTGTATGGGAGAACTGGAGTTGAGCCATGCAGAACAGGCCAGTGGGTGGAGGTGCTGGGCTGCAGAGAAGGCAGTGAGCAGAGCAGCTGGGCATTATCAGCCTTTAAGTTCAACTGGTATCCATTCCATTACACAGTGACCTCCATATGATGAGTTCTTTATCTGCCACCATGCTTCATACTTAGAAGAGAGATGGCCTAGAGAGACGTGTGGAGTCAGATGAGCGTGGATTCCATCCCAACCAGTCGCTGCAGCCCACACTCGGGGCAGCTGTGCCGTCTGACTTCCCCCAAATACACTAAGATGCGTGATGCACTGAGGACAGTACTTTGGATTCTGACGTTTCTCCTTAGGACTTTATAGTTATCATTTCCACTTGCCAGTAAGACCCAAAGTCAGACAGAAGCAAAGGCCTCGCCACCCACCCCTCCCCTGGTGCTGCCGGCCCAGCCCATCTGCCCTCTGGCTACATCTCCACAGCCACTTTCCATCAGCTCAGAGTTGTAAGGTTTCCCTTAAGCTGGGAAAGCATCCAGAACAAGGGGCAGAACAAGAGAACCACTATTAACTTGCGCACGGTATCCTGCAAGCCGCTAACCCCACTGTTTGCCTTTGGAGTGCTGAGGTCAGACCTGTTTACCTTCGGGATGACCAAGCATTCAGAAACACACAGGGATTCTGTTTGCCTCATCTGGAGGGATGTTCTCACCGTCAGCACCGCAATAAGCGAGTCATAGATCACCCTCCTCCCCTTGACATTTTTGATTCACAGCCAGCAGGGAGGCTCTAAACTACCGGTCACAACTAATTAAAACTTACGGGACCTAAGAGGAGTTTTGGAAACAAATGAAAAACCCATCTTAAAGAACCCTAACTCACCACAGTTTGTTTCTAAAAATTCCATCAGAAACTTTCATGAGTCATCCTCACGATGTGGGGCAAAATATCCACACCAGAGCCCCAGGTTAGTTCTAATGGGAGAAATCTGCGCCCACTCAACTCTCAGCTAGCTGGACAGAAAGCATTGCGTCAGCAGCCTGGGGGCCATGGCCTGCATCGACCAACAGAGGCTGGGCCCCAAGGCCACCTGCTATGCCGATCACCTAGGCTGAGAACAGAGCGGCCTTGGGGTCAGAATCCCTGTGGCTTCACCTGTAGCACGTTGGAAAAGCATCTCAGTAAATATGGTTCCATCATGAATTCACAATATTTTTAAAATTACTTCTGTGATTTCAAATGAATAATTTAGATGGAGACATAGAGAATGACTTCAAAATTATCCAGACCAAACCAGCAATTTACAGGCAGACCTCAGACGATCTGAGGGTCACCCCAGATCAGAGGAATAAGGCACATCTTGCCCTGCAGTGCGTCACATGGACTTTTTTGATTCTCAGTACAGATCAGAGTTATATTTACACTACACGGTAGTCTTTTAAGTGTACAATAACAGTATGTTTTTAAAAACTATATACAGAGCTTCATTTAAAAATATTTTATTGTTTAAAAATGCTAGTCGTCATCTGAGCTTTCAGGGAGTCCTAATCCTTTTGCGGGTGGAGGGTCTTGCCCCCGTGCTGGGGGCTGCTGACCAATCAGGGTGGCGGTTGGTGAAGGCTTGGGGGAGTGTGGCAATTTCTTAAAATAAAACAATAATAAAGTTTGCCACATCAGTCAACTCTCGCTTTCATGAATGATTTCCCTGTAACATGGAATGCTGTTTAATAGCATTCTACCTGTGGAATTTCTTTCAAACTTGGCATCAATCCTTTCAAACCTGCTTCTGCTTCATCAACTAAGCATAGGTAATACTCCCAGCCCCTCATGGGCATTTCAGCATCTTCGCAGCATCCTCCCCAGGAGCGGATTCCATCTCAAGAAGTCACACTAGTTGCTCACCCGTAAGAAGCAGCTCCTCGTCCGTTCAAGTTTTGTCATGAGATGCAGCAATTCAGTCCCATCTTCAGGCTCCGCTTGTAATTCTAGTTCTCTTGCTGTTTCCTCCACCCCAGTAGTGACTTCCTCCTCTGGAGTCTTGAACCTCAAAGTCCTCCAGGAGGCTTGGAATCAACTTCTACCAAACTCCTGTGAATGTTGATATTTTGACCTCTTCCCATGAATCACGAATGTTCTGAATGGCATCTAGAATAGTGAATCCTTCCCACGAGGTTTTCAATTTATACTTTGCCCAGATCCATCAAGGGAATCTCTGTCTATGGCAGCGATGGCCTTATGAAATGTGTTTCTTAAATATTAAGCCTTGACAGTCTACATTGCTCCTCGGTCCATGGGCTGCAGAATGGATGTTGTGTGAGCAGGCATGAAAACAGCATGAGTCTCATCCGTCTCCATCAGAGCCCTTGGGTGACCAGGTGCACTGTCAGTGAGCAGTCATATTCTGAGAGGAATCTTTGTTTCCTGAGCGGCAGGTCTCAACACTGGGCTTAAAATATTCAGTAACCATGTTGTAAACGGATGGGCTGTCACCCAGGCTTGTTGTCCCATTTACAGAGCACAGGCAGAGTACATTTAGCATCGTTCTTAGGGCCCCAGGATTTTCGGAATGCCCGGTGGGCGCTGGCTTCAGCTTGAAGTCTCCAGCTGCATTCGCCCCTAACAAGCCAGCCAGCCTGTCCCTGGAGGCTGCGGGGCCGGGCACTGACTTTCCTCCCCAGCTGTGGAAGTCCCGGAGGGCGTCTTCTTCCCCAGAAGGCTGTCCCGTCTGCCGCAGACACCTGCCGGGTGGCACAGCCGCCTTCACGAGGCGCCTCGGCTGGGCCCCTGGGCAACCCGCTGCAGCGCCTCCGCCGGCCCCTGCTGCCTCACCCGCGCCTGGAGGCCGTGGAGACGCTGCTCTCCGTACACCGCAGAGCCGGCCTCTGCCGGCTTTGGGCTTTTCTCCCGCAGCTTCCTCCCCTCTCGCAGCCTTCGCTGCCTTGCAGAGTCGGGCCGTGCTCGGGATGAGGCTTTGGCTTCAGGGAGTGCCGCGGCTGCTTTGATCTTCAGTCCACACCACCAAGGCTTGTCCCGTCAGCACAGGCCTGTTCCACTTCCCTGTCCCTCCCTGGAGGAGCGTCTACTTTTCCTTCAAGACCTTTTCCTTCGCGGTCACCCTGGCTGGCCCGTTGGCGCAGGAGGCCCAGCTCGGCCCATCTTGGCTTTGATGTGCCTTCCTCGCTGAGCCTAATCGTTTGCAGCTTTTGGCTGAAAGTGAGAGACGTGTGGCTCTTGAACACTCTGATGCCTACTGCAGGGTCATCAGTCGGCCTGATTTCAGTATTGTCGTGCCTCGGGGAATGGGGAGGCCTGCGGAGAGGGAGCGAGACAGGCACCCGCTGGTCCGTGGAACACTCAGAACACACACTCATGGATGAAGTCCACTGTCCCGAACGGCTGGGTTTGTGGCACCCCAAAACAATGACAATAGTAATATCCGAGATCACCGCTCATGGGCACCTTAACAAACATAATAATAGTGAGAATGTTTGAAATATTGTGAGGATTACCAAAATGTGATACAGAGAATTTAATGTGGTACAGAGACACGAAGTGGGCCAACGCTGTTAGAAAAATGGTGCCCGTAGACCTGCTGGGTGCCAGGCTACCACAAATGTGCAGTTTGGAAAAAATGTAGTATGTGTGAAACAAAGCCAAGTGCAATATAGCAAGGCAATTTTAGGTTAGTCACACGAGTGGAGACGGTCCGTGTTCTTTGGTAACCATTTTGTCCCTGTGAGCGTCCTGAGAAGGCCACACTGCAAAGATCGTGGGCTTTAGAGACAGACGCAGACGTGGGTTTCACTCTCAGCGCCCCCCGACTCTGTGAGCTTGAACAACATCTGGAACTCCATGCTGTGGTGAGGTCAGAAAAGTAGTTGAATGACAACTATCCCATCGAGGCTGCTGCGGTGACAAACAGCGACGGGAAGGCATTTCTCTAGCATAAAACTGATCTGTTTTCCAAAGTTCATCTGGAATTCTGGAGTGTGTGAAATCCTCGAGGTCACACGGCGTCTGCTGTATGAAATGCGTGCAGGGACAGCCCTTGTCTCAGGGGTTAGTGTGGGGGTGAAATGGTAATACGTTTCTGGCAGAGATTAAGTCGGCCTTTAGATGTTAGCCGTGATGATCATGTTTTTACAAAGCCCCATCAGACTTTTTGAAGGGTCAATATCTATAACAGAAAACAGATAAAGGAAGTGTGGGAGAGATGCTGTGAAAAGGGCAGGAAATGAGAAATTAGAAAAGAACAACTATCAATATTATGGAAAGAAACTGGTTCTGACCAACAAAAAAGCCATGAGAGAAATGATTATTTAAAAATTGAGTTTATATGAGTACATTTAATGTGCTTATCCATAAAGATGCTAATGCAGAAATGAAACAAGGCACATGAAACCATTAAGTCTTAGGTCATTTTGCTAATATATTTCTTGCAAAACTTACACATATATAGTGGACACATCTTCAAAACCAAAAATTGGAGCATAGACTTAGGTAATGCAACAAAATATTTTATTTCTGGAAATACAGTAAACTAAGAATTGCAACAAGTAATTGATTAGTTAATGAGTGCTTACGATGTTCCTAATGAGAGACTTATTAAATGCAGTCCGTTCTTGCTTTTGAATACTCTCTATATAGTAGCATCTGTTTGGAAAAGACAAAACTAGGTTATTTGTGATTCTAAAATAATTCTCATGTGCTCTTTTAACATAATTTCAATATATTGAATCACAATATGAAGTCATCTTAGAAACACTCTTAGTTCACAAATGTTGTCCTTTGGGTTTGTTCTTGAGGATAAGCAAATCCCCCAAAATGTTTGCCCTAATACAAAAGTAAATGTACAAAACAAATCACATGAATGCCAGCTGTAGTTTTTATAAGAGACGTTTTGTAAAGAAGTCAAATATAAGCTATGGTTTAATCACAGTTAGTTATCCATGTCAAAAACAAATCCTTTAGATATTAATTAAGATGTGCCACTTTCTTCAAAAAACATGCACCACTTAATTAGAATACACACTGCCTCCTGTCTTCTGTCCATTTACATCAATCACTCTGACCCAAGGAATTTTCCTCAGTGCTGTCTGAACTATGTGTTTTTCCTGAGGAGAAGATTCTCCTACATAGGTGAGGAATGGCACTCATTTCCCACACTTGGCCTCGAAGAACAGAGCACACAGAAAAAAACTGGGATGGAGACACCGCTGCTGCCAGAGAGTGAGTGACGCTTTCCCCAGAAGAAACACTGGCCACCTCACCCGAGCACGCTGGCTTCGGGGCAAGTCTCCAGCTCCTACCCAAGAGAGGTCTCGGCTTTTCCTTGGGGGAGCGCTTTCTTGTCTGTGTAACATGAATCAACAACTGTTTTAACAAAATCTTGATCCTCAAGGAGAAAGTAGCAAGTTCAAAGGTTGCCATAGAAATGCTATTGTTTGTTGTGGGGGAGGTTGCCTAAAAGAATACCAAATAGTCAGAAATACTCTGGAAGCCCTCTCTGGATGGAGGAAATTAGAGTAAGAGCAAGGTCCTGAAAGAAATCTGCTCCTATACCTCATGTAAACTTTCACACCATTTTTGGTTTGTCTTCTAGTGTATTATTAAGCAACATTACTAAGTAGAAAAAAGATGGAGAAAACTAGTTATCACTTCAAAGAAGGAAAAAGGATGAGGACAGAACCACACACACAGCGCCGTCCGAGAACCCTGGTAGAAGGCTCTACTGGTGGTGGTGTGATTCATGAGGGCCCCAGAGATACTTCCTCGCCACCATACTATTTTTTGACACATCAACATCCACGTGATATTGGAATTTCCATTACCTAGAGAAACTTCAATAATCTGTGGCACATACAATTAGTTTACTCAACCCTCTTTTACCTTCTAGGCAACCGCCGTGGAGGTAAGTGCTCTTTCCCCGCCCTGTTCAGCTTCCCATGGAGCCAGAGGCAGCGACGTGATGCAGCCGTGGCCGGTGAAACACAGACAGCTGGTGGCGCTGCGCATCCTCTTCGCTTTCTTCCTGCGTGGAACGGGGACTGGGAACCGGGAAGTGCAGCAGCCCCCAACAAGGCGCAGACAAAAGGATGCGATCTGACGTGGCAAGGTGGTGGAGCAGGCAGAGAAAGGAATCTGGGTCCCTAACAGCAACACGAGCCCTCATCTTATCTCCTGGACTGCCCCTCGCCAGTTTTTCATTAGGTAATGCAAAGAAAGTCTGATTTTCACCCAGTCTTGTTTGGTGGTTTTTGCAAAACTCATACCAGACTTGAGCAGATTTCAGTAGATTTTGGAGACAACACTGCTTCAGGGTTCCAGACTGATTGACGTACTAAGCTACACCCAACTGGGTGCACACGCACCTGGGCCAGCCTAGCCAGTGATCTAGTACAAGCTGGTTTCTACAAGGCTGAAGAGCCACAGTGATGGGCTTGACCCAACAACAACGCCTTAAGGGTCGGAAGGAAAGAGTAACTTTTCTATGTCATAGTGAATGTCTTGGTCCATGTCTGCACTTTAGGGATTAGATAGTTGTAAGGATTTCTCATATTAGAAAAAAACATTTGACCAAAAACTCTCAGTCCTTGAGGGACAAACAGAAATGCTTTAGAGCTTCTCTTAGTGAGTGTAAGACAGAGAAGTCTGAGGGGTGTATTTTCCCCAAATATGCCAGTCATCTTGTGTATTTGGCACTGCAGATGCTCCATGGCCACCGTGGTGGCCCCCATGCAGGGATGGCTCCGTGAAAGGCTTCAGTTTTCAGCCAGAGATGTAAAACTTGACAACCGGCAGCACGCCAGACTCTCTGGCTGCAAACTACAGGAGTCTCCAGGTGAAGTCCATGAGGTCCACGCCGTGTGGAATGGTGCGGGGTGGGCCCGCGTGAGCACCCAGACAGGAACAGGGGGCACTGAGACCCCGCTTGCGCCCCGTGCTGCCCTCCAGCATGGCCGCATCGCCCGGAGCCGGCCTCTCATTCGGGTGCGACAAGGATTCCACGGGGGCTGAAGCCAGCCCTGGAAACACCTTCCGGTCGAAAAAGAGCACTTGCCTGAGGACTCCTACGATGACAACAGAGAAATTTTGTGTCAGGTGGAATACAACCTTAGTGCCTGAGAATGAGGCGTTAAGTTATCTTACCAAACCCAGTACTATCTGGGTTATTACTCTGGTGTGGCCCCAGAAACTCAGGTTACATGGTTAATGTGATTGTAGCATGAACCACCGTATACTTGATTACAAGCTAAATTACATGTTTCGGAAAGACATGCTTGAGAAGTTCAGAATTTTAAATTATGATCATTAGGATCTTAAAAGTCAAGAAGTTCAGCTAGAAATGTGCACATACACAGACAAGTTATCTTGGGGGAATAAGTGCCTCATAAAGACAGAAGGAGAGTAACACAGCATCACGGGAAGCTCTGTGTCTGCCTGTCTCCCCAGGACACACACACACACACCTGGGGAACAAGGCCAAGTGTAAAGCATGGCCTTACCCTCTCAACAGCTGGCCAGGGAAAAAAATCACTTCATTTAAGGATGAACAATGAAAAAGGAACCTCGGCATCCTTTATGAAATGAGAAAGGAAGCTCTATGTCTAGACATTTAAATCACAAGAAAAAGGAAATCAGAGGATAGAAAACGGAAAGCATTTAATGGGTGAATAACACATCAGAGGAGTTTTTGCTTCTGGTGTGAATGAAAGACAAGTTGTCTGAGACCATTGATTTCAACTTAACAAGAAGAAGGAGATAAGCTAGAAATCTGCAGCATTCGTTCAGGCTCCTGAGGTCACGCAGACAGCTCCATGGACTAAAGCCTGGAAAGTGACAAGCCACAATGCTCTTATTCACAGCAGAATGACAAGAATAGGATGAGCCACCACAGATGAGGGCAGGGAGAAAATGGCCAAATGTTTTACATCTGCATGAGAGTGGGAGTGACTGGCTGGAATCCCACGTGACGGGCCCAGGGACGCACTCCTCACTTCTCTTTGCCGAGCTAAGCACACACTGGTGGAGGGTGTGGACTCCACTCAGGCGCCTGCATGAGTATGTTACCCCTCCATGAGCCATATGGCCGTGGACTCCACAGTTCCCTCTCTGCACCTCCACTTCCTTTTCTGACACGAAGATGGGTTTCACAGCAGGTGGGATGGCACGTGCAAGGCCCTTAGAACAGTGACAGGTACGTAATAAGCACCACAAACAGCAGTTACCACCTGCCAAGACTGGAAACGGGCAGTCAGATTGGCCAGCTTATCCTGTGGGGGTGGCTAGAACCAAAGTGTGTGTGTCTGGCTGCTTGAGAAGTGAGCATCTTCCACCACGTGGATTCTCAGTGGCATTTGCTGGGGGGAGTTTGGGGGCCTTTATGATGCCCTAGAATTGAACGATTGTCTTGTCGTTTGATGTCCGGAGGATTTCACACCTGAGTCAATGAAGGTCCTGGTCATCGGCAGTAAACCTCGCCTTTTAAGTGGAAGAATGGCCAGAGTGACAGGGTGGGAGCCCCTACAAGGACCTTTCTGGGCAGATCAGTTCCAAGACAGAGCACACACGGGACGTGAGGGTCTGCAGACATGTGTCACCCCACATTTCGCCACAGGAAGGCACTCTGCAGAGAGAGTGGGGGTGATGCTCCACGCTGGTCCTACCCTGGGTCAGACATTTACCAACATTTACCTAAAAGGCGTCTCACCCTCCCACATAGGAGGATCCGGCTCTAAATTTTGTTTTGCTTTGTGTTGTTTGTTTCATAAGAGGTTTCCCCTTCCACATTAATAAATTTCTTTGTAATCACAGTTTTTCTCCTTCCTTCTTTTAGAATCAAATTTTGAGAAGAATAATGTTTATAAACACAGAATCTCTATAAATCAGTGGTTTCGGTAATTATAGGTTAAAAATGAAAGATAAAGAGGGATAAGCTTTTCTTTTATATGGACGGTTGGATAGTGTATTTTAATGACATCTGAGGTCATCTGCCAAACACATGAGGCATATTAATTAGAACTGAAACAAATTTTTTAATAATAAACATGAGAAGCCATATACAGCTGTCACTTAAGAGGTGGTAGCCATTTGTGGTGGGAAGAAAATTATTATTATTGAACTAAGAATGAATTGTGTGAATTAAAGTTGGACAGTTGATGGTAAGTTGTGTCATCGCCTTCTGTCTTCTGACACCACTGCCCCCGAGTCCCCAGAGTGGGAGATACGGTTCCCTGTTGCACTGAGGTAGGGCTTGGCCATGCGGCTTGATTTGGCTAATATAATATGGGGGAAAGTTAAAGCTTGCCTGTCATGAGTAAAGGGTTTAAGGAGCATGGAAAATTTCTACTGGATCCGCGATCGCTCCCATTCTCAACCAGGAGAGCTGTATGCCCACACAGTGTGTCCCCTAAGAGTGGGAAAAATCCCATGGACCAGATTTAGACCTTTCCTGCCTGGAATGGAGCCACATAATGCACAGTGTGAGCAAGAAATAGGGATTTGTTCTGTGAGCTCCTGAGATTCTGAGATTGCCACACAGCATTATGACATCAAAAACGGATCAACACAGCGTAAGGATGGAATTAAATTCTACAAAATTGGGGGGCTTAGTGATCAACATGAAACTCACTAGGAACTTGGAAGCACGTGCAATTCTTTGTCAGAATGCCATACTCTGTCCCCACAGCCACTGGAGGGAGTGCGCAGAGGCTCTGTCAGAGGCCCATGTCTGCACAGACATCAAGTACGACGCCCTAGGATTGGGGGGCCCCATCCCTCTGCTCAGGTGCAAGTCCAGGCTTTGTTTTAAAGCAGGGCAAGAGAGCAAATCTATCAGTGAGTTCCTCTTTCTTTAGGGATGGATTATTTGCTCCTTCTGATTGAGTTGGTCTTCCGGGTCCAAAAGTTACCTACTGTTAAGACGTAAGCCCCTCCACAACCCCAAACTATGCAAATGAATACTAAAAAGAGAAACATGTCAAAGGTACTTCCCATTGAATGAGAAAGAAAATGTGGCCTGACTCCCAGTTGGGGGCCAAAGACCCTACTGGCCACTCTTAACTCACTGACCGGCTGGAAGAGAGACTGTCGACGTCTCCAGGGGGCACTGGTCAGTGCATCTTGGAGTGGGTGTAGAAGAGAAAAGGCAGTGTGTATGTCAGCAGAGGACAGAGCGCCCATACTCAGCTTCTGGGGGTGACCAAAAGAGGCCCCAGTGACTGTTATTCAAGGAAGCAGAACCAGGACTTGGAACACAGGCAGACAATTTTCTAGAAAACTCTGACGGCCACCTACATGCAGGCAGAGGCCAGTCAGTGGGCCTACCTTAGTCTCAGCTGTTGAGTTGCACGTAGAAGAGTTGTTGGGTCTGTGGTCAGTGGTTGGCGGGTTGCGGTCCCACACGGAAGGACAGGGTGGGTGATGCACCCTTAACTAGGAAGTCTCTCGATGGAACAATTGCATGATCAGATCTTTCTGAAACTGGGTTTCTGTCCCTGAAATACCGTCACCTTTTGTTTTTGTAGTGGCCTGTGGCTCAGGCAAGCAATGCGCTCCCTCTGCCCAGCAATAGCTCTTCCCTGCAGCGTGAGAAGCAGGCCAGTAATCACAGGCTCTTACTAAAATAAATACCTGATTATTGTTAAATATCTTTTTTAAAGTTTGCTCTCCAACTTCAATTTGTCTGTTTGCCTCTTACAGCTTCTGTTCTTTCCCCCATCACAATCTTACACTCAACTGCGTTTGCAAAGCCAGGTCTCTGCTCCCAGAACTCCTGAAGAGACTCAGGCTTCAGGAGCAGGCATGTCCCTCCACTTCCCAGGGGAGTATTTACCAATCAAACATAGCAAGATTCGCAGTGCCCTTGCTTAATGGAAACCTTTCTTCGCTGAGTTCTGGTTACAGGCTCTCTTAGCTTCTAAGATGGTTTTACCCAGGAAATATGTGTCAGTTTTTCTTCTTCATTTTTAGTTTCTCGCTCCAGGGATCAGCCACCTTGGTGTGCCTGACACATTCCATCACTTTCCTTCTTTGCTTTATTTTTGCTCCACAAATATCCGTTTTCATCCCCAATAGAAACAAGAACTATCTCTCAGCCTTCCTGAGTCATCCAACAGTGTCTGGTCTGTTCTCCGAGCTCTGTCTGGAGCTGACTATGCCTTCTGCTCGTGGTAGCAACTGCTCCATGCTTTAGTAGTGGATTATATTCTTCTGAGCCCAAAGGAATTTGTATTTAACCTTCTCTTAACTCATTAAGATATTTTTACTCCTTTAGTTGTAAAGAATTCTTTGTAGATCCTTACAACATTTCTATAGATCTCTGATTTTTCAACACCGTGTTCTTTTTGTTAGCTGTGGATCCTTACTTTCAAATGCAGCCACACTTTTATTAGCTTCAGATGGGTTCAAGTCCTCTGCTTTGTATTTCCAAAGATAAGCCAAACCGTTCCATCAGAGAATCACGTTTCGCTTCTAGATAGCTCATAGGGATTTTGTTTGGTATTTTTTTCATGTTTCGTTAATATCCTAACATTTACCATCAAGTCCTTTCCAACTCGATGGCTGTTCTCCATCTATTTTGAGGCCACCTTGTTGTCTCTAATAGCTCATGCACTCAAAGGCAGCTCCCCTTCCAACAGTTTGAAATTCTCTTCAAACACTTCTGCATTCCCTGGTGGCCTCTTTTCTTCCTCTGGTATGAAGCAACCCTCTCTTTCCTTGTCCACTATTGATTAAAATTCCTGGTGTCTTTTAAGTTGTGTATTTCTTCTTCTTGAATAGATCTCACAGCATTCTTCAACTGGCCTACCAGTAGCCGGTGGCACAAGTGGCTGCCCTGAAGAGTGTGGGTCCCTGGTGAAACCAACCCATTTTTTTAGCACTGCCCAGCTCCTTGACTGGAATCTGCCTTTATCTCTGCTAAGTCTTGGGTGTGTGACTTGGAAGAGTGAGAAGGCTGGTCTGAGACTTGGTCACAATATCCACCTGGCTCTCTCTCTTAATTAACTTCAGCTTGGATTCCATGCAAGGTTCCTCTGTTTGGAAGAAACATTGGGATTACAAAATGTTTCCTGAGTTGGGTAAAGATGTTTCCCAGCTCTTGGTCCTCCTCTCTGGACGCCCCTGCCTTTACACCCTTTCGTCACAAGCTCAGCAGAGATGTCATGCTGAAAACTGTGAAAACTCCCATTTCCTTTGATGACAGATCTCTGCTGCACATACCCAAACTTTTATGCTGGGAAAGACATCTGATTCATGATGGGACACTCAGGGTACGTGGTCACCTGGATATACCAGGCAGCTGTGAGTCCAAGCCCCTAAGGTTTCAGATCCTTGTCCAGCTGGAAGGGTTTTTGAGAATCCCCCATAATCCTTTCAGAAGTCTTAGCAAATTTTGTCTCCACCTCAACCTTGATTTGTCTTTGTCCTGAAACCATGCCCTGGTGGCAATGCTCTTGATTTGGTCTTGACCCCTGGCTTCACAGACTGGGCGTGAGGAATTGCTTTATTTTCCCCGCAAGTTCTGCAATCTCTAAATTCTGTCTAAGCTTCACTTGGAAACTTGACCAGCTCCTTTCTGAGGTCATCTCTCTTTTAGCCTGTCGCAGATGCAGCTAAAAAATGCCAGGTCACACATCCAGCATCAATTTGCCCAAATCTTCAAGTTCATTAGATAACACTTCCTGTCTTCCCGGTGATGGCAGGTAAATAGCACTGTCCTAGTGAATATGGGCAGCCAGTTCCCCAAAGTTAAAAGTGTCCTTGTGGCCCATCAGGCATCCCAAAGCCAATACCACGTATACAGTGGCACCCCAGGGCATGCCACGTTCTGTATCCCTTTGCCTGCTTGCATAACAAGCACCAGAAGATCTTAGGCACTTGAAACAATGTTCATGGGCCTGCAGAGGAAGCAGTTTTGCACTGCAGGTCTGCAAGTCAGTGAGGTGGCTCTGCTCCCTGTATACCTTTTGCTCGGAATGAAAGGGCTTAGCTCCCAGGAGGGTTCTCAAGGAGACGGCAGAAGCCTGCTCTCAAAACCAGCATGTTGTCACTTTGACCCACAGTCCACTGGGTAAAGTAGGTCACGTGGCTGACTTCAGGAAGTGAAGAAGTGGGGAAGGAGATTCTGCCTTTTAAGGAAGAAGCTGGAAAATTCCATGGCAGAGAGCATGGGTACCATGGATACCAGGAAGAGCAGAGATTTAGGGCCACCAGTGCCAGCGGTCACAGTCCGCCGTCTTGGAAGCAGTTCCTCATAGTATCAGGATTAAAATCCACCGCCTCCTGACCTACCTGTCCCAGGCCTGCACACAGCTCACTGGGAACCAGAATCCTATGCCGTAAAGGAAGGTTTCTGCCTCCACACCCTACAGTAGACATTCCTGTTGGACATGTGGAAGGTGCAGAGAGGCAACCAGTGCCCGGCTCATCCGCAGTGTCAGCAGGCCCTCTGCTTGGGGTGGGGGCAAGCAGGGCGAGGCTGAGCTCTGTATCCCTCCCGACTCTCCATCCTGTTCTCCTCGCTTGCCGCCCTCCTCCTGGCCTGGCCGTTCTGAAACCTGGTTGTCTGCTTTGTTCTGACTGGTCCTAGCATGGTGCATCTTTTTCTATCATTTTGTTTTTAACCTATTTGTGTCTTCCTATTATAACTGCATTTTTTGTAGGGAGTGTACAATTAGGTCTTGCTTTTTTATCCAATCTGACAGTCTGTGCCTTTTACTCGCCTACACCATTTACTATAACAGTGAATGCGGCTAAGTCTAAAATTACCCTCAAAGCTGTTTGTTTTCTGATTGTCCCATCTCTGTTAATTTTCCTCTTGTTCTGACTTCGAGTCGAATATTTCCCATGATTCCATTTTATTTCCTTCATTGACTTATTGACTACAGCTCTTTGTCATTGTATTTGCGGTTGGTTTGAAGTTTATGGCAGTCGTCTTTGACTCACCACAGTTCATCCTCAGGTGATATTCTACCACCTACCCCATAGGGTGAGAACCTTCCACTATTAGTTTCCCTCCCCTGCCAACATGTTGTCGTATGTTGGCTTAAACACATGTTATAAACACACACTGCATTATTATTTTTATATAAAATTTCCTTCATAAAAATATTGAATTTGCAGTCTAATTATATAATAGTTTTATAATCATTTAATCCAAATTTGTAATTAATTTCTTTAAACAGTCAGAAGAGGACAGTCTTTAACCTCATCTTTTTAGTGAAAAAAAAATTAGAATTCTAAGCATATTTAAATATAAGGAAAAAAAGCTTTTCTACTCAGAACTATAGCCTTGGGGACAGGGGAAAAAGATTTTAATAACAAACTGCTCTTAGGTTTCTGGTTATATTACCATAATCCAAGGATAGTCTTTTTATTAGGAAGCACTGTAATTTTCCAGTTTAGTAATGCACAACTTTTTTATAATATAATATTATGCTAAAAAATAGAATTTGGGGTTTGGATCTCTAACTTTATGTTAACTTACAGTCTCAATTATGCTATAATTGTCTCGGATTTTAATCTAATTACAGATGCATCGTGCTAATCGTGTGCAGATATCCTTTATTCACTTACCCATATTCCCAGTGAGGAATATTTTCATTAAAATTTCATCTTTTAAATATAGATTTCAAAAGATATTTTTCCTTTTAGAAGCCCTAATCCCCATCTATCACACCACCAGCTCCCCGCAAAAAGAAATATATATATAATAAAACAATCAGGCCACACATATTAAGGAAGTCAAAGGGAACATTTTTCAAAAGGTTATGTTCACCTTATATACATTCAGAGGGGTTGGTCCCCCCCTCTAACCCTAAAGACATGGAGCTCAGAGTGTATAATTCCCTTTTTAAAATTGGGCTACATAGTTTTGGTTCATGGATAATTGCCAGCCTAACTGATTCTTAGCAGAGAAATCACTCATAGGCATCTCCCTCCAGATGTGAAAGAAATTTGCATCCCAAAATAGGACAGGTGGCCTAGGATCTTGACTGCATGTTTCATATATGCAATGTCTTATAAAGTCTTAAATAGAGCTGGAACTACACCCTGTTTCATTGGCTCGGCATCCTGACCACAATGCCTGCAGTATGCATTGCTGTGTCCACCCGCTTTCCAAGATCAGTCTTTCATTTCTCATAACAACCTGATGGATATGTCTTTTCTTTCCCTGTCTTCAGATAACGAAGTTGAATTTCTGGAGTGGATAAGTAACTTTCCTGGGGGCCACAGCAAGTGAGGCAAACGAACACTCAAATCCAGGTCCTCTGTACCCAGTTGTCACCTGTTTGCTCCACATGGTGCCACGACCCCAGTGCATGACCAGAAAGATACTGTGGGACTTATTAAAATTGTAATTCTTTGACTACGAACTCTGGGTCACCTTCAGAAACTCAAATGTGTCAGGACCTGTCCGCTTTCTACCAGAGCAATGGAGGAAGGGCTGTGTGACTGTCTCCCTCTGGCAGCCCTGGCCCGGGATGATGTCATCCAGGAACAGCTGCTCAAACCTGGACATGTCAGTCCTCAAATATTATCACCCAGGAAGGCCTGTGCAGGGCAGGTGCTGGGTGGAACACAGGAACACAGGATCCTGGGCCATCTTCGCCGAGCAGTCCAGGATGGAAGGACACTGAGTTCTTGGTGAGGTGGATCCAGACCCGTGGACCACAGCAGGGCCACCCCCTCCCTAACGGGCCCCAGCCTGGCAGACCCTTTGCCTAGGCTGGGGAGGAGTCACATTCTACACCCGGGCCAGTTTTATCTCCCAATTCTCCTTGGGCAGTGGTTTATTTAAAAGATATGCTTTCAATATATTTATGTCAATAAGTCTTCCAATTTAGAGGATTCCTACCTGAGTAGCAATAAAACCTAGGAGTAAAAACCGAGAACTTAAAGTGGCGAATTGTTTCCAAAAAGCATGTCCCACTTGGAAAAGCAGGCACAAATAAACCAAAAATTCAGCGATTTATACTTAAATTCTAGGTTTACATTCAGCAAGGCAAATGAATTACTTTGTGCCCTAGAAAGACTGGGTGGAGTCAAAAGAAGTCAGCCCACTGAGCAGTTAGCCGCGATGCTTGAGATAGTTAAGCACTGCTGACTTCAAAAAATGACCTCTGCCGCTCGTTTTCTCACTCACCCTTTACAGTCCATACCGCCACATACATGCATGATGGCACTCTAACCCTGCACTCAGGGACTGGCCATCTGTAACTTCTGGAACGCAGAGGTTCAGAATATCAAACTCAAGTAGCGTCAAAAGGACGCTGCCACTAGATGGAGACACTGCCCCAGTCGAGCACACGAGAGAGGGCTGACTCCGGGCTGGGAGCACCTGGCGGGGAAGATATTTACAAATGCCACATTGTTTGAGCCACAGTGGCAACTACATCTTACCATTATTATAAACTGTAATTTTTGGTCAATTCATTGTGTGTACTTTCGCTTGAATTGGGTGACATCGTATATGAACCTCTATGCCATCAGTATGTTCGACATTCATGATTCAGCTTTGACTATTTAAATCCCTGGAAAGTTATGTAAGATCTTTTGCATTTTTGAGGCAATTAACACTGAGTTAATATATGCAAATTTCGCTTCCAGTTCGTAATAGATTAAAATGCTCCTTGGGGACAAGGTCCTTTTCAGAACAGCAGAATCTCACCCCAAAATGTTTTGTAGTTTGAATAATAACTAAAAACCAACCAAGTTTTGCATATTGCCTTTATTTTGCAGAAAATGCTTTCTGCTGATTGTCTCTGGCTACTTTGTCAAAAGAAAAATACAAACAGTTGTCAGTTTAACAATACAAGGGATTAGCTACTTATGCTCAAAACAAACATTCTAGTGGGCAGAGCAGGCAAATTTGTATTTCAACTAAAATCGGCTGTCCTTGCCTAGAATGTCCTTCTGTCCTTCACAGCTCAGCTCCATCTAGGAAACCTGCCACCAAGGGGCCTGAAAACTACTGGAAAGCAACAAGGAAGACATTTAATGGTGTGCTTTTTATCTCCTGAAGGGGTGCTGGTGGAGTTCACAGATTCTGACGTGCCAAAGCCGTCTGCGTGCTGCATTCTTAAGAAATCAAACGCTCGACCCTGACAAACAACTGCTACTGTGAATCGTGGTGAAGTTGGGCCCCTGCACTGCTCCTGTACTTGAACTCGCCTGCAGCAAGAATGCAGGCATATGGTTGCTGCAGACCATGGTTGGTGGGGCAGATCGTGATAAAAGGCAGACCATGTTTACTCCTCTTATCTAAGTGAGGCTGATAAGGCCTGTTCCTGGCTTGGACCCACGAGACTGCACTTGGTACCTAATAAATCAATCAGATCAACACTTTGCCACAACAGAGAAGTCGCTGTGTCTTCTAAGACGTGGGCCTTGCTTCACATGGAAGGTGGTGACACGGGGGTCCATGAGGCTATGAGGCGGGCCTGGGCCGAGGCATCGTACTGGCTGTCAGGAATGTCTGTGGCAGTGGGGGCCCCTTCATACAGAGGGGATCCCGAGGAGGAGGAAGCTGAGGCTGGGTGGGTGAGGGGTGCGGGGTGCGTAGAGGAGCTCCGGAAGAACGGGGCTCCCAGCCCGTTGGACACCCCCGCCATCTGTGCACCAGGTGCAGTGGCCCCATTGCTCACAGACCACAGGCTGGCGTACTGGCTGCAAAGGAAAAATGGAAGGACTCAGACCGGTGGGAGACGAGGAGAGGCGCCAGGCCCTGCACTCTTCCGCATGACCTCTCTATGAGGCATCTTTCAAACTAGCCATCTCCTATTAGGAGACCACACTCAGGTGTAAAGTTGTCGTATCTGTTCACAAGAAACAAAATCACTGGGAAAGCTGATTAAAAAGGTTGTTTGCACACACACAGCTCCTGGCAGAGCACTGGTAAGTTTAGCTTCTAAAACTCCTGGCTAGTACTTGAGAGCTCTGTTCAGAATCAAAACTCCCACTGCATGGAGTCACACATTTCAGAGGATGTAGGTAAGCATGTGTCAACCACTGCAGTGGTTCCTGGGATCCAGATAACACCTTCCTGAAACACTATGCTGTGAGAGGCACTCTGCACAGTAAATCCAGAGCAGGCACTGTTCCCTACCCTGCGTCCTGTGAATCCCGTAAGTGTGTTAGCCTGACCCACTGCAGAGAAATGACCTGGGGGGTCTGACTTGGAAGCAAATCTGCCCTTAACTACTTGTGTCGCCTCAGATTGGCCTGTGCCTCCTTTTGAGGCTGCTTCCAAATCTGTGAGAGGAAAAGTTAGAAATAGGTATGAAATCCTTCAGTCTAAGAACATGGGTTTGGACAGCATTAAACTATGCTAATACTGTTTAAAAAAATTCCCTTGTCACAGAATAGTCCTTCTATAAATGAATAATGAGACCTGTGCTGTATTGCTCTGTATCATTTACCCCACATCCTGTGTTTCAGATGCATATGAACTTGCAACAAGCCCAGGTAGGTCACCACTCCCACTTCCCGGATGAGAAGAACCAAGGCTCTGAGACCCAGAGAGACCCACCTCAGTGGGGTACCCCCGAGAGCAGGTCATACCAACTACGTGCATGTCTCTACATGACCTCGGAGCCCTTGAAAAGTCTGCTGGTTGGTACATTGTTAACTTTATTTTAAAGAGTAGGCCATTAGACTCTTATTATAAAGGAATTGTTTCCTTGACAAAAAGAATTCAGATGACATTCCACATACAATAAATTGCATTACTGTTAAAGTCAGATAACTTGTCTGCAGACTCACTCTGCTGTGAACCAAGACATTTACCATCATTTACTATCTTGGAGCCCATTTCCTTATTAAAATATGAGTTGACATCTAGATTTCTGTTTTTTATTATAACAATCCTATGAAGAAATGCAACCTATTTACCGATCAGCTTGATCTTTTAAGACAATACCCCTCTACATAATTTTCAAGTTAATAACATGGGCATCGTTCTTTACTACTAACCAGCATATATGTTAAGGACTTTGATAACTACATATGCAGAAATCCAACAGGTTTTTTTTCTTAGCGCTCCTATCAAAATGAGTTCTTCACAATCCGTCTGCTGACCAACAAACCTGTAAAGACAGCTAAGGCTGTGGTCATTCAGCGACTTTTCTTGGAGAAACAAGGCTCAGAGAGTTTATGAACCAGTAAGTGCCAGAGCCAGGATGGGGCCCTGGTTTCCCCTCATTACAGCCCAGCTCCATCCACCCTACCCTGAGAGGGGCCGTGGATCCTCCCAGAGCCTGGACAGGGGCTCACAGCAGTCCTGCAACCTGGGATCATCCCGGACGTATCTGATTAGTGTAAAACTAAAATAAAAACCAGCCACCCACAGATAAAGGGCAGAATAAGGCCAATGAATGGAAATGGCATGATGTCCCCGGCACTCGGGCTCCCAGGACAGTTTGCATTATGTCCCAGGTATACATTACCTGGAGCCAGTAGGTGGGCCGGTGCCGTGACTCATGGGGAGCATGCCGGTGTGGGTGGGCATTCCAAGGCTGGACCAATTGTCATGGGACTGGAGCATGGATAAGCACGCAGATGAACTGTCAGAATAGGCTATGGGATGAAAGAAATTGTCGTTGTTGTGGTGGGGGAGAGGGGGGGTCTTCCAAGCTGCAGTGAGATAATACCAACAATGGAGCTGATCCAAATATGGGCTCTCTGAGGATGTGTGATATTGCACATAGAACATAATCCATTAGCCTGCTTATTTGGTCATCAAAGGCAAATACTTATTGCCAAAGGGGTACATGGAGAATATATTCCACTAAACCCAAGCTTTTTATCATGGGACCAATAGATGTCCTATAGATACTTAATCCTCCAGTCACTTGATTGGGGATTAATTATCTTTTAAAATAAAAATAAATGTAACTTTAACCAGCCTTTTCCAAAAGCATTATTTCTTCAGCACTGAAAGGGCTTTAGAAAAGACTACTCCAGGCAAAATTAAAACTATGATCTTCTAGCCTCAGTGTCCATCCTCTGGACAAGTCCAATGACTATTTCCTTACCAAAGGAGCTCCTTTCACTTCAAATCAGCTTTAGGTGACCAATTGTTTTATGGTGTTCATTAGCTATTTTTGCCCAATCGGAGCCAGACAAAATTAAGTCTAGGTATACGTGGTATTAGAATTAGGTAAAGTATCTTAATAGTCTAGTGCAGTGTTCATAATACTTAAGCAGCCTCAGGATCGCTGGACAGCTTCTTAAAATGCAAACTGCTGAGCTGCCCCCGGGGCTTCTGACTCAGTAAATCTAGGGCAGTTCTCAGGGGTGTCCCTGCTGCTGGTCCGGGCACCACATGTGAAGAAACATACTTGGTGGCCACTTGGAGAATCATACGCGGGTCTAGTCAGGCCACAAGTGCTTATGCCTGGCTGACCCAACACCATCACTTCAGAGAGGCTCATAAAATGTCCAGACCTGGGCCCCTACAGGGGGACCGCAGCTCTGGAGTAAAGAAGCTTCAGTAATAACTGAACCATGGTCAGCACCGAAGCCCTGGTGGTGACCTTCCTGTGGGCGAGCCAGCAGTACGGACATGAAATGAAGGCTCCTGGAGCCACTAGAGAGCTGGCCTGGGTGTTGTCCCTGGGCCCCTGCACAAGGTCTTTCCAGAAGTGGTCTTCCAGCCACCCCCAACCCCTAGCCTGCTTGGTCCCTGTGACTTACTTGGAGAATTGTTCCGATGCGAGTAGGGGCTTGGGTAGGGGGACGGACGGTGGCTCCGCAAGGCAGGGTACCTTTCACAGCCGTGTGCAGAGGGAAGAGAGAGGGGACCTCCAAACTGCGGGTGGGAGGTAGCAGGTGGACACAGGGTGCTGGTTCCAGGGATAAGCCACCCCCCTGCTGTGAGGAAAGAATGCTGAGTGACTGGCATATTTAAAGGACAAGACTGGCTGTCTCCTCAGGGTCCCTGAATAAGTGAGAGTCAGGACCTGACACTGAGCACCCAGCCCAGTCTGAGGTGCTGTGGCCTCGGCTCCGCATTAGAGGCCACAGCTTGAGGAGACTCCGGCGCCAGCCCGCCCCGCTGCTCCCAGCCACTCCCACTCAAACCCGCCCCAGTCCTGCCGACTCCCATGCCCCCCCATGCCAGGCTGCCCAGACTTCAGGGCACATGGAGCATGAGTGAAAGGTAAAAGCAGACACAATCCAGAACCACACACACTGGACACTCAGGGGTGGCCACGCAGGCTGTGCATGCTCCTCCCCTGCACCTCACTGGGCCCACAGCCACGCGGGGGGCGCCTCCTTGCCATGGCTACTCGGCTTCCCTTCGCGGTGCTGCTTTTGGGGGCTCACATTCTCACATGCGCGTCCATCAGAAACTCATTTCAATTCTGTCCTGCTCTTGAAAACTCCAATTTCTTCCCCACTCTCTTTTTCAGGTTGCTGGGCTTTTTTGTGCTTTTTTTCTTTCTTTTTTTTTTAATGCAGAAAAGCAAGCTGTAGGGGGACAAATACCCTGGCCCCAATTTGCAAACCACAAACAATTCTTCAGATATTTAAATGAGGGAACATGCTCACAGAGCTCGGTGGCCGCATCATTTGCCCGAACAGTTGCTCATATTCTGCTCTAATGTGGCCACCCATGAGCCACCTTAGAACAGCTGTTTGTTAAATTAGCCCAGAAGATGATGGAAGGAAGCAAGGAAGAAAGAAGGGAGGGAGGAAGGAAGGTAGAAAACAAAACACAGCTGTTTCAGGAGCGCTCCATGACAATCATCCAGCCTCTTGAAATGACCAGCAGACACTAACTTTTCTCTCCCTACAGTGTCATACTTAAACGCGTCCCCTCCCTGTCCGCAGGGGCAGGCTAGACAAAGCACGTTCTCCTAACAGACGCCCGACCTGGGCCTGCATCGCTTTGCTCGGGCTCACAGAACTCCTCACCGAAGCCAGACCTGAAGCAGACCTTCCCCATCCTATGAGCCACCAGTTCCACAGAAACCAGCATGAATGAGTGGGCCACTCCCAGAACCGAGGTGGCCCAAACAGAAAGCCACCCTTGCTTATAGGCATCCCCCCAAAGATGATCATTCAGTTTTCAATCATTAATAAAAACAGAAACATCGCAAAGCGGATACAGCGAGCCCTGTTCTCCCCTTGCCCAACCCAGCAGTCGGGATGCCCACCGCAGTCTCAACAATGCTCCCGGCAGCTGCAGCTGCCTCAGACGAAAACACAGGAGCCCGGGTAAGTTCTCCCCCGACCTCTGTGCCAGAGTCCCACGGGCTGGGGGAGCATCTACAAGCCCACTCAGACACCCCCATACACAGCTTCAACCCCAAACACAGGCCAAGTGCCTTGCCCAGCAAGAAGGCGAGTCTGCCCCTCCCCAAACCCCTCCCTGCTCCAGCTCCTAGCTCTTGGTTTCCAGTCCCCAAACTAGGCACATGGGACCAAGCGCAACAAACCGTACATTGGGAGTACCCAGACTGCTGGCTCTCGGCGGGCTCTTCCATCACATCTTTGTGATCACTTCTGTCAAAAAAGTGTATTGAATTGTCAAAAAGGACAACATTCAGGAAAGGCTCTTGCAGCAACGTCTCATCTTTCTGCGTATTTCTTTGCCCAAAGGACATATGTAGCATTCTCTCACCTTTCCTTTGCATCAAGGAAAGCTTTTGCAAATGGATTGTATTTAATCTTAAGAGCTGTGATCTGGAAAACAAGAAATTGCATTTACTAGTATATTGCTTATTAGCCAGAGGATTTAATTTGGCACCAAGAAACTGGGAAACATCAGTATCTCTCTTTAAATATTCAAATATAATCAGACTTCTTTCCAGGTGTGTTTTTCTATTTGGGTCTGAAGTGGCTGAGTAATTATAGTCTTTCATAAAGAATAGCACATTTCTGAAAATAATTCACAATAAATTTAACCTACTACCAACAGCATTCTGTGTGCACATATCAAACAAACATGGCTCAAAACAGAACTGGGACTGCTTGGGAAACAGTCATCTGTTTCTAGTTCGTGGTCAACACTGACAACTTAACCATAGGATCACAACATGTCTGTACTTTGGGGTCAGACTTACATGTTTAAGAGCACCAGACAGTGCTCTGTGCCTAGTTTGGAGGGATAGCCCCTTCCCTTTCAGGAGGATGCCCGAAGTAAGGAGATGGCCCCCTCTCACTTAAGTCCTGTTCTCAAGAAAATCCCACAGCACTTAACCTACTAGTTTTATGCATGTCCATTTCGATCATTTAGTAGATGCCTTCTAGTTTTAGACAGTTACAAAAAAATAAAGAGGGAAAATGCTAGAATGAGAACTTATTTTGAACTGTTCTCCCCTCTCTCCCAATTTTACAGTTATGCTGAATTATTTGAAAAGGCATTGATTATCAGTCTAAAGTTCGCTTGTCACAGATGAGCTCTGCATTTGCAGAGATCTCCAAAGCAACAGCCCCCGCACCCCCACCGCTCCCTCCCGCCACCACCGCACCTCCTCGTTCTGATAAGCAGTCACAGCTATGAACTGGGTCTCTGGGAAGCAGCGGCTGGTGATCATGCGCTGCGGACCCCCAACTCTCACGATGTGGATTCGTGGCTCATACTTATGTAAGGAGTTCAACATAATCTGAAGGAGACACCAGTAAGCGAATGATGACAAAGTCCTACCGTTAAGGAAACAAACTGTCTATTTGTCCTGCTGGTCAGGAGAAAAATACATCCCTGATGCAGAAAATCCCACAGCTCGCAAGAAAGTGTCTGGACCACTGAAGTTGGTGAGTGTCCCAGGACTAGTTTGGAAAAAGGAGTGTGAGATGCTACACACTACTAAAGGCAATGAATGTGCATCCTGAAATCCTCTGACCATATAGAATAAAGTTCTAAAGCTTCCAGGGTGGCTACGGACAGCTTTAAATGCCTGCGCTTGATTGCGCTTGCTGTAAAAATCCCCAAGTATAGATGTTCTTCAGAAAAGGACAAATTTACAAATTGGTTCCGTCTTCAGGCAGTAGGTACTGGGGCGTCTGCACACCATCAAGGCTATTTTCTACGCCCCTAGGAAGGCTGAAGGCTAGAACGCAGAAGTTCCCCCAAAACTCCGCACCTGTCTGTCTTCAAAGGGGAGGTTTTGCGTCCTCTCCCCGCCTGCCCGCCTGGGTGTCACCGTCATCAGTTTACTATAAACAACACCGAAGGCTTAATTGAGGAAGGCTGTGGCAGTGCCTCCAGGACAAATGTCGCCTCCCGTGCGAGCAGCGTCCCTAGCTAGGCTCCGCCGCGGGAAGGTGCGGCCCCCGCGCGCCCGCCCCCGGCCCGATCACACCTACCTGCCCTCCCCCGTTGAGCTTGTTGGTGAGCTTGACTTTGCTGAAGGAAACCGGCGCCTTCATCCAGTGGGCCCCGAAGTTGGGCGAGTCGGGGTGGATGTAGACGCAGCTGGGCGCCTGCGGCTCGGGCTTGCCCCCGGGCACCCACTCCCCGTTCACGTACTTCCAGCGGTGGTTGTCGGCCGCCACGAAGTCCAGCAGGAAGGAGTACATGGCGTTGGGGTCCAGGCCAGACACGTTCACCTTCAGCACGGGGAACATCCTCCTGCAAGAGGAGGAGCGCGGCAGGAGGGCCCGGCTCTGACCCGGCGGAGCCGCCGCGGAACGCACGGGACAGAGGCATCTGTCATCTCTGGGCCCTTCGGAGCTCACAAAGGGACGCCCAAGGCCTCCTTCCCAGAGCCTTCCTAGGTCCCCAGGTGTCCCCTGCAACTGTCCCCGGCCTCGCAGGCAGGGACGGAGGGGACCTGGCCAAGGGTCTCTGTCCCTGGGCCAAGCTGGGTGGGGCGAGCGTGGACGAGGCGCGGGGCGCCTGGGGACCCCTCCGAGGTGTCCCTCACCCCCAGTCATCCGCCGACAAAAACCCCAGAAGAGTGACAATTAGAGGCCACAAGACTCCGTTCCAACCTGAACGGAAACGAGCCAAAAGACCCCCACTAGGAGAATAATCGCCGGACAGACGAGACCTTCCCAGGCCCTGCCGCCCCGCCGCCGAGGGCGCGGTCGGCGCGCTACCTGCCGTTCTTGGTCACGATCATCTCGTTGGTGAGCTCCTTGAAGCGCAGCCACAGCGCGCTCTCCTCCAGGCCCACGCGCAGCTCGCGCTCCGTGGGGTCGCCCTTCTCGCTGCCCGCCTGCAGCTCGCTCTCCACGGCGCTCAGCAGGTGGTCCACTCGGTACTGCAGGCTCTTCCCCGCGCCCTCCGTGCCGGGGGAGCTCATCCTCCCGCCCGCCCCTCCCCACCGCCCCCCGAAGCCCGACTCGCTACCCGATAGCCACCTTCACCCCGGTGGCGGCCGCTTTTCCCAGAAAAGGGGCCGTGGGGGCCAAGACCCAGCACGGAGCCAGGAGGAGGGCGAGGATGGAGGTGGGGGAGGGGCGGGGGAAGGGGTGGGGGGAGGTTATTCCACTTGAACTCCCGCGAGGCGCAGCTAGAGTGGGTCTCTGGGGAGAGAAAATCGGTTCCCCTCTTCATAAATAGAGCCGCGACGGCAGCCGACGCGGGGAGCGGATTGGGCCGCGCGCCCTTTGAAGCGCGGGGCCGCTGCCCATTGGCCGCTCGCGGCCATATCAGACCCGCCGGGAGGGCCGGGAGCAGCGGCCAACAATGGGCTCCCGCGCTGGTTTCAAGTAAATCCGGGCCCCGACCCAGCCCCTACACCTCCGCCCTCTCCAAAAGTTTGCACCTCCATCAAAGCGGTGGGGCGGGCCCCGTGGGCCGGGAGGCGGTCCGGGGGAGGGCTGGGGGTGGAGGAGCCGGGCGCCGAGCTCGTCCCGGCGCGCACGTCTCCGAGGGGGCTGCCGGCCGCCCGCTACGCTCCCGAAGCCTCGCTCTCCCTGGGCGCCAGGGCCGGCGGCTGTGCCAGGCCCGCAGGCGCACGACGGCGCTCCCCGGAGCCCGCGACCGGCGCGCGCTGCCCTGCTCAAGGGGGCGTCTCTGTGCCGCGCGGGTCGTGCGGGCCTCGCCGCCTGCAAGGCTCAGCGCTCCTCCGAGCCGTGCGGCGTCCCGACGCGTCCCTCGCGCCGCTACTCTTCAGGGCCCTCCACTAACCCTGAGACTGGCCAGCCCGCCGGCGATCTGCGCTCCGCCAGGCGCTCGCCCTCCTGGAAAGGGAAGCCCTGCGCTCGGAGTCTCTGCCGAGAGAGGGAAAGAGACGGAAATCAACCGAGACCCCTTTTAGGACGTTCTCGCTTCCCGTATAAAAACAGGAGCTCGATGACGAGGTCTGCCTGAGCCCTGCGTGTGATCCGGGGTCTTAGTGTGCTTGACGTCTGCTGGCTGCGCTTTGCTTTTGCGGGAGGCGGGAGGGAAGGGCTGGCCTGGGACTCCCCTCCAGCGAGGCTCGGGTGCGCTTTCCCGCCCTGCCCGGCAGCCGGGGGAGCGGGCGGTTTATTACCTCTCGGTGAGAACCTCCGCAAGGAGAGCGCAGGAAAGGTGACAATGAGCAGGAAATAGTTCAATAGGGTGTCCTTAACAATAACATTCCTCCTAAAACGGGAACCCAGGAAGGGGGAGGAAGCAGAAGCCCCACGTCGAGTGCTGCCTGCGCGCCTGCAAGCCCCCTGCCCGCCTCTCCAGAAGGAGGGCGAGTGGCTCCGGCCTCAGTTTCCCGGTCTTCTTCGCGCGCACCCCCACGCCCTCTGGAAAAAGCCAATGCCCAGGTGGGGCATCCCTTGCAGAACAGCCCCAAGCCCCAGGAAGAGGGTTCTTCGGACAGGACTCCAGTCTGTGCCCCGCGTTAGCCCTTTCCTGACCGACACCTGGCCGGAGCCTCGGGGTCTGCAACTGCGTGACAAGCCACCGGAGGGATCCGGACCTGGGACATGGAGGGCCGGCCCTGCTGCGCCTTCGCAGAGCAGCCCTGGGGAGGGCCAAGCACACCTCCAGGGCCGCTTCTCCGCCCACCTCCCATGGGACGGAGTCTGGAGGCCGGGCTACCTCGTTCCTGTCCGCGTTTCTCTAGTTCTTTTGTCGTCTACGATGCATGAATGCCCACGGGGTGATGCGAGGCGCACCAGAAGAACCTCATTTGCCCGCTGACACCCGGACCCTCCTGAGTTGCCTTCCACCCCACTCTTGGGGCCATGGGCTTTTTGGAGCTTGTGTTTTCCGGGGAAATAAAAAATATCTAAAGGGTCATCCCTGCGGCCTTAAGACGGCCCTGTCCTCTGCTCTTGGAGAAAAGGGGACAAGGTGGGTGGGGGGCGGAGGACGAAGAAGTCTGGGTGAAACCCCCAGTGAGGAGCGAAGCTGCTTTACGCCCCTTGACCCCCACGGCGGGAGCTCCCTGGGCGCTGACCGCTTCGGGGTGGGTTTCCCCGAAGTCCAGAAGAGCTCGCGGACACTGGAGGGTTGACTGCGTCGCTCCAGAACCGCAGGTCTGATTGCAGTTCGGCTCCACAAACCGGAGGGAACAAGGCCGATTACGAATAAAAACCCGTCCGGAAAGACCGTTAAATTTCAAACATGCGCAATGACCCGTCTACCCTTCGCAAGGAACAACGGCAGCGCTCCAGAGCAGATCCAGAATTTGCACGGCAGGAGCCGGAGGGTAGGAGGTCACTGCCCGCGCGGCGGCCGCCGGAGCGTCTCCGGCTTTCACCACCGCGGCTTTGTCCTCTCCTCCCTGCTCCGGGGCTTCTGCATCTTTGTGCCTTGGCTCTCAGGACAAGCGTCTCCCACCTCTGGGCCTTTTCAGTGAAGCCTGCAGTGCATGACAGTTTACAGCCAAAAGCTTCCTCCGGCCCGGCTGTAAAGAATTCCCCGTTAATAACAATGTGCTTCCTAGGGGGGGAGGGGTCGGTGCTTCCAGCTGTTTCTGCCCCCAGGTCTAATGCCTGGGAAACCAGCCATTCGGGGCAAATAAGAAGACCTTATGGTGGGGTCTCAGGATGCAATGGTTCCCCCAAAGAACTTATGAAGCACTTTACAAGAAACCACACACACACACACACACACACACACACACACACACACACACACACACACATCAGTTCCAGGAGGCACTTTTCCCCAGGCCAACCCTTCTCAAGGAACAAAACCATTTGTCTTGTCGGAGCAGGTCTCCTCGGTGCGGTAAGGGGCTCAAGGGACCCTTACCACCACTCCAGCTTCCTTCTTTTCTGGAATAAAAAAATAAATTTCTTTTCTCATTATATAATTTGTGCTTATGTAGGATACACTGTGTGCGTGTATATATATGTGGGTGTCTGTATATACATTGTGTGAGAGAGAGAAAATACAAGGATCAAGCACTAGTCACGGCTCACAGCGGGTCTTCCTCACCTTGTCTCATTTTGTCCTGCTGAGTTCATTCTCCCAGACTTGACAAAAGTGTTCTCAATTCCCAGATTTAAAACAGCATGTAAAGGGTGCTTAATAGCAGATCATTTCTGTCGCCAGTCAGTTTATTTGTCTCTTCTATTGAAAGAGATCCAGTGAATTTTGTTATGGTTTTTAACATTGCATAGTATAATTCTTCAGACTCATTATATTGGATTTTTACAGGCCTTTGGGTTGTCTGGGGCACCTTTGGTTTATGGGAAAGAACAGAGATGTGTGTTGTAAAGCCTGTTCTGGAGTACGGAGGCCGGGCTGTGGACACGGCTGGTCAGTCGCTGTCAGCACCAGAGGAGGCAGTCAGGCTACGGCGTGGAGCCTGGTGAAGTCTCCCCTGAACTGCCGGGGCTGGGGGGGCCTCTGCTGCTGGCATTGGATGGCTACCCGCTGAACCAAACCCACCCTCTCCATGTGTTCTGAGCTGCCAAGCTGCATCACACACGGCAGTGTATGGTTTCGTGAGTGGCGTTCACGCATTAAAAACAAACAAGCATGCCTGGCGAGAGGCCAAAGGCTTGAGTTCACAGCATTTCTTCTCAAGCCCACAGGCTGCTGCCCCGGTGCCTTTACAGCTGCAGCCTGCAGAGAGGTCTGTGGGCAGCAGCAGTGGTGTGACACGTGTGGTCCCTCGTGGTGGGCAGCCTGCCTGCTTTCCAGTCCTGGCAGTTCACCAGTTTCCTCATGATGTCTCTGTTCTGATCTCACTTGGGAGCAGGGAGCCCTTTCCACGGCCTCTTCGGTCATGACCCGTGTGGTGCTACCCCCTGCGGTGGCTCCGACTCTGCCCGGGTCTGTCTGTACCCACAGCCCCACGCCCTGCCTGTCCTGAGCACCTCCGTGCTGCCTCTCTTAGACCTTCTGCAGTGCCGAGTGGCCTGTGAGATGGATTTTTCTCACCACTGTCCAGGCGCCTCAGCGTCACACGTCCCTTTTGATTTTTACGGCCCCCAAGGCAGATTTCTATCTCGTGGCTTCAGTTTCCTGTCGCCCCTGTTCCCCAGGCTCCTGCCATCCCACCACGCCTCCCACCACAGTCTTCTTACTCCTCCAGGCTCTGCTTCTTCTTCTCGGAAGCCAGTTTTCTGTGTCTCACTGAGAAAACCAGTTTTCTGAATTTATCTTCAGATTCCTCTCATTTGTTATTTCCCAAGGCCGCTTTTCCTCTGAGTTTCGTGACCGACACTCTGTCCCTCTGCCGTTGACACGTGGCTCCATGCTAGTTTCTCTTCCTGCTGCCTCCTCTTAAATAGAGGGTCCCCCCAGCCTGCCTGGAGCTTGTACCCTGGGGCTGTGGTGGGCCGCCCACACACCCGGTGCTGCACTGTGAGGACAGGGGCAGGACCTGTTTACTCGCTGTGAAACCAGCCCTCGACCCCTGGGGCCCTTACAGGTACCTGTGTGGGACTGTTGGCAAAACTGAAATGCAGCTGGCATGCCTATCTGTGAGGAGCAGAAGCCACTGTTCTCCAACCCCCCTGGGGGCATACTGCGGGCATTCTAACCACCACACCGGACAAATTGTCAGCTCCTGACATTTACTGAAATGCAAGAGAAGCTAGAGTCACACACTCATGGACTCAAATAGTTAATTATTTAAAGATAGTAAATTCTCTGTGGAAACTGTGTGTAACATGAGGCTCAAAGCATGAGTGGAGATAACTCTTCCAAGAGAAGTGGGGACCGAGAAGGGACTATCACCCCAGGCTTAAAATTACTCAGGAAATCATGACTGGGGACTCTGCTCAGTCATTTAATTCATGATTATATGTAAAGTACCACTGGGCCTCTTCTTTCTCCTTTCTCTTTATTGTATTTTGGAACATCCCATTTTGGCAGGAAATGGAACATCAAGTCCCAAATTAACTCTCTTGCGGAAAGAACATGGAGGCGAGGCAGGCTGCAGTGTATCTGTGCATGCTTCCGGGCCGGCTCCTTGTCTGCGTCCCTGTGTGGCAGGAAAGGTGGACATGGTGTCCCACATCACCACAGACTGATCATGCCCAGAAAGGGATTGGGACAGCAGGCTCTGGACTCAGAGGTGCAGGGACCAGACACTTGCCTGGAGGAGGCAGAGGTAGCCAGGGATGAGGGGCCTGGGGAGAGGGCAGGGTTCCAGGCCCAGGAGTGGAAAGTGGTAGTCAGTACCATTAGATAGGCGGCAGGCTGGCCGGAGAACGTGAGGCACGCGGAGCCCCCAGGTTTTCCTGTACCTGACCCAGGGCCAGAGGTGAGAATAACTGAGAGCGCACTTCTAATGCCAGAAGAAACCCCCAAGGCACATCACCTTTTTAATAAGAACAAGCGGGGTGTAAAGACAGGACAGCCACACTCGTGGGAAATCTCTTAGTGAGACAAGCGTGCAAAGCAGAGCGCAAGATGGAAAAGGAGAGCAGGGACCAAGCAGGTGGATGTGGGCAGATGGCCCTGAAATGGCTGGGACTTCAGCATCTTCCAGGACAAGCCAGAAAGAACTCTAGACAGGGCCAGCTATGTACCCTAGGAAGCAGGGCTGCTCCTTCAGAGGTATTCTGGAGAGATCCCCAAGATCTACAGGCAAGAGCAGAGAGAGTGGACAGATTGTAAGAGTCTTTTGGCGAGGGCTGATCTGGGGGCAGAGGAAGAAGGAGAGACAAAGCAGAGCAGCAGAAACCTACCAGAGGGCTTGGATGGAGGAGGCTGCGGCTGGGGGAACTGGGGAGTGACAGACAGGCCTGAGGGACAGCTGGGGTGCATGTATCTGGTTAGAAGGACCAGCGGGAGGAGCTAAGATATGTCCTCCCTACAGTATCAAGTACCAGACTGATAGTAAAAATGGGATGAAGGAGGGACTTAGCACATCTGTGAGAGGAGATTCCCAATCAGTGGTTCCCACCACAGGGACTCTTCCAGCTGCAAAGAAGCTGTGGAGGAGGAAAGGCATTTGGGAATTAGGATGGGCTCATTCTACAGCCTGACTCACTTCCAGCTTCCAGGGTCCGGCCTGTACCAGCTCCAGAACACAGGGGGAGGGGTCACGTTCCCGAGGCCTGGGAGATGCCAGGCTGGGCATATGGCATCATCCCGCAGTGGCAGCCCCGCAGGGCACAACATCCCCTTACATCCAGGCAGACGAGGCTCGCAGAGGGAGTGAAAATGGAGCAGCATTAGAATTTCTGATTTGTCTTATTTTGAACACATCTTATTTCCACTAGACTAGGTTAAATGTATGGCAAGTGGAAACAAATGTATTTTTCTCCCTCCCACCCATACATTCACATAATCATTTACAAAATAAATCTAGGGGTGTGTGTGTGTGTGTGTGTGTGTGTGTTTGGAAAGGGAAACTGGTTGGCTTAAATACTTTTGAAATCTGAACAAAAACTTAGTAACATAAAGAATGACAATATGATAGGAGCTGGAGCAGGGGAATCTATCACCTCACCAGCCTGCAGAGGAGCGGAGATGCTGGGAACAAGACAGAAGAACACAAGCCAAGTAATACATTCTCCTAACCAGGTTTCCAGAGAACCCTATGGAAGTCATATTTATCCTTCATATTTAAAAAGGTTCATAATAAAATACAACATAGATAAGAGGGGTAAAGTTTTCCCACAGCCACACAGTCAGTGTGGAACCAGAATTTCAAGCCATGCTAGTGGACAATCGTAATTCCAAAACAGGAATGGGAAGACTCCAGGGATGTCCCTTGGCCTTTTACTAACTCCCCACATGATTATCAACTTGTGTAACTTTCAAACATCATCACCGACTTCAGAGGCTGGCTTTAAAAATATATATACTTGTACTATAGCTTTATCATTTGGGTTTTAGAGGGATTAGAGGATTAAAGGCACTGAAAGAAAACCCTGGGAATGCCGTGGGAACTTTGCACAGGGCTGCCTGATGGGGTTTGGACGCAGGGTGAAAATTCTCATATATTTCTCATGTTTGGGGACAGACAAAATTTTAAAACCTAAGGATGTGGGACTTTTGGTAAATTTTTTTTTTACAACAGGACATAATGTGAAATCCATCAAATCCAGGCCTGCAGTGTCCACTTATCTGTCTGTCTTGGCTGCTTGACTCTCCTGATGATGGCACAGTGATGCAGAGAGCATGCAGGCTGAGCAAATGGGCGCTGTAGCTGCCTAGAGAGAAAAGCATGCCAGGAGCCCTGGACACGTGAGCCGGGGTCAGCAGAGAAACCCAAGGGCAGTCCTGGGCCCCACTCCCTCACCCGGTCTCCTCCTCTTCCCAGACTTTGAAGTGAATCCTAGACATCAGATCTTTTCACCCAAAAAAGAAATATTACAGCATGTGTCCCTAAAAGATAGGAATCGTTTTGGTTCAGTCTAACCATTAATACCATTCTCACACCTAAGAAAATTAAAAGCGGTCCTTAATGTCATCAGACAGGAAGTCAGTGTTCGAATTTCCCTGTTAGTCTCGTAAGTCCATGAGAAAATTCTTATACAGATCTCTTGATGTCCGTGTGCAAGAGTTCCCATAGGTGGGTCATAAGCCTAGAAAAGGAATTTCTGGATAATGTCTACTTTCAGTATTTCTACAATATGCTGAATGGTTTTCCAAACAGGTTGGATCAATTTTAGATGTCACCTGCAGTAAGGCCCCCCTTGCTTCGCATCCCGGCAAACATTTGATATCATCAGACTTTATCATTTTTCCAGTCTGATGGGTATAAAAAGGAATGTCATGGTTTTAAATTGCATTTGCCTGATTACTAATAATTTTGAAGTATCCCACTGAATCTTTTTTTAAATTGAGTTACAGAAGTACTACTAAAATGCTGGTACTAATCATTTTTTGATTTTATAAGTAGCAACACTTTCTCCCACTTTGTGACTAGTCTGTTCACATCCTTGATGATGTTCTTTTAGGGACAGAAATTCCAAGTTTTAACATATCAGATATATTACACTTCTCTCCATTTTACTCTTTTTGTGCCTTTAAGAGAGCCATTCCTATACTCAAGATAGTCTCTTGTATTCTCAAAGATGTAGAATTCTGTCTTTTTACTTTTGGTATTGACTTCTGTGCCGTAAGATGAGACAGAGATCCAGTCTCCGTGCGGCAAACCAGACTAAGAACGTTTCATTAAAACACCCACTGTTTTGCCAAAGATAGCAGTAAGCCTACAGCAAAGAGCTTCCACTCAGCATCTGATTTTAGGCTCTCTGATTCAGGCTCCCTAATCTAATTAATTGATTCATTTTCATAGCCTCCTAGTCCTTACACATATTCTCAAATTTCTTCTTAAAATTTGTTTAATGACATCAACCATATTTGTATTTTCTGCATCTGATAATTTCCATTATCTTGATTCTCTGTGAGTCTGATTCTACTGACTTTTATTTATACTGATTCTCATTCACGGTTCTGTATTTCTGTCCAAAAAATGTTTCATTATAATGACTATAATATTTATTTGATGGTGCCATCATGGCTTACATAACTCTGAATTAAAGAAAGAGAACTCTACCATTTGATTGTTTCTTCATCCTTTTCATCTAGGTAGGATATGCCAACCTTATTCTGATCCATGTGGTTAGTCCAATAGTGCCTCATCACCATAACCTCCTAGAAAGAAGAAAAAGGGGAAAACCATATAGATGGAACTCTGATGGCACAGAGCGCTGGGATGTGCACCCACCACCTCTTACAGTTCTAATTCCTGGCCATTTGCTCTTATTCACCAGGGAGTCATCAGAAATTCGTTCCCCCAGCTCCTGCCCTTACACTGGGAATCTCCATTTCCCCGGCTGCTGTCCCATCTGAACTCTGCGTGCCCTTTGCCCCCACCCCACCAAGGCTGGGCTCTCCCTGTCTTGCCTGCGGGTGGTACCCAGAGCTGCTCTGACCACAGCCTTCCATCCTCCAGCCTCTCCTGCTTCCCCCTGTGCTTTGACCTCCTGGGGAACCACATCATCAACCCTCTGGGCAGAGGGAAGACAGGAGCCAGCCGCAGCATGGTGGGCCTGGATCGCTCGTGCCAGGGCCAGGGGTGCTGGGGCAGCCCTGGGAGGAGCACGCTCCCCCTGCCCCATGCTCTGGAAGGCTAATCCTAAAGGAAGAGAGAGGCTGCTCTTAAAGATTGTATGTAAATTGTTTTTCCACACATATACTCTTTAAATAGTGTTAATGCCAACATATTTCTTTCTGCAAATATGTTTTTTTCCACTTCACTGAACTCCATGACATTAAGCTTTCTTGGGATCACAGACCTCCTTAATAATCTATTTTTTTTTAAAAAAACAGGCTACGAATCCTTTCTCCAAGAAAATCACAAGTACATGATCATATACAACATATTCAAGGGGTTTATAGCCCCCAGCTCATGAATCTTAGGTTAAGCACCTCAGTCTATGTGTTTGCCAATAGACACCCCCATTCATGGCTCTCTGAAGACTGTTTCACTTATAAATTGTTCCCTGTGCATCCATCTATGCTTACCAAAATCCCTGCCTCTTTCCCGAATCATATGAACCCTCAGCGCCATCATATCTCAAGTGGAAAATTTCGACCACTGGAGAAATCATGAAAACGTTCTCCCAGATTTTGGAAATAAAGCTCATAAATTTTGGATTAGCATTTCATACTCAACAATCCTGTGTTTGGAACATGTTCTGAGAGCCACAGATATTGGCTAAGTAAAACAGTATGTGCTTCTAACAAGAAAAATTAATCTTCGCTAAAACCCATTATCAGAGAAATGAAAACAATTGACTGTTAACAAGTGTGTGAGTGTGTGTGTGTGTGTGCAGGAAGAAAATAATCTCTCCCGCAAGTGCCATAGAAATCCAAATGAATGACTCATGACTGCACATTTGCTTTATGTGTTGGCTTGAAGTCAATATCTACAAAACATCTACCAGTCAATAGAATTTGCCCAGGAAACGAGACGAAGAGGACACTTAGTGCCAGATAAACCTTTCCTGTCTTCCGTTTGGGGTTTACACCCGGGTACCCAAGAGAACGGCATCCAGGTTGTTTCTTGGAGAACAGAAAGCAAGGGCAACCTGAAATGGAGAGGAACTAGCAACTCCTTTCCAGCCAGATTCCTAGGGCTTTCTAAAAATTGCCTGCCTCTGTGCTAAGCTGCATTTTTATGGTTAAGAGATGGTGATGGGTTACTCTCTCAACTGCAAGGTGAATTAATTCAAATATTATCTCTGTTTATTTCACTCAGGCTGGAAAGGACTCCCAAACAAACGTGGATGTTAACAAGACACCAAAGTAATAAGAGACCAAACCCCAGTGTCATGCCCCAAAGTCCTGCAGGGCTGGACTAAGGCTGAAAACACCTGTCCCGCAGGTGCAGCTGAACACAGTCAGAGGCCAGGAGGCTTCTCCCTAGTTGGAGGCGGGCTCAGCAGTGCTGCTCTAGCTCCTGACCCGGAGACCCTCTTTGCCCCTCCTTTCTGGGGTTATGGGGAACGGCTGCGAGGTGCCTGGCATGGACGGCGTGCTCCATCATATACTGGACACTCATTACGACTGTTCCCTGAATGGGTGTAACTCATCTGGTACCAAGAACTTGCCACTTAAAGAGCTGCTACCATGTGCCAGGCATCAGGTAACACACTTTACCTACGCTACTGAATATAGTCCTGGCCACAGCCCAGGACAAGTCATTCCCGCACCCACTGTACAGTCGGAGTGAGACCACGAGGTCACAAAGGGGCAGGCGGGTGCGTCCCGCATGGTCCATGGCGCCATGGCATCTCGGAGTGAGGAGCGGAGGGGGCACTGTGTGGACTGCATAGGTGGGACGGAACCAGGAGCCCATTCATTCATTGATTCGTTCAAGAAAAATTAAGAGAGCCAGTTACCAAATAAGCAGCAGATTCTTTGGTGAGCAGGGTGGCCCAGCCCCTGCCGGGTTTCCAGCACAGGGGAGCACAGGGCTGAGACAGGTAGACAGACAAGCCAGGGCCAGCGTGCGTTCTGGGCACAAGGGCAGGAAAATGTGGGGGTGGGAATCCAAGCTGCCCACCCTCCTGGGGGCCCCCTGGGAGGATTCCGGTCAGGGTGGTGTCTGGGCTGGGATTATGTCAGGGCCGACCTAGGCCTCACATTCAGGCTTCTTGGACCTCAGCACCCTTCCACTGCCAAATTCTCAAAAACAGCAGTTGGCTGGTTTGCAACATTGCTCGTTTCTGGCATTTTTCTAGATTATTCACACGCCGCATTGGCCATGTGGTGTCTCCCTGCATTCTGACTGGAATCCTTTTCCTACCGGCCCGGCTGCCGCATTTCGGGAGGCTGAGGACAGGCCGCTGTGGCTGCTGACCCGCCGGCGGCCAGACTTCTGTCCTGCGCCCCAGGCTGCCCTCTGCGAGGCCTGTGTCCACTGGAGAGCATGTAACCCAGCTTTCAGAAGCAAACATTGCCTTCATTTTTTGTTGTCATTGTTTTCATTACATTCAGAAGGTGAAAAATAATTTTTTTAAACAATTTGGTAAAGTTGGACTAGTAATGTGTGTTCATTTGTTCTTATTTAAAATTTTTCATTATATGTTCTTTGATATCTTAGAAGATAGTGCTGAGAAATACTGTCAGTCTGGGAGCCCATCCCCTCTGGGACGGCCCACCCGTGCGGCAGCTTGCTGGGCCGGGTGTGGCAACCGAGGGAAGGGGCAGAATTTGACCACAGACGGCAGTGCTGCTCTGGTTTCATGTTGGCGTCAAGTTAGAATCAGGATATTTTTATTTCCGTTAAACTGAAACAAATCTCCCTGTCCTCTGGTCACCACACCCAGATCTGGCCTGGGATGTGTCTTCATCCTTACATCTCAGTGGTGGCCACCGCTTACCTGCCTGCAGCCCTCCCACCTGTGCCGGGATGTCTCTGGAGAGTCTGCCCACAGCAGCAGGAAGGACCCGCCTCGCAGGCAAACCCCCAGGGCCGGCCCTGCGTCTGCGCACCCCCAGATCTAAGACAGAGCGTCCCTGTGTGGCTTCCAGACCCAACGAGGCTGAGCAGACCTCAGGCTCTGCCCTCTGGGCCCCGACCTGCCCGCCGCCTCCCCCTGCCGGCACCCTGGTCAGGTAGCACCAGGCAGAGAAAAGCAAACAGAAGCTGTCGGGCTCCGCACCCCTTCCACACACAGTGTCTCCATGTTTCCTCCTGCTGGAGGCCTTGCCCTTCTTCATCTTGCAAGAAACACTGGTGAAACACAGCCCCGACCCCAGGCACTAGGCTTCCATATATGGACGAATTACATGTATGGATTTTGTATGGAGCATGTTGACATCCACCCATTATTACAGCTCATGAAACCACATTTGCCTTTTACACCTACAGAGTGTTAAAAATAAAATGGGCCTAACCTGGGGAGTTGGGGGCCCATGCAGTACCCACAGCTGCAGGGGTGCATCCTAGACTGGGGGCTCCATCTCCACCAGGCTGCTCGCTGGCGTGGACATGGGCTGCTCACTAGCCTGTGGGCCTGTTTCTGACCCACAGTACGTGATGAGGACTCCTTACTCAGAGAGGCGTGAGAAGGGTCCGCAAACAGCCACAGAGAAGCCTGCCCAGCACCTGGCCCAGAGTGGGCACTCATTAGCTACAGCTTCTCTCATTGCTGATGGTAGATGCAACATCTGTCACCATGCTGTCCCCTCCCCTCGTCTGCGTCCTGGACTGCCATGGGACTGCAGGGGCAGAGGCAGGGACACTGTGCCTTGGAGGGAATTCCCTGCAGGCCTCCGCCAGCTCTGGAGGCCAGGCACCTGCAGGTCCCCTTTGGGCCCTATCCCAGCTCAAGCTGCGGACCCCACAGTGGCAGTTGCAAGGTGTCCCCTCCATATAATGCCTGTGGTGACAGCTGTGGACCCTACCGGCTCTCACCTGGTTCTCACAACAGCTCTGCGAGAACAGGAGTAATGACTGCCACTGCAGTTACCTCTGAGGACACAGACTCCAGGGCCAGCTAAAGACCTCCTCAGCATCACCCTCTACGGACGGCGGCCTGGGCTAGGCCCCAGGGGTCTCTTCTCCTGTTGAGGCCAAGCTGCTGAAGCAAAGGGCAGGGTGAGCCCCCAGCAGGGCCCCGGGGGCTCCGAGCAGGGCAGTTCACAGGCAGAGGAAGCAGGCGCCGCTGCCCCCTTCGGGTGCCCTCTCACGCTGGATGAAGCATGTGCCCGAAAGTCATGCTGCCATTCATCCCCGCACACACGGACAGCAAACACTGGGATAGAAACCAACAGCCTGTCGGCAGCTCCTGGGGAGCAGCTGCTTGACAAATTGCTTTTCTTGGAAGAGTACTCAGGCCCATGGCAGATACACAATAATCAGAAGACGCGGTACCTGAGCACTTATGGCTAAAGAATGTAACCTGAGGAAGGGCAATTTCAGCCCCAGCTGAATCCTGGAATCCCTCCTGGAGGAGGAGACGATTAGCTAACAAGAGGGAGGAAGTAAAGGAAGTGGGTCAAACCCCAGCTCAGGAGAAGGAATTCGCCTGTCATCTAAACTGGAGTGGAGGGGGAAAGGAAGCTAGCCTATGCATTGGCCAGAAAGTCAACAGAATGCAGTTCTGTGTGCACGGATGTCCTCACAAGGTGCAAGGTGCTCTCTGCCGCCCTGCGCAGTCCACAGCAGTGGCTGGATCTGGTCTTGGGCTGAGCTGGGCCTCGGGGCTTACACCACCTCCAGGTGCCTTTAGTCGATGCCCAGTGAGGTATTTGGCCAACCCTGCTGCCCCCCATTTGGCCCAGGAACTGAAGCCCTGAAGTGCTGAGAGGCACCACCGGTGGGCACAGGTCTCTGCCCGGCGTCAGTGTGCAGACAGATGCAAACCTCCCTGGGGAGCCCTGCTCTGCGTTTGGCAGCAAACATGTCAACTTTGCAAAGACATTTTTTTTACAAGTGGGTTTTCCTTAGTCATCTGTGTTTCTAGGAGTCCTAAATCTTCATGTCTCTACATTCACCATATAAGAAAATGGACCTCAAACTAACGGAAAAACAAAGCAAGCTGAGCATTTCTAAAAACCTGGTTTTCCATCTTTTTAAACTTAGCATTTTGCAGTTTTTAGTAACTATCAAAAGTGAACAGCATGTCCTCAGCATGTAAATTAAGTATGGATAAGGTGTTCCGAGGAAGTGGGGGGCCTTGCCCCTCACCTTCACAACACTTTCCACTGTTCCCCTGGGACCTCACAGAGCCTTGGCTTGAGGAAACCCGGATCAGTGACAGAAGAGAAGCCTTTGACTATCAGCATTTCCGTCCAGTGCCTTTATGTTTGCATAATTATTTGGACTGGTTTAATCCAAGGGAAGAGAATATTTTGAAAGACAGAGCCAGTTTCTGATTGGAAGGACAACCGGCCACAGGACCCCTGTGCTCAAGGAGCTGCCATCCCTGGATAGGGAGCTGCCATGGGGAGGCCCTGGAGGGGGGCAGCATTTGCATTTCCCAGGCCAGACCACACCTTTCCTACAGTTGTCATTTCCCCGATTATTTGACCTGATTAAAGGAGGATGGAAAAGTACTGAGGCCCCTAAATTGCAACGCCAAAAGCTGGGATTCTCTCTTCAACCACAACAGCAAGGCCGCCTGATTCAAATGCTAATAGCCGGGTCTGAACTGGCCCCTCAAAGAGGGAGACACTTTCCCTGCAAATGACCAGAAAGTCCCTCCTCTGCCGCCAGAACCTGCAGGATTGATTCTTCAGCCTGGACCTTCTGTTAAATCACTTGGAGGGAGACATCGCAGAGGCGGTCTGGTGCGCCCAGCCTTTCTGTGCAAGAGCAGAGGGCCTTTGATGGGGACAGACTCTGACTAAAGAGCGCCGACTCCCTGGTGACTCCCATCCCCTGGGTACATATCCGGGAAGACATGTGAATGGATCTGGCACAACTTGGAAATTCTTTGCTGGAAAGGCCACAGTTTTAGAGTCAGTTGCCACCATCTTAATTCATCCTAATTCCGAGGTGGCCTTGCTTCCTTGCGCTCTGCAGGAAGGAAGGGGCTTCTCAGCCCCATGTCCCTGTCCTCCCATGGGGCCTCTACTTGCTTAGGGGAGCTGGAGAGAGCCCAGCTTGGGGCCAGAAGGTCCAAGTTCAAGTCCTACCACTCAGGGTGTGCCCTTGGGCCAAGTACAGGGCTCTGTGCACCTGTGTACCTGCTCAGTCTCAGGGACCGAAGAGACCAATGCCAGCCTCCTCCATAGGCAAGGACGGGGCACAGACCGGAAGACCATCAAAGCTCCACCTCTGACCAACCTTGGCCAGGCGGGCTAGCACCCCAAGCCTGAGCTCCACCTGGTTACAGTCCCCCTTCTCTACCACGGGCAGCTGCTGGGTAATGGTGAGGCGCTAGCCTGCTGGGAAAGCTCTCTGTGTGAGAATGCAGAGCATGGGCAGGGGCAGAATTAGGGTAGGTCATGACATGGAGGCTTTGAAGCCATTTCTCCATGGTCTCTATGGCTCTCTTTTACCATTATTCCAGTTATTAAACCTTTTTCCTGTTAGGTCTTGTGTTTGCCTCTCTACCACATATGCAGTCACACACATTTAGACTTTGCACCTACCCCGTGCCCAGCTGGGGGCACGTTGCTCACTGCGGGATTTGCTCTGGTGCTGCCTCGGTGCTCCGGCGAGACTCAGTCCCCTTCTGCCAGCACACGCATGTTTGGAGGAACAACGCCAGTTAAAGTTCCTCTGGGCAGATGCTTTAAGGGGTTCTGGTCCCCAGAGAACTGTTATACACCCCTCAAAGGTAATGATCCCTCTTCTCCACCTCTACTTCCTGAGAGTCCCGCAGCACAGGCCACTTGAGCTTACTTTTGAAATTTGCTGCAAGCCAGGTTCTCTCTTACCAATGGGACTCCAGGTCTCCCGCAGGCCTGCCCTGGCCAAGCCACTGTGACATACCAGGCAACTTTGGAGTTCTGCCACCAGCTCTTCATTTGAGGCCCTTCCTCCACTTCCTTTTTTGTATTTGAAATGTTTACTTGTTCCTCTGTCACTTTGGGGTGACTGAATTGCACTTACGATTCCCAATGAAAAGTCTTCAAAATCTTATTGGTGCCATTCATGATTCTGTCTCTTTCAGGCACTGAAAATCATTCCTAGTTTCAGTTTTGGAGTGCAGTTATTATTCTGAAAGACTATCTTTGTGGAAGTTTACGCTCTCTTACCAAATTTCTTCTTATAATTGAAAGTAGATTTCTCCTTTGCATATCGAAATTATGTTTCTGAGACACTTCAGTTCTGAAATTGGTTCAGAGTTCAATTTTATTCTTGCTTCTTATGGTAATGACTTAGGAAAGAAAAGAATTTGCAGTGTTTAAGTGCTGCTTTATGTAATACATCAAAGAACCTTTAATTTTACTGAGTACAGGAGATTCCCTTCTCATATGCACTCTGAGCTGCTCTTTACAAAATATCCTAATTAATAGTAAGTATGGCCAAATATACTTGGGACTCAAGCACAGAACATTCCTCGTGTTTGGATAGAGATGTCAGTGTGTTCTAAGGACTCGACAGGAATGGATACCCCGTGGAGAATTTAGACAAGACCCAGTTATGGCTGGTGTGGGCGGCACATCCCTGCCTTGTTTGTGGTCGGCGCCCCGCAGCCCCATTGTGCCCATGTGCCTGTGTGTCCATCCTGTATCCTCTATGCTGACGTTCATTTTCTTTGAAAGACTTCACTAAACTCTATTAACCTCTAGCAAGACTGACAAAAATAAAAAGACATACATTACCATATCAGGAATAAAACAGGGACTATCACCACAGATCCTTCAGCTATCCAAATTATAGCATGGGAATACCATAAATTTATACTCATAGACTTGACAGCTTAGAAGAAATGGACCATTCCTCAGAACCCACAAGCTACCAAAACTGAGCCAATATAAGAAAGATAACATTAATAGTGCTATAACTATTTAAAAATTTGAATTTAGAAATCTCTAGACACTAGATGATGTCACAAGATAATTTTATCTCACATTTAAGGAAGAATGAACACAAAATCTGATGCAATCTTTTGCAGAAAATACATGAAGAAGGTGTACCTCCCAACTCATTTCATGAGGTTAGCATTACCCTGATACCAGAAGCAGAGAAAGACAACCCACCCCCAAAAAAGAAACTATAGACCTCATGATGTGGAGTCAAAATTTTTCGTGAATGTCGAGTCAAAAAATCTCAGCAAAACTTTAGCAAATCCAGTCTAGCAATATGCAAAAATAATAATATACCCCAACCGAGTAGAATTTCCAGATATGCAAAGCAGGTTCAGTATTCAGAAATCAGTGTAAACCCCCAAATCAATAGGCTAAAAACTCAGTTTGTGCAAAAAAATGCATTTGACCAAATCCTTTACCCAGTCATATAAAATCTCTCAGCAAACTAGAAATAGAGGGGAAGTTCCTCAAACAGAATCTATGAAAAGCCCACAGCTAGTATCCTATGTAATGGTTAAAGACTGAAGACTTTTCCTTTAAAATTGGAAATGTGGCAAGGATGTCTGCTCTCACACCTCTCATTCAACATAGTATTGGAAATCCTAGTGCAAAACAAGGGAAGAAAGAACAGATTTGAAGAAAAGAAATAAAACTTCTCTATTGGAGAGATATGGTTGTCTATGTAGAAAATCTCAAGCAATCTACAAAAAAAACCTCCCAGAACTAATTAATGAGCTCAGTAAGATTACAGAATACAAGATACACAAAATCGATTGTACTTCTAGATTCTAAAATTGAACAAGTAGAAATATAAATCAAAAATGAAATACCATTTGTAATTTCTCCAAAGAAAACAAAATCTTATGTATAAATCTATCAAAACATGCACAGAATCAGTTTGCTAATAATTAGAAAGTGCTGATGAAGAAATCAAAGAAGACCTAAGTAGTTGGAGAGACTTACCATGTTCCTGGATTATAAGGTGTCAATTCTCCACAAATTGATCCACATGTTTAATGGAATCTCTATCAAAATCCCACCAAAATTTTTGTAAACCTAGACAAGCTTATTCTAAATTTATATGGGAAGGGAAAGGCCCTAGAATAGTCTGAAAAAAATGGAAAAAGAAGACTAAAGTAAGACAAATCACTCTTTCTGATATTAGCCTACTATATAGCTACAGTAATCAACACTAAGACCAATATGATATTGGTAGGGGGTTAGACAAATAAATGCATAGAACAGGCCAGAGAGCCCAGAAACAGAACTACTAAATATGGTGGACTGGTTTTTTATATGCAAAAGCAATTTAATAAAATATTAACAAACCAAACCCAACAACATGTAAAAGAAGTACACAGCCATGACCAAGTGGGATTTATCCCAGGTATGCAAGGCTGGTTCGACATTCAAAAATCAGTTAATGTAACCATTACATCAATAGATGGAAAAGAGGCAAATGTCATTTGACAAAATCCAATACCCATTTGTGATAAACACTCCCAGCAAACTAGAAACTGAAGACAACTTGCCCATTGATCAAGAACATCCGCAGAAACCCTACAGCTAACCTCATACCTCTGGTGAGAAACCAGATGGTCCCCCTAAGAACAGGAACAAAGCAAGAGTGTCCCCTCACCACTCATAGCCAACACTGTTCTGGAAGTTCTAGGAAGGAAGAAAAGGTATATAGATTGGGAAGGAAGAAATAAATCTATGTTCAGAGATAACTTGATCATCTATGTAGAAAATGCCAAGAATTGTTCCCCTAAAAAATGCCCAGAAGTAGGTGATTATACCAGACCTACAGAATACAAGGTTAATAGGCAAAGTCAATCACTTTCCTATACACCAATAGTGAACAATTGGCATTTGAAGTTAAAAAGACAATACTGCTTACATTAAAATACCATTTACATTACCTTAAAAAAGAATAAATCTGACAAAATAGGGCTAAAATTTTTATGAGGAGAACTACAAAGCTCTGATCAAATAAATCAAAGATCATCTAAATAAATGGAGAGATATTTCCTGTTCATGGATAGGCAGACTCCATACTGTTAAGATGTTTTATTTTTATTACGTTAACCATAGTAAAGATATTGCACGTCATGTTCTGGATTCCACCAACTGTGCTCAAGTTTACCAGGAGTGATGCAGTGAATTCGTTTCACATACAGTGTTAAGTCTATAGCCTCATCGCAGGATCATTTTCTGTTCATTCTGCCAAAGCTCTCACTTGGCAGAATGAACTACTCCTGGAGTTGTACTTTCAATGATTTTCTGTGATTTTTTTAAAGTTATTCAGTCTTGAAAATGTATCTTTATCAAACACACGCATGTGGTGATTCAAAATGTTTGAAGACCGGTGCTGCGTGGGCACCTCCCAATCGCGTGGAAGCTGGAGTCCTGGGGTTCCGCTGTGCGCTGTGGGGTGGCCCCGGCGGCGGGCGTGGGGCAGACTCCCTTGAGGCCTCAGCTGTTCCCCAAACTGCACACAACTCCAGGTACTTCTCACCTCGATGTGCTGACACCCGCATATAAAACAAAATTCTCACACTGGAAATTTGTTGAAATACTCATTCTTCAAATCCTCACAAGTTTTCCTAAATGTCATCCGACAGCATGTGCGTCAGGAATACATCCTCCTTTGTCACCTGACTGTTTTCTGTATATTATTTTGGCCATTTTAATCTCAGCTGAAAGACCAAGATTTCTCAAATGACTCATGACTGTTTCACCGCTCTCTAAGGAGGCTTCTAAACGACCCTCCCCAAGGTGGTGAGACTGTGAAATATCGGCACGTGATTTCAAACGTCTCGAGAAATGTGGCAGTTCAGTCAGAAAGTTCCCAACATTGTTTTAAATATCTTGCTAGGTCACGAACTCATGGAGTTATCAGCTAATGTTCTGAGGGGAGAGTCAGCGTGAGTGGCACTGTGGGATATAAATCCACATTTTTTGCAGGATTTTTATAACTTTTTTTCCCTGAGTTGGTCAGGCCACCTTTTCAGGAAGCTGACCAAGAGCTCCTCCTAGAGCCTGAAGACTGTCCCCTCCGCCATTTTCCGTGGCTTCTTTTTCCTACTTTTGGATCATCACCAGTGCGTGGAGAAGCAAAATCTGCCAGTTCACTTAACCCCACACACGAGAACTGCAGTGTGTCGCCGAGCTGGAGGGGTGACGCAAGCACTGCCTGTCCCACTGGGTGGCCTCACGGTGCTTCACTTAGCAGTATGAATTCTTCCTGCTAGAGAACCCACTTCTGTCCCGAAAAGTGTATATGCTGTAGGCCCCCCAGTCCATGCCCTGCCCTGGCACCGTATGACCAGCTGACACGCAGGACAGTGGGCCTGCTTGTTAAATACCAGCTGCACTTAAATTCCTTTTCATTTTTAGAAAAAATAATATAAATAGATGTTTTCTACCACCCCTAAGTGGATAATTTTGAGCAGCCCATTTTGGAAAACACTGACGCACACTCTTGAATTTTAGGATTTTATCTCCTTTCACAGGGGACGTAGTTCTTACCCAAATGTTGATGAGGGTGGCAGGGTGGCCAGCCCTCTTCAGCCGGAGGCACTGGGGCCACTGCACAAACCCCCACATGTGAAACGCCTCCCAAGGTGGTAAACTCCGTCCACTAAGTGTTTCAACACATCTGCCCTATTTTGAAGAGCTACGTAAGGAAGGTGGGCTCTCTGCCCTGCAGGGGTTGGCGAGCAGCCTGACAAGGGACACAGAGGTGGGTGGCAGTGCCAGGCGGGCCGCAGGAAAGGGCCGAGTGCAGTCAGAAGCCAGGGTGGTCGGCAGGCACCAGGGAAGGGGAGAGGCAGCATAGAGGGGCTGGGGCTTGTGTGGTCCTTGAAGAGAATGCCTTGAACAGGGGAGGGCCGGGGGAAGGGATAGGTGGGGGGAAAAAAATCCTTAAACCCTGGAATGCAGACACCGAAGTCAGAGGATGGAGAAGAGCCCCCAGCCCTGGCTGGTGGGGGTCAGGCAATGTTCCAGGGGGAGCAGAGGGTGGACATGGGCTCCTCGTCCAGGGGCCTCACTTGGCCCTAGGGGAAGCAGGGTGGAGTTTTGAGCAGGATGGTAGGCTATCAAATAATCGTATTAGGGGATTAGATTCTGTGATGCGTACGCAGCGTGGGAGGAAAGGTAGTAAACTGGGGGAGATTCTAACACCTGCGCTGCGGACCCTGGTTAGGGCTGAGTGGTTCCTTAAGGAAGAGTGAGAACCTGCCCCCACCCTCACCACCCCTACCCCAGGCCCTTCACAGAAAAAGTTTGGCAAATATAAATAGTAAATTCCAAATCTCTTACTAACTGTTGATACAATTAACCAGTGAATCTCTTAAACTTTTCTCCTTCAGGTACGTGTCCGTCCCCCCCGCCCCCCCCACCCCAGTGAAGGCAGCTGATGTCAACACGGCCAAGGGCCGGGCCCTTTCAAGGTGGTTTCCTTCATCAAGCCCAGCAGATAAATGGTGTGGAGGGCCAGCAGAGGGGAGGCCGTCCGGCCGGGCTTCCTGTTGTTCCAGCATTAACATACCTACTCTCCGGATCAAAGGCAGCCTTGCTGTCCCTGTGTGCTCCCAACAGGGGAGAAAAAAGTCTAATATAATTAAAAATACGCTGCAATTTGGTATAATCTGAAACTGTGACACTTTGTTACCAAGAATCAAGGTTTATGGAGGGCGGGACCACTTTAGAATATGCCTGAAACCCTAACCTTTTCTGTAGGGAATTTCCTACCTTTGTATCAGCTAGGACGGTTCCTCACATCCCCTCCTTCCCGTGTATGAAGTCCTTTCTGAGGTGGGTGCCATCTCGTTTCCCTCCCCCGTCAATGCAGGCGGCCCGAAGCTGAAACACTCCATTTACTAAGGGACGCCATCCTACATGGTTCTCTACAAGGATAGGGAAAAGGAAGTAAACGTGCAAAGGGGCATTTTACATATCAGACTCTGTTAGAAGGCTTTATCGCATCTATTCATTCACTCCCTTATTCGTTTATCTATTCATTAACCACGTCATGAGAGTTTGCCCTGACCCAGCGCCAGCCATGGTGACCCAATGGTGGGCAACAGCGGGGGGATTCCGGCCCCCCGGAGCCCACTGTTCACCAGGAAACACCACAGAAAGGCACTTGTCGCTGTCTATGGCTGGCAAGGGCCCCGGAGGACAGGAACTCCATCCCTGGGAACCCACAGATGGAGGACAGAGTGTCCGGGACGGGGCACGGCCCTGTGGGAGTGAGGTGTGGGCCAGGGCCGAGACACAGGAGGAGTGAGGCGGGCGGACAGAGGGGCCGGGGAGCCTGTGTACCTGGCTGGGGAAGAGATGCTCCGTCCATTTCAGGAACCCAAAGGCCAGTGAGATGGACGCTGAGGACACGGCAGGCCATTCTGGGCCTTTCTGTCATGATCAGCGTTCTTGTCTTTATCTTAAAGGCACAAGAAGACATTTTTTGAAGAGGAGGCTGACGTTATCCTAGAGGCATTTTGAAATCACTCCCCCAGTGAAAATCGGCATCAGAAGAGCAAGAGGCAGTACAGGGAGGCCACCGGCCCAGGCGGCAGAGAGCAGTGGCCCAGCCGGTGTGGGGACCGGGGGAGAAGGTCACTGGCCTGCGGGACATTGGATATTTGGGACATCAGTGCCAGTCTGGGGTAGATGTGATGCTGGAGGAGGAAGCGGGGGAGAAGGGCTAAGTCCCAGGTTTCTGCATGGTCATCCCTTCATGTGGTCACTGCGATGAGCACGAATGGTCTGGGAAGGAAGTAACCCTCCCCACGTGGGGCCCCCATGGGCTCATCTGGCTGTGGGCTGTGCTTGCCTCCTAACGCCATGCTGCCCCCTCTCAGGGCACCCCAGCGCCTCTCTGGAACCCCACTGAATCCGCTGCCCAGATCAGCCCTTGACCCTCTTTGAAATAAACTGAGGGGCCCCTAGGGCAGGCCCTCCACATGTGGCCATGGGGCTGTACCCACCGCCAGGTGGATGGCATCAGGCTTTGTGTGCGTGTGTTCTGTACGGAAGCCGCGTGTAGTTATAATCAGCGTTTCATAATTTAGTGAACTACTTCTGTAGTCTGGAAAAATATGACCGTGAAAGAGAATTATTTCTAAAGAAATAACAAAACCACCTGCTAAGTGCTTTGGGAAGACATGATAAAGGTCAAACTGCCAGTACATGGGGGCAGGCAGGGAACTGTGAGAGTTTGGGAGGGGTTCTGCACTGGGGCTGGGCGCCAGCTGTGTTGAAATAATCACATAATCGGACATCTAAAACGTAGACAACTGCATTCAAATTATAAATGATGAAAGAAAAACACACGCTGCTCACAGACCCAACCTCAGTGGAAAAGCCTTGACCCCTCAAAAAGTCGTGGAATTAATATATGATTCTACATTTAGCTTTAAACATATTTACATCAAATAAATCTAAGAATAAACCCACTTTTAATATTAACTGACTATCTACTGATCCAAACGGCTCTATGAATCATTTGTGATTGTTTGGTCTATGAATCTATAGGTTCCCCCTAATTAATGAACCAAAATTTATGCATGCTATTTAAAATGCAAGTTTCACATCTAGAAAAGAAACAGGGAGGCTTCTTCCTATGTGATACTGTACAGGACTGTCATGGGGATCAATTGGACAGAAGAGAAAATACCAAACAGGACCCACGTATCTCTGAAAATAGAGTATGTGATAAAGATGGCATTCCGAATGAATTGGGAGAGAGTGGACTGTTTAACAAGTGGTTTTAAGATACATGGATAAATATGTCAAAAATGTCATGTCATATTCCCTACCTCATAATCAAATAAATGTAGAAAGTGAAGTTATAAAAGTATTACAAAATAAAAATCAGTGGCTTTCCCGCCCGATTAAGGACCCCCAGCACCCTCTGCACAGCTTTGCTCACCGGCCTCCACCCTGGGGACTGTGGAGCACAAGGTGCCCAGCCGCAGGCACAGTGCTCGGTTATCCACATTCTCAGCCCTGGCGCTCGGCAAGTGCTCACTGCTTGTTGAATTCACCCGTGGCTCTAGGCAGAGCTGGTGTCTAAAATAAATAACATAAATAACAGTGACTCCAGCAACTTGTAACAACAAGGGAGAGAAGAAGAAGGTTGAGACTGGAGCATGGCAGCCTGGTGTGGCCTGTGGGTTCTGTCTCTGTGGCTGAAACTGTTCAGACACTTCAGTTGCAGAACTGTGTTCCTGGATGGGGGACTGTCCCCCACTCCTCTCTGTCCGATTCAGTAACCACTGGCCCCACACAGATACTGAGCAATTGATATATCACTGGTGCAGCTGGAAACTAGAGTTTCAATGTTACTTCATTATATTACACTTGTAATAGCAGGTGACCAGTGGCTACAGCGTTGGCCACAGAAGAGGTCTAGACCAAATCACCTGTTTTTCCCATGTAGGGAAACTGAGGCCAAGGAAGTGATTGTTTTGAAGTAATGAGAGATCAAGCACTTCAGTAATGGAACCATCGGGACCCAGGGAGGGGGTTCTAGGTTAATTTCTACCCTACAAGAAAGGATGCAGATATTTCTGTTCTTTTTAACACTTTTGAAGAAAAAGTGTGAGAACTCTGAGAGTCACTGTTCTCTCTGAACTTTATGCTGGCCTCACACATCAGAGATGTGATCCATTTTGCCTACACTCCATGAAACAGAAAGTTAAGACCATTGTTAAAATGAAAGAGTTCCATCTGGAAATCACAAAGCTGTCAAATATGAGGTGTGTTGTGTGATTGAAAATAATCGTTTACGCCTTTCTCACATGTATGGTTCAAACTGGAGCTGAGCCCCCGCAGTCCTGCGAGTCTCCCAAACAGCGATGCTACTGGATACACACACGTGCACACACACCCCTCTGGGGACTTCATGCTTAACTGTGTTAAAGGGACACAGAAACTAAAATACCAGAGTCCTTTCTTAAACAGAAAGAGAAAAGTACTGAAAGCAAGTTGAAAGGAAAAGTATGATTTGGAGAATAAAATTGAGATATGAAAACAAAAGGAAAACACAAAGCCAAAACTTAAATTCAGTCCATAGTGCTCACTTAAGGACAAAAGTGAGAAGAGCTGGGGGGGGGGCTTGAGGGGCAGGGGGCAGAACCCATGTACTGACGACCAGGAGCCAGTCCCTTTTAACCTTAAACTTGAGTCCAGAGAGTTCTCTTTATAGGGGTGATTGTACACTCCAATGCGCGTCCGTATTATCCGTTCACATATACCTTTAGCTGAAATCACACTTTTCATCTGCTCCTTACAGATGTCCCCACACTGGAGCCCAACCACCACTAGATTAAATGCTGAGAGTCACGCAGCCCAAAGTGTTGGGAGGAAGTGGGCCTTTCCTTGTAAAGTTAGCTGATAGTTCTCTCAACATACCTGGGACACCAATTTAAAAAGGAAAAAGGAAGTGGTCAAAGTCATGCTTTTTTGTAAACTTCAAAGGTTATCTCTCCCTCCCCCCTCTTTACATTTTACTGTCTGGTGAGCTGACTCGTCTGCAGCTGTTGGCAGAGACTGTGTTCCGTGGCGTCAAACCTGCCTCCTCACGGCCCATAAAATTACAGCAGGGAACCAGGACCCGCAGGTGTGGGAGGGAGAGGCCAGGATGCCCCTTAATGATTTCTCTGACACCCCATGCTGAGGTGCCGCGGGAGGCGCTGAGGGAGACCCGGCCTTGCTCTGCTTGTGAGGGTGCTCCCGCCAGCCACCTCTCTGCAGCAAGGCGGGCGGCTTTCAGCTCCTACGACTGTGCCCGAAATGACCACTGCTACACAGGCTCGGGTTTCACGCCCTGTCTACAGCTAGCCTCATAACTGCCCACAGACACTTACATCCTACGCACACCTCCACCAAAAGCAGAGGGAAGCCACATTAAGCAAACATGGGAAAAACCAAGTTTAAAAAGATGTCTTAAACAGCACCAACTGCTATAATAAAATGCTTCTAAAATCTACAAGCCCAAGTTCTTTTTCCTCCTAAAATTGGGAGCTATACATAAAATCATTTATGTTTTCAAAGATGTCAGAGCTCTGTCAGAATTTAATAGGAAGAAAGTAATACATTTTGCCCTTTTTCTCTTCTCTGAGTGATAGAAGTTAATAATCACAGACTGCCTGTTAGTCTATCACAGTGGAACTTGCAAACTACTAGCTCAGTATGTCTTTTGGTTTTGTGCCAACACTTAGAAACAGAAAATCAGTTTATTTGGAGAAACCTTAAATTGTTTATATATTTTTTTTATTTGGCAGATTGAGAAGTACACACATTTCCTTAAAGAAATGGAAAGCGGATGTGGCGTTTTTGCAAAAGGAAAGGAGAATAGAAAAGGGAAAGAGCATCTCAGAGACCATCTAGAAAGCAAACACAGGGTGCCTGCAGTATTTATGAAGCCCCTGCCCCTCTGGAGGCTGCAGAGCAAGGAGGAGGTGGACAGGAGCGAAGAAGGAAAAAGCACACAAGCAAAATAAAAAGTCCTGGTTTTGTCCTCACGGACATGATTTTGTGATCAGGGATACCCAACAAATAAACACAAAATTGACTTAAACACATTTTAAAAGTCAGCAGCCAGGAATTTCCCTTATACCCTTACATTATTTTCACTCTTAACCACTGCATTTGCAGTATTATTCATAATACTGCTTATCAATTTGATAAGTTGGACCTGTTGAGTTCCATACCTTAAATACTATAGCAAACTGGTGGGGCTGCTGTGGGGTGACCCATGGAAACAGTACTATTAAGGCTGATAGTAAAAAAGGCATCATTCAGAATTGAAGTCACCTTTTCCATACCACAGGATTAAATGAAAATAAGAAATGCTCTTTTTGGCAAACGTTTTCTGACACCCTGCCATATGTCAGTTATTGGGCTAGTATCTCTGCATATAAAGATTGAACATAATAAGGTATATGGTTTATGCAGAAGAATATAAGATCATAATGAAGGTGGCTTTGGTACTTTCAGATTCTAAAAGATGCATGACACTTTTCAATTCATTTTTCTGTAATTTCAGTTCAGAAAGGAGAACCCCCAAGCTAACATCCCAGATCAGAGGTCTGCAGGCTCCAGCTTGTGGGCCAAGGCTGCAGTTTTACAGTTTTAAAGGGCTGTTTAAAAAAAAAAGAAGAAGAAAGAAGAATATGGCCCAGAGACTGAATGTAGTCTGCGAAGTCTAAAATGACTGCTATCTACTCCTTTCCAGAAAATGTTTGCCTAGAATATAAGAATAGCAAGGGAAAAAACTTTCTCCAGCACACCATTTGTCCTTGTTCTTTGAGTTTTCTGGATTTCAGATATTTGAGGGCTCTATATTTAATTTCAATTAATTTTAAACTTATTCTTGAACTCCTGGTTTAGCAGTGATTATGTAAACATTTTTCTTAATGAAATCAATACATTAAGCATTTAACAATATTCAAATGTTGATTTCTGAAAAATGTTAATTTCTGGACATTCCATTATGCTCAGTCTGCTAACACAGATATTTTATGTTTTGCCTTAAATTTTCCAAGAAACTGGGAACAAATATTGGGGGAAAGGAATATTGAGAAGCATCCATTTTTAAGAAACATGGTTTCTAATTGCAGTTACATCACAAGGATTGTTTCATTTGGGGACAAAATTACCTTTAAGGTGTAACTGAAGACAAGTCTTTATTTAAGCACCAAATTATGTCATGTATTCCCTAATAAAATACCTGGTTTAAGCAAAATTTCATACTATGTTGATTTATACAAGAGTGAACAGTGAAGCTATGTCAACTACCACTGGCAAATTTCCTTATCATCACTTACTTGGTTATGGTAAACCACTCATATGCTGACGCTGGAATTTTTAGAATTCTTATTTTACACATTTTATATTACTTTTAAGCATCTTTGGGAGTGAACAGAAATTCATGCATTTTTGAGAAATTAAGGCAAAACAAGACAGGCTGGATTTATTTATGCTTATGTAGCATATCTAAAAAGAAAGCAAATCAGATGAGGAAATTTATTTTGGATTTTCCTCATTTTATCGACTATATATTGGTGCAATAGAAACATAGCAAAACACATTTTCCTGTAACGGGGCAAAATAAAAGCTTGATCCTTGATCTAAGTGAAGGACATGATGAGTTCCTAAAACCAATGACTCCATTTGGCTGACGCCCGTTTGAGGTAATTGATGCCATTTGTACTACACAGAGGTGCAGTCACATGTCACAGCCAGCTGGACCCGACCGGGACAAGCATCGAGTTACATACTACAACTTACCTGCCGGTCGAGCAGGGTCTGGCTGAGTGCCTGTTGCCTGCCACAGTTAGGCAACTGCGTGTAAAATTCCCACCTGAACCTACAAACCGACGGCCACGCAAAGTCGTCTCAGAACCCACGTAGAAGTTCTGTCGCTTCAAAAACACATTTCCCCAAACTTTGTTTTTTCAATCCCTCTGCATAGAATGTAATACGACACATCTTTGTGGCCCAGTGGAGTCTGCCAAGCGGCAAAGTTTGGGGGGGATGTGTAACAAAATAGGCACAAGTAATTATTTATGAAAGATTATTGGAATAAACTTGAGAACCAAAGACTGCCTTAAAAGCTCCAAGAAACTGGGGGAAAAGAAATATTGAAAAGCATGAATGTAACTTTCCTTATTAAGCAAAACCAGTTGCATTTGACCTGCCCAACAGCTACATCCCTCAGCAAGGGCTTCTGCTGGTGGCCCCCAAGGACCCACCACCCAGAGGAGGGGCACATGGGGCAGAAAAACAGAGACACTGACATGGTGTGTCACGTCTGACTTGACCATGTCTGTTGCCCACCAAGCAGATCTTTCCATCCCTGCTCTCACATGAAAGAGTAAAATTGTGCATTAGATCCATGTGATAGGGAATCATTTTTTAAATTTATAAGACAATTAGAGAAAGTAGCTGTGGCGTTACCTGAATATAGAATTCATTCTGAATAAAGACGAAATTATAAGCAGAGATACAGCATAGACTACTATTCTCTTTCCATCATTTTTGACTCTTCATATTCCTATCCAAAAATTTTACTTGAGTATGGCTATTATTTTTTAATTGAAAATTTATAAATGGTTCTCATAAGTTGGAGCAATAAAGGGAGAAAAGCACATTTAATAAGTGGTAAGTTTGTGGGAAGAACCGTGCATCATTTAATTTGTTTAACTGAACTCTTTAATAAGCCTGTGGGGTAGTTTTAAAGATAAGAAACCTGACACGTGGCAATCATAAGGGACTTAAAAGGTCTACAACAGACAAGAACTAGCGTCCAAGCCCCCAGGTGGGTGACTCAGAAAAGCTCAACTACATTGCATGTCACAGTTTAAAACATTTTCCAGTAAAGGTAAAAAAGTAAAATGCCTTGAGGCATAATTGTAAATATCCTATACATAGGTAGTGAACAAACTTTACAAGCATATTTTGCTACCTCTCTATTTGCCCCCTGATGGAGAAGAATCAGTATCTTGGCTGATCCCAGTGGGGAAGACTATATCCATAAGTTACTAACCTCTGCATGCAGTGAGTTCATGACCCTACAGTTCCCACAGAAAAGCCCCATGAAGTCATTAATAACAGTAAGGGCTTCAACACTTATAAGATAACCCCACACATGTCATCACAGGTCATTCCTGTAACCCAGTATGTTGGGTTAGGACTTCATTCATTCACTCCTTTTATCTAAAATATTTATTGTGTCCCTACCAATTCTGAGCCTGTAGTTGTGCTAGACCTTAGATATGTAAAGAGAGGAAAGATCTAGCTCTGGCCCAAAGGGACTCATAGATCTGGACACAGATTAAATGAGAAAACAAGACGAGTGAAAATACCCTACAAACTGAATAAACATAACCTACTAATAGTTAGTATTCTCAAAGGAAAATAAAACATTCTAAAAAAGGAGCCTACCAGTTATGAGTTTTAAATCTGGAGGCTGATGATAAGAGCTGGCAGTGAAAAGTATATACCTGTGGGTAGAAAGAGGGAGGACATTGCTTAGGGATTGTCGAGTATAAATGATGCTGACTAACTGGTAGAGATGTATGCTACTGGGGCCAGCCAGGAGGCACACAGTGCCCTCTGGCAGAGGAGCCCAGGTGCCAGGCTGAGTGGAGAGTGTGCATCAGCGCTGCTCGTGTGCCAGCCCTGGATAGATGCGGAAGTGGAAGAGCTGGCCCGTTCCCTCAAGGCGCTGACCATCTATTCAAGGACTGAATTGTCCTGAAGCCAGCTTGAGAGATGGTGTCATCAGTGGGATTCACCCAGGAAGTTTGCAGAGGAGATGAAGCATGAACTTGGCCAAGGGAAAAGCCTGGACAGATGGGTGGTAGAGGCAGAGGGATAGTGTGGGCCAATGCAGGGAAGTCCCCGGGGAGACCAGGGGACCCATGGCCCCTGGAGAGCTGGCAGCCAGATTGCCAAAGCCTAGAGCACTGGGTCTAAGCATGTCTACTACTTACATTTCCCTTAGCCTACACTCACGGTTCAGAAACCATATGTAAGTAAATGAAATGAAAAGTATTGCCAAGGAAAATAACACTTCTTAGAAAATTCCCTAATCTTTTCATTAATTCATCAAGTATTTATTGAATGTCAGGCAGTTTTTGGACACCAGAAATATATAGAAAACACTACAAAGGGGAAGAAAGATGTTCAAAAAGATAACTAAATAAAATGTCTATTATGTTAGATGGTGATAAACACTAAGAAAGAAAACCAAAGTCCAAGGGTCATGTAATAACAGAGCAGGCATGGCCACAGTGCCCAAGAGTCAAATAGTACGGCAGTAAAGACGTGGAAGGCAGGAGGGCATTAGTGAGGGTCTTTGGGGAAGGACATTCCTGGAAAGATGCCACATGTGCAAAGGCCCTGGGGTAGAGGGCTGCTCTGTATTTGAGGGTCAAGCATGCCAGGTCTCCTAGGCAAAGAGCAGGAAGTGATAGCAGTGGGGCTAAAGCTCTGGAAACAGGGAGCTGAGACCCCAGACAGAGGGACAGTCACCAGAATGTCACAAACTCTCAGTAGCTGAAGGAGGACCCAGCTTTCTACGGCAGCAGAGCAGTATAAAGATTCATCTCACACACAAAGAACCTGTTCCCAAATCCTGGCTCCTTCCTAACATCATGGAGGGAGTTAGCAGGTCCATTTCCAGAAGCCACAATATGGAAGCCCTCAGTAGGCCTTTTAGGCATTAGAAAATCCACACCGCAGGGACCAGCCCCCAGCACGGATGTGACGCCAGCTCCACCCCATGGGCACTAACTCAGCTGGGGGTGGAATCCCCGCAATGCTGCCTGCGGGATGCACTCCAGCCACGCTAGGGAGGTGGGTTTCTTTTAAGAACAAACCCTAAACAAGGCATTTTCTCAGATACGAGTGTGGTGGGCCCCTGTAAGTGACAAGCAGGGGGCTGGGACACCCTGACACAACAAGACTACCATTGAATTTGAAGCCAGTCTGAGAACACTGCTCCCAACAGAGATTCAGAGAGTGGAATGTGGACCCAAGTGGCACAGCCTGGAGTGGGTCATAAAGGGGCTAGAAAAAGTGGCCCCTGACCTCACTCACCATTGTCATCAGTAGGAGAAGTCGCCGGGTCCCAGGAGTGCCCTGAAGCTCCCTAGAATGAGCACCCTGGCTTTTTCCAGGACAGGCTGAGTCTGGTTAACAAAAATGAAGATTCTTTTTGGCACAACTGACCACTAGTGCATTTAGCAAAATGGCATCAACTTGAAACCTGAAGTGAGATAAACTGAAGTATTTACAATCCAAGGCAAATGTTCAAAGGGACACTCAGACACAGAGAGCAGATGGCTGATGAGGAAGCTACGGCGCATTTTGCCAACACCCACAAAATGCAGATTTGCAAGTGTTTATGGTCTGAGCACCCAGGAATCAGCCCCTGGGCTCCACCACACGGCACAAAGAGGCTTTCTTACTGAGTTCACACTGCCTCCTGGGAGGGACAGCCCACCCAGGCTCCTGAGGAGCTGTATTTTTCATGAAAACATCATCTCTATCTTGTAAAAATGAGTCGGACTCTTTCCACCTTTTATTTTCCAAGGTGAAAAGGGGGGAGACTATTTGCAGCTGATGATTTGTGGGCTGAAATAGCAAGAAAGGCGGAAAGGAAGGGCCACCCCATCCCCACTCTCCTGATTCTAGGGGGTTACCCAAACCCTCAGGGATCTTGGGACTATGAACATTTCTTTAAAAGTCTAATTATAGGAGCTCCAGAAAGAGTACTGTATTTTTTTTAATCTCTTAGGAATAGCTTTGCAAAAATAGTTCTAAACTATTGCTTCTATATCGAATGAAGAAAGTTTAGAATATTAAGTACAGATGGAAGTATGTCTATAGTAAAACAAAGGAAAAACAGAAACACTGAATGCTAGCAGTCAATCAGGGAGAAAATAAGGAAAGAACATGTATTTTCACAGAAATTTTCCCATTAGCTGTTATTTGTGACCCCTTTAGACACTTTCTTATATTAGAATTATAAAGGAAAAAAACAGCAAAATCAAATCGCGCATACACTATCATAACCAAAACTTATTCTACCACTACTTCTAAAACCCCAGGCAAGTTGTAGTATAATGGATGCTAAAAACGTCCCCAAATGTTAGCCATTTAAGGAGCTAGCTGCTCCATCTCCTCACCTCTCACCGACTCTAGTCGGTGCATACGCAAATGTGTTTGTTTTTATTATAGACAGATGGATGGATGGATCATGAAATTTGATGAGGATTAGAAGTAAGCACCTGATTTTTAGACTCATACCCCTCACATACAGAACAATAGCCTCTCCTAATAGGGAAGACAGCCAGAAAACACAACTAGTTCCATCTTCACAGGGAAAGGCTTTCACAAATACAATCTCCTTGTCACACACACCCAAACTTAGAGATTCTACCATTAATGTCTTTGGAACGAAAACCATTTTTCACCACACCCAGTCCTCGTTTAATTATCAGGTTGATAAGTAACCGTAAGATTTCAAGGCCACACTGAAGATTCTCATGTAGTTTACCCTATGAGGGGGAAGCTTAGGTCCTCACATGAAGCAGTTAGGCAATTGGTTCTGGGGACAAAGTCTGGACCTGTAAAGAACATTAAATGTTTGATTCCAATGAGGAACTACCTCATTGCACAAAGGCATTTCACAACATGCTATAAATGTCTACATATACCAAGATGTCCAAATGTACTAGTTACTATTATTTTGTATCCTTTTTTAGAGGAAAATCATCTTTGGTTCTTGAAATTTTCCTTACATGTGAATATTAGCTAGCGATTGACAATATATGTGAAACAGCACCCAGTATCCGGAAGCTGTATCACTTACTGCTCCTCAGAACATCTAGGGATGCTTTTGGCACAGTTTTCCGGTCAAAATAAGGGTGGACAGACAGGCTGTCAAGAAAAATAACTTATAATTGGGAAAATCGAAATTGTATTTTTTTTGCAATTTCATATGCATTAAAAGTAGTAAAAATCAAATCAGTCTAAGTTTAACATAAGGGGAATGGCTTTGTCCTTTCATTTTGAAGCTCTTAGTGTTTGCAGGATTCTTCCTTCATGCCCAACACTGCTCTGGTCCTTGAGGACAACAGTAAACAAATGGGTAGAAATGCCTGCCCACCAGTGAATTCAAGTGAAGGGAGACAGACACACAGACAAGCAAATAAAGCAGCCTTGCGGGCCCTGACAGCCAGGACATCGGCGTTTGCGGGTTTTGGCAGGAGCTCTCAGGAGCTGGCTTACATCCGTGGGAGCTACTCTCCTAATGGAGCCCCAGTTAGCCCGTCTTCATACGGACATGTGGCCGCTCCCATCAAGAGGTGGGAATTCCCTGCCCTGGGCAGCCGTGTGTTCTGCTTTGATTCTTGGAATGCGACAGAGTGAAATTCTGGGACTTCCAAACCCAGGCCTGAAGAGGATGATGAGTTTCTGCTTCCCTTTCTTAGAAGACAGCCGCCATTTAGGAAACATAGCTACCCTGTCAGAGAAAGAAAGAGACAGACACAAACCAGAGACAGAAACGGACAGAGAGGGCGAGAGAGGGCACACACACACAGACACAGAAAGACAGGCAGAGAGGCAAGTCCGAAGCCATCTCAGAGGTACTAGAGTCAGCAGGTTCACAGCTCCGCACAGCCACTGACTGAGCCTTGGGGGGACCAGCCAAAGAAGCGTCCACCTGGGCTCCGAGCAGCCCTCGGAAATAATGCAGTGCTGTCGTTTGAGGCCACTAAACTTCGGGGCATTTTGTTACACAGCAACAGCTAACTGAACCCCAGCACAGAACTGCTCTGGCCCTCGGGCTAAGCCTAGACTACGTGGGGTGTGCTGGAGCTACACGGCACCAGTGAATTTGGCAGGAGGTGAGTCTGGCATGGACCTGGATGGTCTTAAATCATAGATGGGGTTGAAGTGGTCTGATTCTGGAGAATGATTCCATTTATATGGTGTTCAAATATAGGCAAAACTAATGTGCGGCTTCCTTTGGGTGCAGCCTGAGAGAAGGGTGAGCATGATCGCTGACATGTCCAGGGAGAGGCCAGCTGAAGGCTTGACAGCGGCTTACAATTGAAGTCCCCAGTGACACTAGGATTCCATGCATGACCCTTTCTCCCTGACAGCTCCTCTCCCTGATCGCTGACTGTGAGGTGCGACAGGAGGCAAGTCAGGGCACCCAACAAGACCAGCAGACCTCAGCCCCTGACAGCTCATTCTTCCTGGAAAGCAGCAGGAGCGCAAACCCCTTCAAATTCTTCCTCGGCAGGTGCACAGTCTCCCGGTCACAGAGACGACCATCCCGAGAGGGACCGTGAGGGAGGTTCTCGCCCTCAGCAGCTAGAGTGCTCGGGAGCTGGGGGTGAGCGGAGCTGTCAGGGGTCCCCGCCCCTGAGAACACACAGGTGTCGGGGACTCCTGATGGCTGCGCGCATAGGTACTGGGACCATGAGGTGGGCCGCAAGAAGGCTGATTGCCTCAGACAGCCAGAGTCACCGGCACTTTCTTGGAGATGAATAGGGACCGCAGTTTCTCTCTAAAAGCTGAACAACGGCCTGGGTCCGTCCCTTCTTGTTCTCAAGAAGCAAGTTCTGTTTATTTGCTCACAGAGGGGACACAGCATTGAAAGAGAGAGGAGCTGTCAGGGAGAAAGGGTCATGCATGGAATCCTAGTGTCACTGGGGACTTCAATTGTAAACCGCTGTCAAGCCCTCAGCTGGCCTCTCCCTGGACATTCCCCCAGGGAGAGGGGCCTCCACCTGCTGGGGCAGCTGGGCGTGCTGTGCCTCGGCAGGACAGTCAGAAGGCAGGAGGCACTGAGGCTGCTGCAGACTCGTGCATGCAGTCCCCGATCACACTCTGGGCCCAGAACCACTCTGCCCATTCCCAGCGGGTCCCACAGGGCCCTGCTGGCCTGGCTGGGGTATGAGCTCCGTCATTCCTTTGGTTTTTCCTGTGAGTCAGTCACTGACTCTTCACAGGGTACCTACCATGTGTACCTACTATGTGCCTGGCAGCATTCTGCTTACTAGGTATCTGAAAGGAATTCTTCATAAAGATTGGAACACTGGAGTTCAAATCTGGCTCTTTGAAGAGCGTGAAAAGAAAGGTCTATGTGAATAACTATTTGTAATATAGAAAAATCAATAAGGTGATAATAAAATAAAGTATCAAGGGATCAATCAAAGGTGCCCTCCAAATGTATTCTAACCAGCAGCCCAAAGTGTGACTGTCAAGGAGGCAGCTCCCCTAGGGACCAGCACTTATTTTTTCGTGGTCAACCAAATCCTTAATTCTCTGCTTAAAATGCCACTGAGGACAACAGTGTCTGAGTTTCTCGGAGGTGACACGCTGGTGCTCAGATGGGATCTATGGCAGTGTGGGCCTGTCCTGTCCATAGTCCATGTGACCCAGTTTCAGTATTTCAAGGACATTCTTTCCAGGGTTTTTGAAGTTCAAGTAATTAAACAGATGGAAGCTTCAGTAGTTAAATTTCACCGAGCACATGAGCACAGCGACCCCAGTCACATACCCACTCGAATCGCATGGGTGACAGAAACCACGATCCAGTGCAACATGATTGTGGAAAGAAAACATGAAACTACACAGGCCAAAATTGTCAAAGAAGACACAGGAATCCACAGATACTGCGACAGGCTGGCCACGTTCCACCCTTGTCTTCTATTTTCCTTTTATTTTCTCCACAGTCATTCCCCTAAAGCACAGCATGTCAACACTTACTTGTCCTCTCTTTGACACATTGTTACAGCAACCACCTTAAATTCATTTTGGATTTAATTTCAAGTGGTACTTCTCCTTTTCGTGTTGAAAGGGTCTTGCCTCATTTCGCTTTTATTTTTCTCACCTTTCTGTGAACAATCTCCTCCTTCAGTCGGTTCTGGGGTAACAATGTTGTGGCCGAGATATGTTTGCCTTCATGCAGGCAAACCAAACAGTAGCTCCTCGCTGACAGAGACCCAAGGGCCAGATAAAAGGCCAGGAGCTTTCTCACAGCTTGGTGTGAGCCACACCGGCTGAGTTCCAAATTCACCTGAAGCGTCCTTCCACAGAAAGGTTTCTGTTGAAAATACTTGCATGCAGCAAAAACCAATGATCAGAAGGGGTCTTTCAGACTTGAGAGTCACTTTTTATCATTTTTTTAATTGTTAAATTTGGAAAGAAGCCATTTTATTTTCAGCATATTATAAATGTTGTGTTCAATGGTTTATGGTTTTGTTTTACTGTTTTTAATGAAAACTTTATTATTTTAGAGAAGTTTTAGATTCACAACAAAACTGAGGAAGGGGCAGAAACATCACAGAGCCTCCCCACTGTCAACATCACCCACGAGAAAGGCACTTGCGTCACCACGGATGGACCCACCTTGACGTGAAGTCCGTACTTTACCTTGGCGCCTACTCTGGATAGTGGACATTATGTGGACAAATTGTATATAATGACATATATTCAACAATATAATTCGAACAAAGTTTTCACTGCCCTAAAAGTCCTCTCTGCTCTGCCTATTCATCCCTGCCCCTTCCCCCAGATCTTAAGCCCTGGCAACCTCATCTTTTCACTGTCTCCATAGATTTTGCCTTTTCCAGAATATCATATCACTGGAATCATACAGTATGCATCCTTGACAGACTGGTGTCTTCAACTTAGTAATACATATTTAAGGTTCCTCTATGTCTTTTTAATGATTTGAAAGCTCATTTCTTTTTAACATGAATGATATTTCATTGTCTGGATGTACCATAGTTTACTTACCCACTCACCTACCGAAGGGCATCTCAGTTGCTTCCAAGTCTTAGCCATTATGACTAAAGCTGCTGTAAACATTCGTGTGTACATTTTTGTGTGAACGTAAATTTTCAACATTTTGCGGTAAATAACAAGGAGCATGAATGCCAGATCATGTGATTAAAAGATGTTTAGTTTTGTAAGAAACTGCCAAACTGTCTTCCACAGTGGCTGCATCACTGCATTCCCACCAGCTCAGACCAAGAGCGCCCGCTGCTCCTTATCTTTGTCAGCTTCTGGTGCTGTCGGTGTTCTGAATTTTGGCCATTATAATGGGTGTGGTTAGTTATACCCAAGTATTGCATTTTAATCTTATTTAATTTGCATGTCCTTGATTACATATGCTGTGGAGCACCTTTTCATATGTTTATCTGCCATCTATATATCTTCTTTGATAAGCTGTCTGTTATAGTCCTTGGCCTGTTTTTAAAGCCAGTTGTTTTCTTATTGCTGAGTTTTATGACTTCTGTGCATATTTTGGAGAGCAGTCCTTTATCAAATGTGTTTTTTGCAAATATATTCTCCCAGTCTTGTGGCCTATCTTCTAATGTTCTTGACATTGTCTTTCTTCTTTTTTTTTTTAATATAATTTATTTTATTATCATTAATTTACAATTACATGTGCAATATTACGATTCTTAAACTACCCCTTCATCAGGTCCCCCCACCAACCCCATTACAGTCACTGTCCATCAGCGTAGTGAGATGCTATAGAATCACTACTTGTCTTCTCTGAGTTGTACTGCCCTCCCCGTGCACCCCAACATTACATCTGCTAATCGTAATGCCCCTTTTTCCCTCTTATCCCTCCCTTCCCGCCCATTTTCCCCAGTCCCTCTCCCTTTGGTAACTATTAGTCCGTTCTTGGGTTCTGTGAGTCTGCTGCTGTTTTGTTCCTTCAGTATTTTTCTTTGTTCTTATACTCCACATATGAGTGAAATCATTTAGTACTTGTCTTTTTTGGCTTGGCTTATTTCACTGAGAATAACACCCTCTACCTCCATCCATGTTTTGCAAATGGTAGGATTTGTTTTCTTCTTATGGCTGAATAATATTCCATTGTGTATATGTACCACCTCTTCTTTATCCATTCATCTACTGATGGACACTTAGGTTGCTTCCATTTCTTGGCAATTGTAAATAGTGCTGCAATAAACATAGGGGTGCATCTGTCCTTTTCAAACTGGGCTGCTGCATTCTTAGGGTAAATTCCTAGGAGTGGAATTCCTGGGTCAAATGGTATTTCTATTTTGAGTTTTTTGAGGAGCCTCCATACTGCTTTCCACAATGGTTGAACTAATTTACATTCCCACCAGCAGTGTAAGAGGGTTCCCCTTTCTCCGGATCCTCTCCAGCATTTGTTGTTGTTTGTGTTTTGGATGTTGGCTATCCTCACTGGTGTGAGGTGATATCTCATTGTGGTTTTAAGCTGCATTTCTCTGATGATTAGCGATGTGGAGCATCTTTTCATGTGCCTGTTGGCCATCTGAATTTCTTCTTTGGAGAAGTGTCTATTCATGTCCTCTGCCCATTTCTTAATTGGACTTTTTGCTTTTTGTTTGTTGAGGTGCGTGAGTTCTTTGTATATTTTGGATGTCAACCCCTTATCGGATACGTCATTTCTGAATATATTCTCCATACTGTAGGATGTCTTTTTGTTCTACTGATGGTGTCCTTTGCTGTACAGAAGCTTTTCAGCTTGGTATAGTCCCACTTGTTCATTTTTGCTTTTGTTTCCCTTGCCCAGGGAGATATGTTCATGAAGAAGTCGCTCATGTTTATGTCCAAAAGATTTTTGCCTATATTTTTTTCTAAGACTTTTATGGTTTCATGACTTACATTCAGGTGTTTGATCCACCTTGAGTTTACCTTTGTGTATGGGGCTAGACAGTAGTCCAGTTTCATTCTCTTACATGTAACTGTCCAGTTTTTCCAACACCAGCTGCTGAAGAGGCTGTCATCTCCCCATTGTATATCCAAGGCTCCTTTATCAAATATTAATTGACTGTATATGTTCGGGTTAATGTTTGGATTTTCTATTCTGTTCCACTGGTCTGTGGGTCTGCTTTTGTGCCAATACCAAATTGTCTTGATTACTGTGGCTTTGTAGCAGAGCTTGAAGTCAGGGAGTGTAATTCCCCCTGTTTTATTCCTCCTTTTCAGGTTTGCTTTGGCTATTCGGGGTCTTTTGTGGTTCCATAAGAATTTTAGAGTTATTTGTTCCAGTTCATTGAAGAAAGCTGTTGGTAGTTTGATAGGGATTGCGTTGAATCTGTAGATTGCTTTAGGTAGTATAGCCATTTTGACAATATTGATTCTTCCTAGCCAAGAGCATGGGATGCATTTCCATTCGTTAGTGTCCTCTTTAATTTCTCTTAGGAGTGTCTTGTAGTTTTCAGAGTACAGGTCTTTCACTTCCTTCGTTAGGTTTATTCCTAGGTATTTTATTCTTTTTGATGCAATTGTGAATGGAATTGTTTTTCTGATTTCTCTTTCTGTTGGTTCATCATTAGTGTATAGGAAAGCAACAGATTTCTGTGTGTTAATTTTGTATCCTGCAACTTTGCTGAATTCAGACAGTTCTAGTAGTTTTGGAATGGAATCTTTAGGGTTTTTTATGTACAGTATCATGTCATCTGCAAATAGTGACAATTTGACTTTTCTTACCAATCTGGATGCCTTGTATGTCTTTGTTTTGTCTGATTGCTGTGGCTAGGACCTCCAGTACTATGTTGAATAACAGGAGAGTGGCATCCTGTCTTGTTCCCCTGATCTAGATGAAAAGCTTTCAGTGTCTCGCCATTAAGTATGATGTTAGCTGTGGGTTTGTCATATAGCCTTATGATGTTGAGGTACTTGCCCTCTATACCCATTTTGTTGAGAGAGTTTTAATCAGGAATGGATGCTGAATTTTGTCAAATGCTTTTTCAGCATCTATGGAGATGATCATGTGGTTTTTGTTCTTCTTTTTGTTGATGTGGTGGATGATGTTGATGGATTTTCAATGTTGTACCATCCTTGCATCCCTGATGAATCCCACTTGATCATGGTGTATGATCGTCTTGATGTATTTTTGAATTCGGTTTGCTAATATTTTGTTGGGTATTTTTGCATCTACGTTCATCAGGGATATTGGTCTGTAATTTTCTTTTTTGGTGAGTTCTTTGCCCGGTTTTGGTATTAGAGTGATGCTGTCTTCATAGAATGAGTTTGGAAGTATTCCCTCCTCTTCTATTTTTTGGAAAACTTTAAAGAGAATCGGTGTTATTTCTTCTCTATATGTCTGGTAGAATTCAGAGGTGAATCCATCAGGCCCAGGGTTTTTGTTCTTGGGTAGTTTTTTTGATTACCAATTCGATTTCGTCACTGGTGATTGGTCTGTTTAGTTTTTCTGTTTCTTGCTTGGTCAGTCTTGGAAGGTTGTATTTTCCTAAAAAGTTGTCCATTTCTTCTATGTTTTCCAGCTTGTTAGCATATAGATTCTCATAATATTCTCTTATGATTCTTTGTATTTCTGTGGGGTCCGTCGTGATTTTTCCTTTCTCATTTCTGATTGTGTTTATATGTGTAGATTCTCTTTTTCTCTTAATGAGTCTGGCTAGGGGTTTATCTATTTTGTTTATTTTTTCAAAGAACCAGCTCTTGGTTTCATTGATTTTTTCTATTGTTTTATTCTTCTCAATTTTATTTATTTTTCTCTGATCTTTATTATGTCCCTCCTTCTGGTGACTTTGGGCCTCATTTGTTCTTCTTTTTCCAGTTTCAATAATTGTGACTTTAGACTATTCATTTGGGATTGCTCTTCCTTCTTTAAATAGGCCTGGATTGCTATGTACTTTCCTCTTAGAACTGCCTTTGCTGTGT